>CM053585.1:532874574-532932074 GCA_028646515.1 Pseudochirops corinnae
GATCTTCCTGACTCCAGGGCCAGTGCTCTATTCACTGTGCCACCTAGCCACCCCCTATTAGAGGGAATTTTCATACCGGAAGTTCCCTAGGCTGACCAAGTCACAATTCCCAACTAAAAAACAGCAACTCACATTCCTATAGTGCTTTCAGTTCTCCAAAATACTTTCTTCATAACAGCCCTGTGAGACAGGAAAAGGGGATGTTATCTTCCCATTTTACAGAGACTGAGCTGTTAGGATCCAGAACCATAAAGTTATTATGTGCCTAAAGTAGGACTCCAACCTAGGACTCCAGACACCAAGTTCACTCTTTCTATATTGTTCCATTTTATTCCAAAGGGAGAGCATTGGCTAGTCTGTGCCGTCAGCATGATCCCTAAAGGGACTCATGGGTAAAGTTATCAAAATGTGGAGAAAAGGCCACAGTGGTCCGTGTCGATTTGGTTTCCAACAACAAGTCAGAGTGCTGGGTACAAAGGTAACCTCCGAAGTCTCCCCAGAAACTCTGGGCTTTTGAAATAACAGTTGAATCTTCATTCAGTGGAATATATTCACGCTCTATGATGCAGATTATATCTGGGACTTGGTCGGGGACTTAGAAAATGCTTATGATTGTTTTTTATTCATTACCCTGTGTCCAGACTATGTAATGATGATCCTCTTAGAAGTTAGCTCAGCTGACCCCTAGATAACAAACATACTCCATTGCTGGGTTCAAACTCAACACCTTTTCCTCTTGGTAAGACCCACTGCAGTTTGTGTTCCACTGGCTTACACAGTCTTTGATAATTAAATAGTAAGTCAGTTGGAACCTTTGCGGTGTCCCAAGATCTCTCTTTGCCTCCATTTCCCCATTTGCCAAAACATAGAGAATTAACAAAATATCCTTTTCATACCAGAGTAATGAAAAGATTTTGAGACCTCTATCATTAGGAGACACGAGAGTAAAAGTTTGGTCTTATTGCCATCTTCATTTTAATCAATGGAGGTACTAAAGTTCACATAGGTCATGACTTGCCCAAAGTCATGCAGCTAGTTATTGATAGTGCTGGGACTCAGAGGCAGGCTGTCTAAATCCCTGTCCACTATAGCCTTCCGGTTTTGTGGAAGTCTCATCTTAGCTATAAGTATAGAAGGTTGGGAGAAAAAACAAAGGGTATCTGTCTACCTCTAAGATAACAGGACTTTTAGAACCATAACTACAATTCTGTCCTTGATCAGTGCTTCCCATTTGGAAGGTTGAATTTTGTTCATTATGTTTTCCCTAGATAACAGCCATGCTCATTCATCATCCTAATATCATTGTAATTGATTCCTCTAAGAAACCTTTTTGAAATCAATTCTCATATTTTCATATCACAGTCTATCCTTCCCATCCCATCTTCCACATATAGATCACTCCCAACCTGGCATCCTCCTTGTAGACTGGCACCCCTGGTTCGTGCATCATACTTAGCAACTCTTCACCAAGCAGTGCCCTGTGCTTGAAAGGTGCCTAGGAGCAGAGCCATAATTAGGGCAAGGCAACTGGACTTTTCCCCTGGGACATCATTTTTCCAAGATGCTGCCAGTATTTGCAATCCATCTTACCACATAGAAACATCTAAACTTAGAAACTATTGTTGTTTTCTGTTCAATCATTTCAGTGTGTCTGACTCTTCATGACCCTATTTGGGGTTTTCTTGGCAGAGATACTGGAGTGGTTTGTCATTTCCTTCTCCAGCTCATTTTACAAATAAGGAAACTGAGGCAAACAAGGTAAAGTGAGTTGCCCAGTGTCACATGTCTAGTGTCTGAGGGTGGATTTTAACTGAAGTCTTTTTGACTCCAGATCTTGTGCTCTATCCACTGTGCCCCCTTAGAATCTATTAACTGGAAATAATTAAAGGCAGCTAGGTACTAGAGTCGGAAACACTCACGTTCAAGTTTGGCTTCAGACTCCAGCTGTGTGACCTTGTACAAGTCTGTTAGGCTCAGTTTGAATTATTCTCTCACCTAGAAAATGAGATTATAATCTGTTTCCCAGTTTTGCTGGGAGGGTCAAATGATATAATAACAGTGCCTGGTATGTGGTAAATACTATATAAATGTTAGCTTTCATTATTATTGTTAATTAGTTAAAATGGAAATCTACAAAATAGTAACATCCTCCCCCTTCCTCCCTCCATCTTCCCTTCCTTGCCCTGCTTCCACCACCAAAGGAAAGTGCACTTATGCTGGTTTTCCCAGACTCAAATTATGGTACTCACCCAATTCCTTGTCATGTCTCTGTCGATGAAGGTCCCCATCCTGATACTCTATTACTGTTATCAGCAATGGTGATCAGCACAAGTAATGGCCTTAAGCTGTTTTCATTAATGGAATGGCAAAAAGCCATACCCAATCCATTAGAGAAGCTCTATTGTATCAAGAGCTTATAGGAAAACAGCCACCTTCCAGGGGGAACAGAGCAAGTTGGCCTTAAAGAGGATTTTCAGCAGTTATTAAACAAGTGGCTATTTCACTTATAAGAAAGTTTGGTAGGGTTTTCCATCTCTTTTTTTTTTTTTCTTTTCAGCCATCATTGTTTTGGGAGATATGTATCTAATAGCCCTTTATTGTTACTGAGAATGTGGAGATAATCAGCAGTGTTTATAGAGAAGAATTAGCTGCATCTCTAAATTAACTCTCTGATGCATTTAGTTAATATCTTTAGCAAGTTTCAATTCTTGAATTCCCTCTGTCCAGTGTGCAATGGATTTTTTTGCTTAATGTTTCTCAACTTAACTCCAAATTATAAATATATATATATTCTGTTCTTTCTATCATTACAAAGAAAAAGAGAAGCTTCTTGAGTTGTTTGCATTATGGAATAGTTGATAAGTCAGCTATCATCAAAGTCAAGGACTTGAGTTCAAGTCTAATTTTTGACACCCACACCAGCTTTGTGACCCTGGGCAAGTCACATAACTTCTTAGTGTGGTACATGTTGATGAGCATTGGCAGAAAGCATTTCCTTAGGTGGGAGTTCCTTATGCCAGTCAGATTACAATTCCAGCTCATATCTCTGTCCCTGTCCCCATAGAGTCATTATCGGCATACATTTATTAGATGCCTACTGTGTTCCAGGCAATGTGCTAAAAACTGGGGATAAAAAGAAAGGTAAAAACTAACAAACAAACAAAAACAGTCCCTACTCTTAAGGAGTTTACATTCTAATGGGAGAGAAAATATGAAAGCAAGAGCTACATGGCACAGTGGATCAAGAGTTAGGGAGCCCTGAGTTCAAATCCAACCTAAGATGATTGTTAAGTGACTCTGGGCAAGTCACTTAACCATTGCCTACCTCAGTTTTCTCATCTGTAAAATAGGAATAAGAAGAAGAACTTCCACCTCCCAGGATTGTCGTGAGGATTCAGGTGATATAATCATGAAATGCTTAGCACAATGCCTGACTGGAAGTAAGCCCTATATAAATATCAAGTCTTATTAACTATGTGTGAACAAGATATAGACCAGAGAAAGTAGGGATGACCTCAGAAGGCACTAATATTAAGGAGGATTTGTAGAGGATTGATAGAGGTTCAAATATTGCCCCTGACCCTGGTTAGCCATGTTACTATGGACAAGTTGCCAGATCTTTCTAGAACTTGGTTTCCTCATCTATAAAATGAGAAGGTTGAAGTAAATGGCCTCTAAGGCCCTTTCTCATTTTAAATGTAAGATTCATACACTCATCTGTGGTTTGGAATATTGATTAGTGGCGGGAGTTCCCATACCAGGACTACTCTGTCCTGTTGAAAGTAGATGCTCTCCACTAAGAAAAAAAACTTGTTGCACCCCATGGGGTAGATAGTTCAGGCAAGACTTGTTTTCAACTGCCCCCCCCTCCATCCTAAAATGTAACCTTCCCTCCATGAGGCATCTGTCGGCATCCACTTTCACCACACTGATATTAGTGCTTCTGGCCCAGTCCATTTAGCAATCAAGCAATCAGAGTAGCTAACTCCACAGGAGCCCAAAGCACAGCTGCCTCTACAGGCTCTGTTTCCTAAGGACCCTCAAAATTGAAAGAACCTTGAGAATGGCCCTGGAATTCGGCTTCTTGGCCAAGAGCAAAGCCCATCTGTTTCCCTGGGTTTTCAGAGACTTGTAGATTTATTCCCAAAGGAAGCAAAGCTTGAGCACCAGCAATTAAGAGAGACAGTTCGAGGCTGTTGGTGCAAAGAAGGACAGCTGCCACTTGCATAAGGCCTTTAGGCTGGCAAAGCGCCATGGCTTTGACCCACACAACCAGCCAGAGAGATCAATGCTGTTGTTAGCCCCGTGTCACTGGAAACCAGGGATCAAGGAACCCCAGGATCATGAAACCTGCGACTGCTAGAGCCGGGATTTAAACCTAGGTCTTTCTGGCTTTAAGGTCATGCCAAAGGGAAGACTTTAGTTTTTGTGCCCCCGTTCAAATACTATGAAAGGAATCACATAGATAGAAAATTGTTGGTATCACCAAGAATAGCTAAGTAGATGGGCTAGTCCTATTAGAGGGGAAAAGGTGGGGAAACAGGGCATTGTGTATGTGAGGAGTTCAGTGGCACCCTGAAGGCCAAATTATACAGTTTAGCCCACCCCCGGGGTGTGACATAGCCCCTTCTTGACTTTGTGAATTTAGCATGTGTGGCCAACAGTCAGTTTTAGGGGAGGTAAAACCAAGGAATCAATCTACAGGTTGAGGAAAATCAATTATGAGTAATATTATGGGCGTCTGCCATTTGTATACTGGTCATTTCTGAAATGGTTTCCACTTTTAGATGAGTATTGAACCTGATGCATTCATAAGAGTTCCCTATTATATGTAAGATACAGGATGGGGGGAGGGAATGCAAAGACAGAAAAAAAAATTAAACACTGCTTGCCCCCAAGTACACTTTATGACAGGGATACAACAGGTGTCTAGAGTCATAAAGGCAAAATAATTTGAAGAAGAGAAAGCAATTAAGAATTGGGAGCCTCAGAGAAGACTTCCAGAGGAGTGGTCACCTGAGCTGAGACTTGAAGGAAGAGAAGGATTCTGGGAAGCAGAGATGAGAGAGGAAATGTATCCCAGGCATGAGAGATTGCCCAGGTAAATGCGGAATATAGCATGCCTTAGGAGGAAGGTAATAGTTTTGTTTGACTAAAAAAAAAAAAGTAATGGAGAAAAGATTATATAAGTTTGGAGAGGTTGGTTAGAGTCACATTGTTGGGTGTGGGATGGGAGCTGAATCTTAAATGCCAGGCTGTGGATCTTTTACTTTGTTGTATAGTCAGTAGGGAGTCATGGATGGTTTTTGAGGAAGGTGATGACTTGCTGATAAAAGCTAACATTTCTATCCAAAATGCTTGACATACATTATCTGATTTGAGACTCACAACAGCCTCTTAAGGTCTTGGTTCAAATTTCACTCCAGATACTTACCAGCCGTATGACCCTAGGCCAGTCACCTAACACCTATACATTTCACTCCTATGTAAAATGAAAGGTTGTCCTTTGCGTTCTCTGAACTCGTTCTAGCCCTACAATATATATCTGGTTTGTGCAATTGTCTATGTGCTGTTTCTCCTGTTCAAACTTGAGCTCCTTGATGGCAGAAGTTCTTCGTGACTTTTCATTGTATCTGTGGCGCTTAGCCCAGTGCTTGTCAAATATAGTAGGGGAGCTTAAAAAGTGCTCATTGATGATGATGACCTAGAAGCAGCATGGTGTCCTGAAAAGGGTGATGGGTTTGAAGTCAGAGGATCTGAATTCAAATTCTGACTCTTCTGCTTCCAAGTGACCGGCAAGTCACAGCTTCTCTAGGTCCTGTTTTCCTCCTCCATGAATTGAAGAGGTTAGATTAGATCACTGTTAAAATCCATTCCCTTTCTCTAATAGAAGGTACGGGGCTTGTTTTATTGTTGCTGTTATGTTTTAGTTTATTTAAACCTAGAAGGGTTTTTAAAGGCCATCTAGTCCAATCCCTGAGCAGCTGTCACAGTGGATAGAATGCTGGGCTTTGAATCAGGAAAACTTGACTTCATATACACATACTTACTGTCTCACCCTGGGCAAGTCATTTAACCCTGTTTGCCTCAGTTTGCTCATCTGTAAAATGAGCTGAAGAAAGAAATGGCAAACCACTCCAGTATCTTTGGCAAGAAAACCCCACATGGGGTCACTAAGAGTTGCACACAACTGAAAAACTAAAAATTACAACAATCAATCGCCTCATTTTATGGTTGCCCTCAACCGAGGCCCAGGGAAGTTGAATGATCTTATCACAGGGCCCCAGATGAAAGAGACCTTCAAGGACATCTGATCTAACTCCCTAATTTTACAGCTGAAGGGACTGAAGCCCAGAGGAGTTAAAGGTCTTGCCCCTTGGTCGCTTAGGTAGTAAGCATCAGAGGCAGGATTTGAATCTGCTTCCTGTAACTCCAAAATTAGTATTCTTTACTTAAGAACTGTCAGGATCATAAAAACCATGGAATCCAAATGCCACTGGGTCATACCTCCCCTTTCTCAGCTTGGGGAGCTTCTCAAGGAATGCTGGGAGGACCAAGAGCCCCTGAGCCTGGCTCTTGTATTCCTTCAGCAGGAATAGCAGGAATCTCTATATAGGTTTCATCATCTCTGTTAGCAGATACAGAAGGGGTTCTCTGCCATCATTTTCCTCTGTGCCTGATCCCTCTAGGCTAAGCTTTGCCTTCTCCTAGTAGTTAATGAATTTGTCATGACAAAAATCCTTTTAAAAAAAATAGAGATTTAAGACAATATATCATGTACAAATTAAAATGATCCATGTCACAAAAACAAATATGGGCCTCCATGGTGCATTCCAACAAGCCTCTGATAATTAGGGAGATTGCTTAATTGGCCCTTTTCAGTTTCTGCTGGAGCCCAGAGCCAGCTAAGAGGATTAGACTAGACTTGGATGTTAAGGCTCTCTTCTTTACTGGCAGGATCTAATCCTGATTTTTTTGCTGTTTATATTTCTAAATTTGTGGAAATCGAGAGACAAAACCCTTAGCTCCTGGGCCCTTTATTTTACACTTGAGTTACCCTCCATTGTACACAGATCTGCTGTGTCTCCTTTGCCAATTAGAACTGTTGTGGATTATTTGCAAGAGACTCAGGAAAGAATGGCATTTAGACTTTGGAAACAGTTTTGTTTCTAAGCATTATCTCCCCTAGGAGCCCTCCCAAGTTGTTCCCCATTCATTCTATTCATGCGTTTGTTCAAGACCAGTTTATTAAGTGTCTTCTGAATGTGAGGTACAGAGTTTAGAAAAGGAATTTCCTTTGCCTTCATAGAGCTGAGAAGATATCCCTTCTCTTCCTCATTTTGATTATCTGCTCAAAATTAAACCCTGTGCATTAACCACAGAAAATGGCCAACGTGGGCTGGAAACCAGGTGCTTGGTGTATGAACTGCAAGCTTTCTTTTAAGAGCTCTTAAAGCAGCCTTCTGCATGCAAGGCCTATCACACAGATAATTGTATTAAAGTGATAATGCTCATTCACTGGAACAGCAAGAGTCTTGGATGAGAAAGGAATTTGATTCGGTAGATGATCGCAGAATTTAATTTTAAAGATATTTGAACCAGATTTAGAGTTCTATCTGTTCCTCCATATGTATTGAATATGGACCTGTTTACATGTGTGTTGTCTCTGCGCTAGAATGTAAGCTCCCTGAGGACAGGAACTGCTTTTTCTTTGCTTCTTCACCTACTAGTCAGGGTTGTTGTGAGGATCAAATGAAAAAACACATGTAAAGTGCCTGGCACAGAGTAGGTGCTGTGTAATTGTCTGTTCCCTCCACTCAATCTTTAGCACCGTACCTGGCATATAATAAATGCTTGTTCATCCTCGATAGTATTGGGACTTCCCAATGAGAGAAATCCCTCAACCAATCTAAGTCAGCACCTCCCCTGTAATTTATAGTCTCTGAAGTTCCCTGGGGATGCTGGGAGTCAAATGACACAGGGGGAGGGGAGTGAGCAATGTCACACAGCCAGTATCTGTCAGAGGTAGAATTCGAACCCACATCTTATTGATGCAGAGACTGGTTCTCTATCTGCTACTCCAAAGATGTGAGTTTTAAAGGGGCCCAAAAGGATTTTATCTGTAAGTGCAGTGATTTATTTTTCTGGCTCTGGATAGAATTGTGAAATAGGCAGAGGGTATGTTTGTCTCATCCCTACCTGCTTTTCTGTGGCTTATTTACTCAATCAGTCAGTAATCATCTATCAAACCCCTACTATGCTCTTACCACCTTGGTAGGTACTAGGAATACCCAGGCAAAAGAATACATTCCCTGCCTCCTGCTCCTCCCCTTTCCCCTCTATTCCTTCATTTCAAATGACCAAAACCTGCCCAAGCTGGCCAGCAGCCCACCCTGCCCTCCTCTATTCATCAAAACTCACCTTTCCAAGGTACCATCTTCTCAGGACTTTCCTAGGTCACCCATCATTTTGTTAACTAATTCGTGTTGACAGCTGATAAGGGCTTCCTAGGCAATCCTCTTCAGCAACATTTATCATTTAACTAGAATGGGGGCAGGGGTGTGTGGGAAACCCAGTACCATGTCATTAAAGAGTAACTTTTTATTATTTCAATATTAATTTGTCTGAGGCAGCCAGGTGGCACCATGGATAGAGTCAAGAAGACCTTGATACTTCTTAGTATCTCCACAAATATCTCTTAGATGTGTGAATCTAGCCAAGTCACTTAACCTGTTTTCACTTCAGTTTCCCCATCCGTAGTATGGAGATAACAGTACCTATCTTACTGGTTTGTAGTGAACATCAGATGAGATAATATATGTAAAGAACTTGGCAAATTTCAAAGCACTCTATGAATGCTAGCCATCCTCATCATCATAATTATTTCAGGTGACATGACACAATGGAATGAGGCTGAGAAAAAATTTTGTCATAGAGGGATTTCTACACTGTCCATAAGACCACTATACATTATCAACCTCATCTGCCTATATGTTAGGCCCATCCTAAAAGTAGCACTGCACAGAGAAAGGAACTAATATTTCACTTAGAAATTTGCTTAATTTGAGTGACCTTATTAATGGTAGTTCTTGGGGACTCATGAAAAATTAGCAAAAAATATTAAAGGAATCTGAGTAAAATGAGCTCAAACAAAAGTTTAACCTGTGCAACAAAGCCCAAACCAAAGAGGGATGGGAGCTACTTTTGATCTGATCCAACAAGCATTTACTAAATGCCTCTGTGTACAAAGTACTGGGTATATAATGACCAAACAAACAAAAAATCCCTGCCCTCAAGAAGCTTACATTCCACCTGAGGATGTGCCAACATGGAAACAGATAGTAAATATACAATGGCCAGCAAAGGTTTCCTACTGGAGGTGACACTCAAAAATAGTCTTGGGCAGAGGTTTTCAAAACTTTGTGTTTCAGGACACTCTTAAAAATTAATGAGGCCTTCCAAGAGCTTTTGTTTATGTGGGTTATGTCTATCAATATTTACCACATTAGAAATTCAAATGTTTTAGTATTATGATGGAAAAGATTTTTGACCTCCCAAAAGGGTCTTCTGTAGCTGCCTCTCAAAACACCCTTTGCACTGCTCTATTCCTCCAACCCTTTGTTTTTTTGTTTCCAAAGAGGAGGCCCTTGGAGTACCTCTCCTTCCCCTCTTGTGTTGGCTCTGTCCCAATTCAGCTGCTGTCCTGTTTACAAGGTTCAGCTGTCCCATTACTCAGACATTTTTCATCTTGTCATGTACCACATCTGTGAATTCCTCCCTTCCAAACAAAATGGCCTCACTTTTTTTGTTGTTTGTTTCTGTAACATGGGAAGTTCCAGTAAACATTGTCAGTGTCAGATTTCCATTTTGCTTCCTTTGTTTGTCATTATTAGCGTGTAACGACATGGCTTCTCATTTCCTGTTTGACATCTAGCTGTGCTTAAGTGGAAACACACATAATAAGAACCCTTATTTTCCTTCTGCTTGAGGGTTTCCAAAGTACCTTCTTCATCATGGGACATGAGACTGGTAGCATGCGTATGCTTATCCCCAATTTAGAGATGAGGAAAGTTAGAATAAGAGAAGTTAAGTGCCTGGCCCATCGTGGATGTGTAATAAAGGCTTGTTTATTGATTTATCAATTAAACAACTTCTAGGGCAGTTTATTAAACACATACTTTGTGCCAGGCAGTGTGTGAGATGTGGGGGGCACAAGAACAAAAATAAAGAGTCCTCATACTCAACTGCTTACATCCTGCTAGGAGGAGAGGAGCATCATAAATATGTATGATAATGCAAAACATATGCAAATTGAAGAAGGAAGCATTCATGGGGGCACAAGCAAGTAGAGTAAAGAGGAAAAGCTTCCTGTAGAAGGTGGCATTTGAATTCAGTCCTAAAGTGAGTTGAGTGCCATAAGGTGATGGTGAGGAGAGAGAACTTTCCAGACACTGGGAACGACCTGGACAATGGCAGACAGGAAGAAAATGGTGTGTGCAGTGAACTTCCAGTAGGCAGTTTGTAGGAAAGTAGAATTGATTAAGGGGAGCAATCTTCCATGTGAAGACAGTCTGTCAATGCAGATCCAAAATCCTCCATGCCTTAGTAGCTTCCTTAATGAGCTGCTGTGGCCCAAATTAATTAATTAATTAATAGATAAGTGAATAAAAGGATTAATAGATAATTGAACAAATGAATGAGTGAATGAATGTGTGAATGAATGAGAACAAATAGACAAACAGATGATAGATAATTACATCCCCAATTAGCCCCCGGAGGATGAGTCTATCCAAACTTAGCTAGGATGACTTTCAGATAATAGACATATATACCTTGCAGCCTGACCATATGGGGAACCATTTCCCAGTGGTTCTTAACTGGCATCACTTTTGAAAACCCAAGGTCACCTCTCAACCATGATGCCACATTGGAAGAGTGAGGGACATTAGTGAAGAGGAGACCTCCATGAATGATCAGATTTCAGAGGTGTAGCTAGATAGAAACTGTGATGAGTGGTCATTTTCTCCTCACTTGTAGGTACCATATATTATGCCACAATGGTGACCAGGGACCAGGTGGACATTTGTGGGGCAACACGGGTATAAATAAGAAATTATAGCCCTCTGACCATACTTTGTATTCATTTCCTGCTACACAGAAGATGTGGGTTCTGCTTATGGGGAAAAAAAAAAAAAAGAATTTAAGAGAATCCAAGGAAGCTTACTGACTAGAACTAGCCCTTTAAGAATCAAAAACTGGCTTCCAGTCCTACCACTGAGGCAGCTAAGTGGTGCAGTAGATAAAATGCTGGGCCTAGAATTAGGAAGAACTGAGTTATAATGAGGAGCTGGTGCTAAACGATCTCTCACATTCCTTATACCTTTACAGATATGATCCTATGAACCTCCTGCATGGTACCTCTTTTTAGCTGCTCCCAGGGGGTATACTGCCTTCTCTTTCTCTGTTTTTTTAAAAAATTTTCTCCTCTTCCTCCAACTCATTTTCCCCTCACAGTCAGTCTTTTGTTCCATACTTTTTGTCCTTCAATTCCTTAAAAGCAATAAGGAAGAGAACTTTTGTACTTTACCTTTGGCTCCTCCAAATGCTGTGCTCAAGAGAGCAGGCTCTAGCCTCTGTGGAGATGTTTGCATATCCCCACCACCATGCTTTTCTTCCTGTTTTATTTGCTGACTTCCTGCCAGATGGGAAAGCTAAAAGAAAAGAGCCATTGACAAAAGATCATAGGAGATGTGTGTGTTCACCTAGACCTGGGGACCATGGTTTCAGTTCTACAGATGCTCCCTCTCCCACTATAGTTCACTCACCTTTGTCTGGTCTTTTTTTTTTTTTTTTTTTAAAGAAGATGTATATGAACTGCTATGGCTAAGAAAAAAAATCATTACCCAGTAGCCAGCTTTCTGGATCTAATCTTCTCCAAACTTAGCTATTCCCTTGACACTTACCCAAGTCATTGCCAGGGCACATATTTGAAGCCATTGCCATTCTGCAGGACCTACCAGCATTTCTAATATAGTTGTTGAGAGCCTAGGGGTCATGGCCAAGTCAAAATGAGGCATTGGAGTAACACTGAAATGGAGTCATTTATAAAGTTCAAAAACCAGTGCTTTCTTCTTTGTGGTTATGTCTCCCCACCAAGGCTGGTTGGGATGATGGATGGACTCATGAGTCTTTCCAGCTTGAATTAAACCATCCAGAATAAATGTCCCACAGGCATACAGCATTCAGTGGTTCTCAGTCCTCTCCATACCACACTGAGAGAGCAAATTGGAGATGGTTATATACCAGGAAAACCAAGTTGTAACTAGCACTTTGGGTGCCTAGGGCAAGTAGCACTAGACATGCCCTTCAGTCAGCTGGGTAAAGACCATGACACTGGATCCACTGGGAAGGCCCACAGTTCAGAAGACTCAAAGTCATGGGTTCTGTATTGAAATTCAATCTCTTACTATCTCTGTGACTCTGGGCAAATCACTTCATGTCTATTGCGACAGTTTCCTCATATGTAAAATGAGGGAGTTAGATTGGCTGATCTTAAGACCCCCTCTAGCTCTATTCCTACAGTTAGATGTCCTTCAACATTCACCAGATTCTAGATTCTCTGACACTGAAATCAACTCCATTGTCAGGAAATGGACATTTTAGACTATTGAGGGCTGTGATGAGAGGGCAGAGTTTGCCTGGTATCCTGCCACTGGTGCAAGAAGCACATTTTCCAGGACCCTTACATCATCATCATTATCATCATAGCTAGCATCTATAAGATGCTTTGTCATTTGTGAAACATTTTACAAATATTGTCTCATTTGATTCTCACAACAATCCTGGGAGGTAGGTACTATTATTATTATCCTCGTTTTAGAGATTAGGAAACTGAGGCAGACAGAGGTTAGGTAGCTTGCCCAAGGTCACACACAAAGCTAGGAAGTGTCTGAAGTTGGATTTGAACTCAGATCTTCCTGACTTCTAGTCCAGCATTCTGTCTACTGTACCACCCAATTTAATTATTCATGCTAACTAGTGTCTATACTACTGAAAGTATAATTGCTATTAAAATGTAAATATAATTAATTTCAAAGTTGCACAGTCTTTAAAAATCATTATTGTAAATGCTCATGCCCTCTAAATTTCAGCGCCCTGGGACCAAGAACCAGTCACCCCACCCTAGTTATGGCTCTGCATATATGGTATGTGTTCATTTCCACATCAAGTCCTTCCATTTAATGGTCTCAACTTTGGATTGAAAAAAAAAGTTTGCTAATACAACAAGGGTAACTGTTAAGCCCACGCAGAAAACAGTTTTGTTATGAGTACACATATAAACTGTCACCTCCTGTTGTGAGAGTGGTGCATTTAGCCCTCTGTTTGAATTCTTTATAAAGATGCTTCCTTAAATATAACCATTATCATTTCCAACTTCAGACCAATTTCTTCCCCCCTCACTTGGCATGCTCTCTTCTCTTCTCTCTCCCTCTCTCCTTCTTTCCTCCCTCTGGCATGATCCATAAAAATAAATATTTTAAGGAGTTTAACAGGTCACATTCTGTCCCAAAATCTCTCTTGACTTCAAAAGTGGGGATGGAGGGAATTGAATGTGTGGACTCTTCCAGGACCTAATCTCTGTTTCAAGTAACATATGGAGAGTACCCTCAACATTTGCTCCTTTTGTATTTACAGTCTGCTTCCCAGGAATGTTTCCAGCATCCCAGGGTGAGAATGCTAGAAGGAAGCACTCTGTAGGGGAATTTGGTAGACAGCATGGAGTGCCCAGGATCTGAGCTCACTCTCAACATAGGTTGTGATGTCTTGATCTTACTCACACTCTTTACTGTTGTTGGGTTTGGTTTTTGTTGGGTTGGTTGGTTTTTGGTTTTTTGGTACAGGACTCAGATTAGAGAATGATAAAGCTTTCTGGTAAATTGAAGGTCTCTTAGCTCATCTGAGATAGCTCTATAATTAAAACCCCCTCTAACTGATTCTTTCCCAAAGAGGGAGGGAGGGAAGGAAGGAAAGAAAGGAAAGTCTAACTTTAAGTTCTAGCAGACATCACTGGTTCTGCCATGTGTCCAGATAACTTTCTGCAAAAGCTCTTCAGATAAATCAATAAGACAGAAGACATGTATTGTGACCTGAGAACCTTATATATTTGTCTGCTTCACTTCTGAAGCATCTTCTATCTGGAGAGCTCGCCACTTCTCGGCACACTTTTTAATTTCTTAACAACGAGCACCCTTCAAACAACAAGGTAGCAGAAGAGCAAGAGTGAGAAGGAAAAGCAAAGGGTGAGGTGGTGATATGTGGTGCCATAGGAAAGAGAAATATAGAAATGAAAACAGAGCAGACTTCAGGTGGCAAAGATGTAGATGCTAACTTCATAAACCCCTGTGAGGCAGGTGCTGACTGGGACATAGAATGATTAAGTGCCGTGCCGAAAGACACACAATGAATAGGTGACTGTAGATTTAGAGCTTACAGGGACCTTAGCATCCAACTTCATCATTTTACATATAGGGAAACTGAGGCAACAAGAGTTTAAGTGATTTGCTGGGGTTGTATGGTTTCTAAGAGACTGAAGCAGGATTTTAACATGGGTCTTATTGACTCCAAGCCCTGTGCTAACTGCATATAGGATATGAGTGAAACCTACCACAGTATAGGGCTCAGTGTTTCTTGACATCTTAACTGGTTAATCTATGACCTTACTGCTCAAAAAAAAAAAAAAGGTAAGGCATCAGTGAAATGTTTTAATACCCATATCGTACTTTTTATAAATAGCAAAATAATAAAAATATGTATGTAGGTATAAATGTGAATAGTAACAATTATTTATCTTTAAGAATGGAACTCAAGATACGAATGTAAAAATGAAACAGTTCCTGCCTTCAAGGACTTTACATTCTGTTGGGGGAAACAACATGTCCATGTTAATAAATAAAAAATGGATATCTAGTGTTAAAGGGTAGTAGGAAAAAGTAAATTTTGGAGGTAACTTTGGAGAAGAAGGTATTATAAGAGAGCTAAAGAGATTGAAAAAGATCCTTCTGAGGAAATAAATGACTTTGAGAGGCCGAAGGGAGGGGAGAGCATTCCAGACACAGAGGACAGTGTTTGCAAAAGGATATCGACAGAAAGTGGAATGTCACTTATCAAAGACAGCAATTTGGCCGTTTCGACTGCAATGTAGAGCTTGCGAAGGAGTGTCAGGTGTAATAAGTCTGTAAAGGTAGGTGAAAGTCACGTTGTAAAGGACTTTCAATGCCAAAAAGACATTTTACCTGAGAGAAAATAAAGAATCACTACAGCGCTTTGAGCAGGGGATTGATATGGTTAGACCTTCACTTTAGGAAAATCACTTTTATAGCTCTGTAGAGGATAGATTGCAGTAGGGACAGAATTGAGGAAAGGAGACCAATCAAGAAGCCATTGCCATGGTCCATCTCCCCCCCCCCCCAAAAAAAAGAGGCAAAAGCAGTGCAAATGAGCTTCTTTCCACAAAAACCTCCTCAAAGGCCTAGAAAATGCACAAACCAAATTCTGCTGGGAAAATCCAAAGATGATGACAGCCTGACCTAGGATGGTTACAGAGCCAGTGAAGAGAAGGCAGAATTGAGAAGAACTAGTAACCGAATGCATATGTGCGATAAGGGAGAGTGAGGGGTCAAGGATGACCATCAAATTCAGAACCTGGCTGATTAGAAGGCTGGTGGTTCCCATAAAAGCAGGAGGTCACTTTGAAAGAGATGGATTTGGCAGAGAGAAATGAGCTGCTTTGGACATGCTGAGTTTGAGGTGCTTATGGGATCTCTATTTGGAAATGTCTAATGGGTAGCTGGTTCTATAGGACTGACACTTTGTGGTGTCAATTATAAAAAAGATAATTGTTGAACCCATGAAAGCTCAGGAGATCAGTGAGAAAGAGAGTAGGGGAAGAAAAGGAAAGGATGCAGGACAGAATCCTGGGATATAGTCATAGTCAGACGTGGTATGGATGGCAATCCGACCATGGAGTCTGAGAAGAAGAGGCCCATCACTTCAGAGGAGAGGAGGAAAGGACAGTAACATGAACAACTGGAGAAGAGAGAGTGGGGGGGAGGGGTACTTATCAACAATGTCGCTTGCTGAAGAAAGGTCAGCAAGGATGAGTGACAAGAAAAGTCTATTGACTTTGAACACATAAGTGATGCGGACAGCTTTTACACAGGCTTCCTAAAAAATGGCGCCCACAATGGAGCACAGTGCTCCCAAGGTGCCAAGGCCAGGGCAGAGTGCTGTGGGAATCTCCTCTCTCTCTTTCAGAACATACTCAATGAAACCTACTACTACTACCAAATTAGCTTTTAGCAATCAAACAATTGAGCATTCTTACTGAAACGTAAGCCTTGTCTCCCCTGCTCTCCCCCCCAACCTTGCTTTTTCCTGCTTTAAAGAAAAGACCATATCATTTGGTAAACAAACATATTAGTGATGAAAAGACAAGTGAAGGGTAATGGGCAGAAAGGGCACCAGCTCCCATATAACAAAGCAGGGGAATAAACTACATGGCCTAAGAAACAGACTTTCTTTTCCTCGTCCCCTTCCCTCTTTCACTTCCCTTTCTACCCTTTCTTTCCATCTCTCTAATTCTCCTGCTTTTCTTCACTCCCATTGACCTCTCTTCCATATCTTTTCCCTCAATCTCTTTGTGTTTCTTTTCCCTTTACCATATTTTTGTGTTTCCATTAAGCAAATTAAGAATCTTTCAAAGAAATAATTTCTTTCCTGTCTCCTATTTTCCCTTTGCCCTCTCACTTTTCCTTCTCTCTCCTTTTCACTTTCCTTCTCCTTTAAAAATAATATAGAACTGGTCAACCTGAGGAAAAAATAATTTACCTCCAGCCACATACCTTTTTTTTTCTCTCCTCACAGTTGTATTAGCAATTCAGTGTCTAGACTTCTTGGAACATGAGATGGTATTTGGAGTTTATTCAGGGAACCTCAAAATGATTCTTCAGGCCTCCTGGTCTATGAAAAAGTAGGTGGACCACATCCCCAGACCCACCACAATCAGCTATGATGCTTGACATCATGTAGGGGCACCATGAAAGAAAGGCCATTCGTCTTTGTTTATTCCTCTGGGACACCAGTTAAGGAAGTCAGCATAAGGAAAGAATATCATTCTGATGAGGATTTCAATGAGCACAACCCAGAAGAGCTTAACAAGTCTAGAAGCCAGACTCTTGAACTCAAGAAACCCTTCTAGCAATCAAGGGTTCTTAATCTGGGCATCTGGAAACGTTGGTTTGAATATTTAGACAACTGTTTTACAGTATAATTGGTTTCCTTTCTAATTCTGTATATTTTATTTTGCACATTTAAAAACATTCTGAGATGGTGTCAACAGGTTTCACCAGACTGCGAAAAGGTCCTTGAAACAAATAAACGTGCAAAGTAGTTTAGAAGCTCTGTCCTAATTCTTTGGTATATGTTGTCTTGGTAATAAATAAATGAATACATTAATAGATAAACAGATGAATAAATAAATAAATGAGTGAATAGACGAGTAGGCAGACAGATTAGGTAGGTAGGCAGCGACAGACAGATTGATAGACAGACAGACAGACAGATAGATAGATAGATAGATAGATAGATAGATAGATAGATTGACAGACATTCAGTCATTGATGGCCCTTTTTACCACATGATTAAGGTTGGCTGCCATTACTTTGGGCATTTGAAGGGATTAGACCACAAGTCACCAGGGAAAGTTTCAATTATTTGTGATGAACAGCCCTAGGCTACAAGTTAACCTTACACATGGGTGAGCTTATTCTTTTAGTTTTAGGCTGCCTCTTGTGAGACTTTACTGGAATTACCCGACAGATCCAAGATCCCAGTAATATCTCCATTCCCACCCCCACATCATCACACCCCAGAAATGATCTGTCCATGCCTTTTCATCATCTGGTTTTCTTGTCTAGGTCTTTCCATGAGTCTCCTCTAAAGGATTTATTGTGAAGTTTTACCCAAAGAAAGGGCCTCCTAGCTCCCCAAAACTTTATAATAAAGTATTACCCTTAGATAATGTGTTCAAGCACCTTAAGAAAAAGAGATTCTTCTTCTGTTTCCAATCAGACTTCTCCAGTCTGCCCAGAACTCTGTCCTCTGGGCCTTAAGTGGCCTGGGCAAGTCCTCCAGAAAGAGGAAACGAGACAAGTCAATCTGTGCAGAGCCAAGTATGAGCTGAATTCATTCTGGGCCATAATACCTCCATTAGCTCTACGAGTCAGAGCAGGCTCGAAGGAGAAAACATAGGGTGGGCCTCTTAAAAGAGTTTGGGAAGAGTCTGGGCATGAAGTCCACACAGAACGTGTGGGGAAGAAATCACCACCAAGATGCAGCTCTGAAGTATGAAACCCCTTGCTTTCTAGTGGAATATGTCCTTGGCTGGAAGTCAGGAGGCTTGGGTCCAGATCCCAGCTCCACCTCTTCCTCTCTGGGCAGCCCAATCAACAGAACTTTGGACTTGGAGTCCTGGAAGACCTGAGCTTTGATCTTGCCTCCTTGTGTGACCTTGGACAAGTCCTTTAGCCTCTATCTGCCTCAGTTTTCTTATCTTTAAAATGGGAATAACAATAGTATCTACCTTCCAGGGTTGTTGTGAGGAACAACTGAGAACTTGAAGGTGTTTTGCAAATCTTAAAGTGATCTATAAATGTTAACTCTTCTTATTCTTATCATCATTATTATCTTGGTGTTTGGGATGAGAAATAGCCTTCATCCTTAATTTAGTGAAAAAATAAACACAGAGATCTCTTAGGATAAGAACAGGAGTTTACTCTCTTCCCAAGGAGAAGAGGGTGGTCTTCCTCTTGACTCATCATGGAGAAGAGGCAAGTTACAAAAGATAGTGCTGGAATTTATAATTTAACTTAGTCAAGACCCCTCCCCGACTGTTTCCTCTCTCATTGGTGGAGAGGCATATTCACCAAATTCTTCCCCAACTGGGACAGCAAGGAAAGATAAGGGGAGGGTCCCACCAAGGCGGGAAAACAGACAAAGGAAGATAAAAGTGATTGACAGCAGCAATGGAGGAGCAAGGAGGAAGGGAAAGTTAACAACCCCACATTGAGAAGTTTTCACTGATCCCATACATTGGGACCTTGAGAAAGGCTGGCCCTTCCTTTGAGCCTTAGTACCTTCATTTGTTTGGACTACAGGACTTCTACTCTAAGTCTGTGAACCTGTCCTTCTCTGTAAGAGGGAGCTGAATTAGGTGACATCTGAGTCCCCTTTTGGTCTATGATCTTATGAGCCTGAGAACCTCCCAACATGCATTGCGTTAATAAAATACCACTCATGCCACAGCAGCGTTCACTGAACTGTGGCAGAACCACTTTAAAATCCCTTTCCCCTTCCTCTTGGTCTTCCCTCCTTCACATTCTCTTCCCCTTCCCTCATAGAAAGAGCATTGACCCTAGAACTGAAAGACCAGTATCTGTTGTAGATACTGTGCTCAATGCTGGTGATAAAAAAAAGGCATGAATAAAATGGCCCCTAAACTCAGAGAGAAGTTCCATTGGGTCAGACAAGTCAGATAAGACTGGAAAATGACTGACCAACAAAAACAACAGAGGCTGGAAGATTTAGAGCCAGGGGAGACCTTGGAAATCATTTCTGTCCATGCCCCTCACTTTACAGAAGAGGAAACTGAGGCCTAGAGAGGTAAATCAGCTTGCCTAAGGTCACACAGCCAGTAAACAGCAAACCAGAATTTGAACCCAGATTCTCTGGCTCCCTTTCTGACTTTCTTTCAACTGGGCTTCCCTGCCTCAGGTGGAAATCAGTTGTGTGCCAGTGACTTGGAAAGCCTCTGGAGAAGAGGGCCAGTAGAACTCTCAGGCAGATGGAGGTGTAGGCCTCTAGGATGAGCTGCCTTCAGGCTTGCTGCCTACTGAAATCTGGTTGCCTTTTGTTAGCTCACAGCTAACAATGTGGCACTCAAACCTCATTGGTCAATGACCAACTCCAGGCCTCCCCTCACCAAGCATTCCCATGAGGGACTGTATTTATTCTTTCAGGAAAAACATTTATTATGGACCTGCTGTGTACAAAACTCTGTTATAGATGCACACACAAGGTTTAGGTGAGATATGACCTCTCCTTGAAGGATGTTTACCATGTAGAACCAGGCACCAACATACAAAGCTGAAATACACTATACCAGATAATAAGCACTTTGGAGAGTTTACAGAATAAGGCACTCTATGAAGTCCAGAGGAGATGAACAGTCGGATCAGAGAAAGGGAATAAGAAATACGCCCAAAGGCATATGGCTTGACCCTACAAAAGACAACAGCCAGTTTGGGCTTTTATTTTTTCTATTCCTAGCCTCAAACTGAGCATACTAGGGGAAGTTGATGGATATTTTAATCTAGGACAGACATTCTTGGCTTACGTCTTTAGCCATCATTAAAAATAAATTTCAAAATTTCAGCCTTTCTAGGGCTCGATTCTCAGATCAGATACCTTCCTTTCATGAGTATGCATTTTAAATAACAAAACCGGCATCTGTGACCATGTTCTGGATACAGAGTATGAGTATTTATGAAATACCCTAATATTTGCATTCAGTAAACAAAACTAAATAAATAATGGTAGACCTTGTAACTTTCCATAAAACTCTTCTTCCAAATGTGTATATACTGTGAAGTTTGTTTATGTGAAAAAATTCTGGTCCTAAAGCTCAAGTCTGTCAGTCAAATTTCAGAAACATGCTAACTGCTTTACATCATATGAACGAACATAGAGTAAAATAAGTCCAATGTCCATTGGACTGTTCAGTGTCTAGAACCAGGAAGAGTTGCTCTTAGTGCATCTGGCATTCTCAAGAGAGAATTCACGTTCTCACAATAATACCAACACAAAACACTTTCGATATATCATCTTATTTAATCCTCACAAGTACACAGTGATGTGAGTACTATCATTATTTCCATTTTGTGGATCAGTATGTGATTGCTTAGCGTCACACAGCTAAGGTTTCAGACAAAATTTGAACTCAGGTCTTCTTTGTGCCAAGTTCAATCCTACTTCCAGTTCACCTGACAGAAGCTGATACTTTTATACCTCACTGAATAATCAGTCAAAATCATTTATTAAATGCCTATTGTATGCTAGACACAGTGCTAAGCATTAGATCCGATGAAAGGCAAAAACAAAAAGTCCTTGTCCCCCAGGAACTTACAGTCTAATGCAATTAAAATAACTAGATGAGAAGAAACAAACATAATAGCTAACTCTTGTATAGCCCTTTAACATTTGCAAACTTTTATATGTTAACATGTTGCTTTTGACCTTCACTATTAATATCCCCATTTTACAGCTGGAAAAACTGAGGAAGAGATTAAGTGACTAGCACAGTTGGGTATCTGAGGCAAGATTTGATCTCTGCTCTTCTAAGTCCTAGGTTACAGAGATAATCAGGCTTGATAGGAGTTTCACAATCCATCTGTAAGAAAGACTGGTGAATCGGGAGATGGTGTGGTAAGAGAATAACTTTGAATGTGAAATCAGGAAGACCTGAATTCACTCACATCTCAGCCCAGATACTTGTTTGATTTGCATCCTTAAGAAAATCAATCTCTCACACAATGCCTGGTACCTAGTAGGCACATAATAAATGCATGTTGACTTGACCCATCTGGAAACTGGAGATAGTAATACATTATCAGGAGACTGTTTTCTAAACTGTAAAGCAGTATGGCTGTGTGAATTATTCTTTGACAAAACAGTTGTCCACAAATTACGTATCTCCATTAAATGGAATATTTCCAAAAGCTAATGCTCTGTTGTAGAGCCTTCGGCTTCCATGGGGATGAGAAGTAATCTAAAGAGGTGGCTGTTTGTGGTTTATTTTTAAGTGTTTTTGATTAACTGCTCTGCTCCTTCTTGTTTGGAATGCCAACATTACCAGGCAGGACCCCTTTAAGCCAGGGGGGTGGCTTTTGCTGTCATTTCGTTGTTCTGATTCTGAAATTAATAAGGCATTGTACCGTGGGTGACGGCTAATAGATCATTGTCTGACTTATTCTCTGCTTTGCATACAAAACACTCACGTGGATTTACCTGTGATTCCCTCTAGTATATGACTGCGGCTGCACCTATGCAAGGGACCTACATTCCCCAGTACACTCCTGTGCCTCCAACAGCCGTCCCTATAGAAGTAAGTTTACTTTTGTTCCTCCAGGGAGAGCTAAGGGGGAGGTTGGTTGTGGGGTGGGGGAAACTGCACATGGCAGCCCAGTGCTATCTCATTCAGCTTCTTCTCCAGCACATGGAGGAATCATTGGATACCAGTGAGCATGGCTGCTAAAGTTAGCACAAAGAGTTTGGTCATGAGAAGTCAGATTTATCATCCTCTCCATGGCCATGGGTTCGCTTTGTGCATGAAATGACATGATGAATTCAAAGATCTTAACAACTGTTTAGTCACCTAATTTTGGGGGGTTTGTTTCTCTCTTCTTTGGGGGAGGGAGAAGGGGCCCTGGAAACACAATTTCCAATGTCCCTATCCTGACCACCAGAAAGCCTTGAATGCTCATTCAACAGTAAACCAACCTGTTGGCTCCTGCCAGTAACTTCTAGGGAGTGAGCTTTGAGCTCTTTCTTTGGGCAAAGGAGAAAGATGAAATTGAGTGACCAAGCTCTAGCCTTGTCTTTGCATAAGAAAGGGTGCTGATGACATGGTCATCCTTCAGAAAGACTCTGTCTCTTTTTCTTTCTTTCCAACTTTGGCCTGAGTCACCCCAATATAATGACAGACTTTTCCCAACGCCTCACTGCAATAGCTGTCCCAGCATGCTGTGATGCATATCTTTGTCCCTATATATAGATATATGTGTGTGTGTTCATGGAGAAAGACAGAGAGAGAGGGGGAGGAAGAGGGAGATAGAGTGCAAGAAGAAGAGAGAGAGAGGGGGGGATGAAAAGGGAAGGGAAAGGGAAAGGAAGATGGTGGAAGGCAGGCAGGCAGGCAGGAAGGAAGAAAGGAAGGAAGGGAGGGAGAGAGGGAGGAAGGAAGGAGAAAAAGGTAAGACAAAAAAGAAAGAAGGTAAATAGATACATAGGCAGCTATATATCTATTAGATATATAGATGTTAGATATATATGCATATGCATAGAAAAACACATGGAGAAAAGAACAGGGGGAAGATGGTTTTTTAGAAAGATGACAAATTATGGTGATGAAAATAGGTAATCTAGAATTATCATTTCATCTTAATAGGGCCATAAGACAAAATGTGAGAGAGTTTAGGATGGTGTTAATCAATAAGCATTTATTAATGACGTGAGAGACATTGTGCTGGACTATGGAGTTAAAAAAAATTCCTGCCCTCAAGGAGCTTACATTCAATTGGGCATAAATGTCATATACACATATAAGTAAATATTAAATGTATACAATTTAAATGTTGGGTACTTTGAAGAGAACAATAGCATCCAGGGGACTGAGGATACCTGTAGAAGGTGGTGCTTAAGGTGAGTTTTGAATGATGCTGGGGATTCAAAAAAGTAGAAAAGAGGAGGACATCCTAGGCATGGAGACTGGGCTCTCTGTGTTCTCTCCAGTTCTACCCCTTGTTTTTCCATTGCTACCGTTTTCTCCTTCCCTGTTAGCTTTTTGTCATCATGACCCTATGGTTGATATCCTTTCTGTTCAGCTCGGCTCCCTTTGGAATGGTTCCCTTTTAGAGGAGGCCATGCAGGTGCTAGCACCCACAAGTACTAAGTACCAATACCTAATCTAGAACTAACACCTAAGTCTAAAACATTCAGAACTTGGCAAATGGGCACAAAAAGTTGGAAAGCAAGTTTAGTGGTAGTTAAGTTCTGATTTGGGTGAGAGAATTGAATGGGCTGTTTTTACTTGACAAGAAAGAATAGAAGATGAGAAGATTCTGCAAAAACTGGGTGTCCAAAGCCAACTGAATCTGCATGAGTGCAAAGTTCTCCATCATTTATCCTTCTACATCTTTGCCTGAAGACAAGATTTCTGGCTAAGTCAAAAGGATCATGAACTGAGAACTGTGGAGGATTGTGGGGCATTAAGGTCTCTAGAGACCATGGCATCCCAGATCTAAAGTTAGAAGGGATTCAGAGGCCATTGAGTTCAACTCTCTGATTTTA
Organism: Pseudochirops corinnae; assembly: GCA_028646515.1. Taxonomy (NCBI): domain Eukaryota; kingdom Metazoa; phylum Chordata; class Mammalia; order Diprotodontia; family Pseudocheiridae; genus Pseudochirops; species Pseudochirops corinnae. Next base: position 532,898,758 of record CM053585.1, read on the forward strand.
CAGATGGACAAACTGAGGCCCAGGGTCACACAGGTCATGACAGATCCAGGATTCCAACAGAGATCCTCCAAGCCCAAATCCTAGGCTCTTCCCACCAGACCCTGCTGTTCTTTTTGTATATGAACACAACTATAAAAAAATCCTATAGACTTCCAGATAATGGGTTATGCAATCAGTCCCATGACATACATGATCACCTTAGCTGGTGGAGGTACCTTCTGGCCTCCACACAATGAGCCTCATCTGCACTTGCAAAGAAGGTCCAAAAGACATTTTCTCCATATGGATGTGCACTTGGAAATGTGTCCATAAAGAGAGCAGATGGAGGGCCTGGTGCCACGGTAGGTGCTTCTGACCTTCCAAGAGATGATCCATGGGAGGACTTTCAAAACAAATGCTTTTCACACTTATCTTTGTTACTAAGCAAGAACAGACCTTCCGGTCCCCAAATCTCTAGAGTTTGCATGGGACTCAAGGCCTGTCAGAGATGGTGAAAGGGACTCCCTCTGCTGGCTCAGTGCTAGGCCAAGATGTAAGCAGCATCTCCCAGGACTGTATGGGGAGACATTCCTAGTGTCAGCCAGCCCCTAGGGAGGACACGTGAAAAGAGTCTATGAAATCCATCCTGGGTAAAAGAAGGCTGCGATGAACCATCAGGAAAAGGAGAAGGGATTAGAGATGCAGAATGGGTGTCTATGCATGCATGTATTTATTTTCTCATATAACATATGCATATACACGTATGTATAGGCATGCATTATGTATTGCTGCATTGTCTGTATGTAAATGTGAGTATATATTTAAGCTTTTGTTATATGTATTATGAAGGGCATTATAGTATAATGACTAGAGAGCCTGCCCTGAAGGCTGGAAGAGGTTGCTTCCATTCTACCTCAGACACATACTAGCTGTATGAACCTGTACAAGTCACTTAATCCCACCACCCCATACATCTCCATAAAAATAAGTTGCAGAGCCCCTGCCTATTTGCATCTGTAGAAAGAGCCAGGTCCCTAATGTAATGAAATTGCATATCCAGGCCTAGGCCTCCCTATCTTCTATCCATCCATCCATCTGTCTGTCTGTCTGTCTATCTATCTATCTTTCTATTCATCTATCTATCTTTCCATCTATCTTTCCATCTATCTATCCATAATCTATCTAGTATCTATCAAACCATTACTTATCTATCCATAGATTCCATTATCTATCCATTGATCCATTATCTATCTGTCCATATCTGTTATCCCTCTATCTCTTTATCGGTCTATCTATAGAAGATGCAAAAATATGCTTGAGTCTGTATATATTTATACATACATGAGTATAAATGTGTATGTGTGTAAATGTGTTGCATATACGAATGTGTATATAACACATATATAAATATGTGTGCACATATTTTACAAACAGAAATTAAAGGTAAACAATTGCTGAAGCCTCCAAAAGACACAGGGAAAAAAACCATGAAAATGATTTAAAGGGGAAAAGTTATTTATGGTCATATTTTTATTTTTTTAATCGTTTTTTAATTTATTTTTGATTTACAACGTTCAGTTCCACGAGTTTTTGAGTTCCAAATTTTCTCCCCATCCTTCCCTTCCCCCTCCCCAACACGGTATGCAATCTGACATAGGCTCCAAATATACATTCACATTGAACATATTTTCACATAAGTCATGTTGCAAAAAAGAGTTATTACCAATGGAATGAATCATGAGGAAGAATAAACAAAACAAAAAGAGAGAGAGAGCAAATAATCTGCTTCAATCTGCCTTCAGCCTCTGCAACTCTTTCTCTGGATGTGGATAGCATTTTCCATCATGAGCCTTTCGGAGTTATCTTAGAATCTTGCATGGCTGAGAAGAGTCAAGTCTATCAAAGTCAGTCATTGCACAACGTGGCTGTTATTGTGTACAGTGTTCTCCTGGTTCTGTTCCCCTCACTCTGCAGCAGTTCATACAAGTCTTTACATGTTTTTCTGAAGTCTGCCTGCTCATCACTTCTTATAGTACAGTAGTATTCTATTGCATTATTATACCACAATTTATTCAGCCCTTCCCCAGTTGATGGGCATCCTCTCAATTTCCAGTTCTTTGCTACCACAAAAAGAGCTGCTATGAATATTTTTGTATATATGAATTCTTTTCCTGTTTGTATGATCTCTTTGGGATATAGCCCTAGAAGTGGTATTGCAAAGTCAAAGGGTTTGCATATTTTTATAGCCCTTTGGGCATAGTTATATATTGTTCTCCAAAATTCACAACTCTACCAACAATGTGTTAGTGTTCCAATTTTCCCACATCTTCTCCAGCTTTTTTCATTTTCCTTTTTTGTTGTTTAGCCATTCTGACAGGTGTGATAAGGTATCTAAGAGTTGTTTTGATTTTCATTCCTCTAATCAATAGTGATTTAGAGCATTTTTTTTCATTATGACTATAGATATCTTTAATTTTGTCCTCAGAAAACTACCTGTTCATATCCTTTGACAATTTATCAGTTGGGGAATGACTTGTATTTTTATAAATTTGACTTATTTCTGTATATATTTTAGAAATGAGGCCTTTATCAGAGACCCTGATTGTAAAAATCCTTTCCCAGTTTTCTGTTTCCCTCCCTAATCTAGATTGAATTCGCTTTGTTTGTACAAAAACTTTTCAATTTAATGTAATCAAAATTGTTCATTTTGAATTTCATAATGTTCTCTATCTCTTGTTTGTTCATAAATTCCTCCATTCTCCATAAATCTGACAGGTAAACTATTCCTTGCTCTCCCAGTTCACTTATAGTATCAGCTTTTAAATCTAAATTGTGTACCCATTTAGACTTTATTTTGGTATACAGTGTAAGATATTGGTCTATGCCTAGTTTCTGCCATACTGATTTCCAGTTTTCCCAGCAGCTTTTTTTTTAAATAGTGAGTTCTTATCCCAGAAATGGGAGTATTTGGGTTTATCAAAAAGTAGATCACTATAGTCATTCCACTGATCCACCACTCTGTTTCTTAGCCAGTACCAAGTAGTTTTGATGATTGTTGCTTTAGAACACAATTTAAGATCTAGTATGGCAAAGTGTGGCCGCATTTTTAAAAGAAATCTTTGTTTTGGTGTGTTAAGGGAAGCACTGAGAGTTTTCCCTGTGGCTCTCCTGTCCAGCCAGTAAAATGTCAGAGCCCAGAACATTTGATGACATGAGTTCTGCCTCAGCCTGTCATCAGCAGCATCTTGTTCAGGGCAGAGATCCCTCAGCTGTCCAACATTAAGAAAGTGTTGGCTGTCCGTTCTGCCCAAGGAGAGATGACTCGGGATCTTTGGGGCTAAGAATCAGTGTCGTGGCCCAGCTGGTGTGAATGCCGAGACCCCAGGGTTAGGCTCCCACCTGGAGGCTGGATTTTCTGCTGCCGGTCGTTCCTACAGGTTCATTTAGTAGGACTGCTCTGGTCAGAAAGCAGGAGGGGTGACACATCACAAGTTTAGGGTATCTTTGAAATGGGCTAAATCCCCCATAACCATGCTTAAAACTTGTGAGACCTTTGTCTTTGCTTTCCTAGGGTGTTGTTGCAGATACCTCTCCCCAGACAGTTGCACCTTCATCACAGGAAGCCAGTGCCCAACAACAGCAGATAGCGGTGGAAACGTCCAGTGAACATACGCCTGCATATTCCTACCAACAGTCTAAGTGAGTAGTGAACCTTCATAATGGGGGGAGGGGGGAAGGGATGGTGTTTTAATATCTTAAGAAGCATGGACATATCTTGCTTTATCATCACCATGACCTCATGTAATTGGGATGAGGGGTATTAGCCCCATTTTACAGATGAGGGAACAAAAGCACAGAGAAATGAAGGGTATTGTCCATGGTCACATATCTAGTAAGTGTCAGAATAAAATGTAGGTCTTTTTGACTCCAAATCTAGCCCTTTTACCACTGTACCACATTTCGTATAACAGGAGACTAAGGCTAACAAAAGTTAAAAGAATTGCCCAAATGATAAATGCATAAATTGCAAATGATTACAAAGAAAACCAATAATATTGAAATACACTTATCAAAATTTTAGAAATACACACACCTTCATGGATTCCTGGTTAAGGACCCCTGATATAAGTGGAGAAAGGACTTTCAGAAACACCTAGGTGGTATCATGAAGAGATTTCCAGAATGTTGAACTTGGAGCTAGGAGGACCTGAATTCAAATAGATAATGTTGGATGTCGTATCAGGAAGACCGAAATTGGCTGCTGTGAGGATACAATGAGATCAGTGTTGTAATCCTTAAGATAAGTCCTTAAGCCATATGAATACTATGATGGAGAATAATATTATTCTGTAGTACTATGGCAATTATTATTATTATATTATTAATCTACCACATGTTTGAGTAAATGCTAAAGAAGCATTTCTGTATGAGCAGAACCCAAAGGCAACACTAGGTACTCAGAAAAAAAGTAATAATGGCAGAACACACTTCTCATGAGTTAAGTTCTCAATTGTGAGAAAATTACATTCCCAAAACAGCCACCAAAGCCACATAAAGAGGAAAAGTCAATTCTGCACCTTTTCCAGGAGAATGAGAAAATATGCAAAATCAATGTTTTCGAGTAAATAAAAAGATATGATTGCACAACCTGCTTCCCTACCAATAATGTCATTAACTGAGACAGAAATAGCCTAGGTCATAGAACTTTTAAACTGTGGGTTGTGACCCCCACAGTTAAAAAGTGCTGAAGAGGCCATGAGTGGAAAAAGTTTAAGAAGTCCTGGTCTAGGAAACACAGAGTCCTGTTGAGTATATGAACTCTCCTGCCCACTCAGCAGAGCATTTCTCCTTTTCCCTTTAGTCAAAGTGAATGAGGACTTGTCTTTCTGAGCCTACAGAGCTTCTTATGGGATGGTGTAGCACCAATACAATATTTGCAGCACCCACAATCACAATAAAGACCACTACTATAAGTATCGCATGATGACCAATCGCAAAATATACCAAATTCTTTAGGTAGAGGACAGAACTGAATCATTTATTTAGACACCAGAAAACTCTATCCCAAAACCAGTAAGACAATTCCATCATAGTACCAAAGATATTCAGAAGCCATAATAACGCTGAGAAGCACAGCATCCTTCAGCCTTCCCACAAACCAATACAAGATTAATATTTACTCACAAACCTCTCTATCTCCTTGCCTGAGCTCCTCTCTCCCCCATTGTCTGGCTAGTTCTGACCAGCTTCCTATGAACTCTGCTTCCCTTCAGCAAAACTTGTCCCACCACTGGCTCCATGTGATTACATTCAGCCTATTAGGGGGCAAAGTTTACTTTCAAAGTAAGAGAGGTCTTCAAACTCCCCCCTAGGTCTGTTGAGAGGCAGGGAAGATTTTTAAATTCCCATTCTCATTATAGAACATACCAGAGACATGAAGGTGGCTCCTTCATAACTGTTGGATAAATTGAGGCTTTCAACTTTTGTTGACAAAAGAATACTGGTAGGTGAGAAAGGATTTTTGACCTAGAGCTGAAGGGTACATCAAAGGCTACATCAAAGGCTTGGTAGTCCAGTTGTCCCATTTTGTAGATAAAGAAACTGAGATCAAGAGAGAGAAAGTGATTTGACCAAGGATTTTGACCAAAAGAGTAAAGGACTTTGTGATTATGAAGATGAAACTGAATGAAAGAAATCACTGATGTTGATCCTAGATAAGAGGAGAGTTGGGGGTGGGGGGGGGAGGAACAGAACATCTATGTCCAATTATCTGTCACATGATACAAGTGTTAGGTTGGTTCTCCTTGTCCCCAGAGGTCAGAACTAGGAGCACTGGTTGGAAGCTGCAAAGGTCAAGGTGACTTAATGGAATCGTGGTCCAGTAGTGGTCCAGCCTTAGCTCTGAAGTTCAAACTCCTTGGTTCAAGTCCTGCCTTTGGTATTAAGTGCCTATTAGACTTTGGGCCTCAGTTTCCTCCTCTGTAAAATGAGAAGGTAGAACTAAATGATCTGTGAGGTTCCTTTTGGGTCTAAATCTTTGATTCTATTAACTTGCTAACAGTTGGATTAAACCAAAAGTGAAATTATGACAGCTGATATTTATGTAGCACTTTATGGTTAGCAAAGTGCTTTACTTAGGATAACCCACCCTATGAAAAAAGACCTAGGAGTATTATTATACCCATTTTACAGAAAAGCGAATGGATGTTCAGAGTATTTAGGTTAAGGAACTTACCCATGCTTATCCCACTAGTAAGTGCCAGAAGCAAGATTTAAACCAAAGGTTATCCTGGCTCTATGACTAGGATTCTTTCTGGTTTGTTCACTGCTCCTCACTAGAACATACAGTTTTTCATCATGGAATTGCCTGCCTTTGAAAGTAAACAACAAAAACAACAAGAAAATTATCCATAACAAAATAATAATAATAGTAGTAGTAATAGATGCATAGATAGAACTTATATATAGCACTTTTTGGTTTTTGCAAAGCACTTCACAAAAGTTCTCTCATTTATCCTCACACCCACCCTGGGAGGTAGGTCCTTTTATCATCATGCCCATTTTACAGATGAGGAAAAAGGCTGACGAAGGTTTCTGTGACTTGTACATGACTAGCAAGTATCTGAGGCTCAATTTGAATTCAAGTCTTCCTGACTCCAGGTCCAACTCTCTCTATCCACTGCACTACTTTAGTTGCCTCTAAAATATTGTCTCATTTCATTGTCCTGATTGGGTGTCAGGTGAAAGCAATAGCTTCCCTCTAACTGGAGGGCTTCAGGCAAAGAGTGGATGACCACTTCTTGGGGATGTGGCAGAGGGAACTTCTAGTTCAGGTAAAGATTGGGCTAGATGGCCCCCCAGGTCCCTTCCAGCCCTGAGATTCTATGATTCTCTGTTGTTAGCCAGACCACTCCCTGTTAGTTATAGGAAAACCCATAGATATAATAGACTCATAGTTGCCTTATCCTCAACCTTCAACAATATCCCCCGGATATTGAAGAGCTAAGACCTTCCCCCAATTCCCTCCATGCCCAGGCTCAATTTGGTTTTTTTTAAGAAAATGAAAGTTTTGAAAAATTCTTTGTTGTATGGAATTACTCCAGACAGAAAGGACATAAAGATATAGACAATGTAGAAACAAAAGATATTCAGAAATTTTTATTTTAAAGAAGACAAAAAAAATAAAGTTTTGCTCCTACAGGATTTGTTTATCTGAGTATAAGTAAGCAGGGAAATCTGGGTCAGGCAATTTTGACCCTTGATCTACAGATTGCAAATAGCTTTGGATAACTCTGCCAGCCCTTTCTTTTAATGTAGACCCTGTTGTAAAGTTGGCCTCCTGATTTCAGAGGAGGTTCTATTAGGCCACACTGTCCAATCCATTACAGGATGTTCTGTGGAGTATCTTGCAATGTGCCTGCTGATGCCCCCTGGGACATTTCTGATAGATGACACACAAGAGCCTTCTGGCAGGGTACTCTTTTCTTTGAAATTGAAGTTTAAAAAAATCTTGAAACACTTTATCCTGATATGTTTCCTCCTCCCTGGTATCTCTGAACAAAGTGCTCTCAGCCATTGACTAGGAGGGAAACAGTAGGTCCGAAAAAGAAAAAAAAAATAGGTGGAAAGAGCCCTCCAAGCCCATTTTAAGTTCATGAAAGGTAATCATTTCTGGAGCATCACAGAGGAGGTCATTAACATGATCAGAGACATGTTTTTGTCAATTTCAGGCAAAGGGAACTGTCAGGACTTGAAAGCCTCTCTTGTGAACCCAACCAGAAAAAAAATGACTGCCACCCTCATTTCATTCTTCCCTTTACGTTAAGGAAGGGAGAATATAAATTCAAAGTGAAGGTTGTAGAAAAGATAAGTTAGCTCCATTAAAGGATATGTCAGCTAATGGCTGAGGGCAGCTGTTCAGTCTCAGAATGTCCCCTCTAGGCAAGAAGACCATGCTTTGTATTGATACTCTCCTAAGCTTTTTAAGAACTATTACTGGAGACCTGACACCATGAAATGAAAAGCGACCTGTTGATTTTTGTGTACGGGAGATACCCCACACCTGACTCTCAGTTTGCGGCTCACTTTGAGGTACTGATTCTGTGAATATTTTGTTCCTCTTCTTAGCTCTTTAGCAATTCCAGGAAATCACTGATTAAAACCACTGTCTGGAAGCAATTAGCTTCCTCTTTTCCCCTCTGGGCTTGTTTGTGATTTCATTGATGAAGGGACCTCCCTGAAAGGAAACTCCCTCTACCACTGCAGAATCAGCACCTCCTCTTGTAGCTTAGAGCAGCTTTGTGTCTTAGAGTGTCACCTGGGAAACTGAAAAGTTAAGTGACTGCCTCAGACAAAGAGTGTCTCTCTACTCAGAGACCAGGTCTTTATCTACAACATACTACTGGAAAAAGCAGAACAAGAATGAAGCAGTCTCCACCCTCAAAGAACTTGCTGATTTTCTATTGAGAGCCATTCCAAGGCTACCCTTCTCCTGGCAGAGTTACTCCCACGTCCCACTGAGGTATTGAGAAGAGGAGCACTTGAAATGGTTTTGGTGCTAAATGTTTTGATGCTAATAATTTAGAACATTCAGATGGTCCCTTTTTTTTCCTCTCATCAATTCAAGCTCCTTGCATTATGCAAATATGCAATTTCACAAGCAGAATGGACATAGTTGGGACAGGAGTAGCTTCAGCTCCGTTAAACATCTAACCACCTTTCCATTGCCCCTTTAAATGGCAGGAAGGAACCGTTGCAAATGCAAGCCTCCACCACTTAGTTCCACACATTTGTTGCCATGTAGCAGGGAGGCCCTTTTCAATGTGAAACGATGGGAAAGGGTTATTGCAAACATTTGTGGCAGGTTATAAAACCTGAAAGAAGCTCCTACCTTGCTCATAAATGTGCATTGTACAGGAAACAGTGCACCTAATGTGCTGGGGAAATCGGTGTCTTCCAGTCATTGTGGATCATTGAGTAAGAGAGAAAAACTGTTCACTGGGTCGCTATTAAATTAATAGATGGGATTCCTGCCAATTTTTGTTCAGCACACAATAACATCCCTAAAAAATATCTGATTTGCTCCTACAGTCAGAGATATTTTAGCAAAGCATGATGAGAACCTGTAGGCAGCAGGGGGTGTTGAATAATGGGGTAAATATGGAGAGTAGCTCTAATGGGGTTATTGCGAGCATCCACTGGCTTAATGTATATGTATGCTCTGTGTGTGTGTGTGTGTGTGTGTGTGTGTGTGATATATGTATATGTGTGTGTATGTATGTATGGCTAAAAGTGCTTTGTCAATGTCATTAATAATGGCGGTGGTACTGCTGCTTCTAATAAATAACAATAATGACATTACTACTATTATTGATGCTGTTATGGAAATGGGGATTTGGCTTTTTCTTGAGCTCCCATAAGGCACTGGGCCATATATCTACAGGTAGAAATAAAAGATAATAAGGAAAAAGTCAGCCTAGGCAACTAGATGACTCTGTAAAATAGAGTGTTGGAGTGACCTGAGATACTTATAAGCTGTGTGACTGTGGGGAAGTCACTTAACCTCTCTCAGACTCAATTTCTTTGCCTGTAAAATGGGGATAATAAGAGCATTTACCTCCCAGGGTTGTTGCAAGAATCAAAAGAGTTAACACATGTAAAGTGCTTTGTAATGCTTAAAGTGCTGTATAACTATTATATTACATTATATTATATTATAATGTTATATTATGTTCTATTACATTTTTCTTTTTTGTTATTTAGAATCATAGTTCTAGATTTTTTTGTGTGTGTGTAAAGGCGCTGTACCTAGGTCCTAGGAATAGAAATTCAAAATAAAATTGAGCTGTTGGGGCATCATGAAGCTGTGATCCTTTGAATCTATCTTGCCATGAGAGTAGGAGATGGTAAACCATTTAAAAATGGTTTACAGATATTTCAAAGGTTCCTGCCAACCAAATCTAACAAAAGTTCTGGATGGAGACAAGCTTCTGCACATATGTCCATCTGAAAGCTGGATTATGGACAGAAGGGATAACAATCAGCTATTCTTCATCATGGTGAGCCTCATAAAATGTTAGGCCTGAAATAGACAAAGCAACAACTCATGTTCACACCCATTAACTGACCTCTGATAGATAAAGCACACAGATGATGAGTCTAGTCATTGTGTAGGCAGCAATATCATTATGACAATTGTGTTTGCCTGTCTCTTGTTTCTGAAGAGTAGACCTACCTCATCTGCTAACAATTGATTAAGTACTTTCTTTGTGCTCAGGTCTGTCCTAGACTTGGCAGATGACAATGACACAAGTATCTCCTAACAGGTGTTAAATTCATGGCCTCCAGTTGGCCTCTCACATGTGTGAGAGAGTGTGCCCACCAGATCAGTGCTTAAATATCCCTGAATGTGGTAAGCAGAGCACTGCTGGGCAGCCATCTTCCTGTTAAAGGCTTATTTAAGTGCCTCTGGAGTTGATTTGACTTGGATCCTTTTTAAAGGGAACCCAGGTGGAAAAGAAGATAGGAGCCTCTACCAAGCTGACTTAGTGACTACCCTAATTCAATTGTTTTTGCAGACAATAAACAGGACTGAAGAATGTCGATCTGAAAATTTTGCCTTGAATGGAGAAACTTCATTGAACAAGGAGTTGGCTTCCAATTTGCACAGGCGTCAACCGAATGCTTTTTTTTTTTCATTTTCTACTTTACCCAATGGAAAAAAAAAAAAACCCAAGTGTTTTTATGTGCTGTGCGAAAGGTTCCGTCATGTAGTCTGACAGTTTTATTTTTGCTATAATTTTTTTTAATTAAAGAAAAAACCCAGAGGGGGAAAAAAAAACATAAACACTGGGGGTTGACATTTCATCTGGATGAACATTTGGATTCAGAATTTACCTGAAGGTGTAGATAGATTTTTTTTTAAAAAAAAACAACATCAAATCTTATGATGTCAAGAGGGAGCGAGCTGAGATGAAAACCTTGTCTTCCTCAACAATTAAGCTACTTTCTCTTTTTTTCCCTTCTTTAACTCTAGTGCATTTTTTTATTTTTTTTTTTCTTAGAAATGTTTAGGTAAGGTTTATCTTGAATCTTAATTGCCTTAATTTTAAGGACGTCAGAGGCTCTCCAGGCAAGCTGTCCACGTCTTGTTAGAAAAAAACCGGAGAAGGAAATTTGAAAAGACTGCTTTGAGCCAGCTTCAACTGGTGCAGAAGTTTAATAGACTCTGAGTTTTTAGGGTGAAAAAAAAATAAACTGTACAGTTGAAAAGAAAATGTTTTTCTTCGTTTGAAGAAAATTTGTTGATAAAGGAACCATGGCAACTACAAGGATTAGAAAAAAAAAATGCTGGGACTTTTCATGAACTTTGTCTTAAGTGTTGACAGGAATCATTCTAGAAAGGAAACGTGATTGACAGGAAAGTTATTGACATTGGTTCAATCAAATGGCTGCATTCGAAATGATACGGGCTTTGGGGGGGCAGGATGCAGATTTTTTTTTAATTTCCAAGGCGCGATCGCTGACAAAAGCCCTTGTGCTTTTTATCTGCAGTCTTTTTTATGAGCGTTAAGAAGTTTTTAGTCAGCTTTGCTTGTCACATTGCAAAACCTAGCTTAAGAGCATTAAAAAAAAAAAAGAAAAAAAACTTAAGTAGATAGGAGCTTATGGTCAAAAAAAAGTGCAAAAAAAAGCAATAGATAGAAGAAATTGTTGACAATTTCTGTAGTCTTTCCTAGTTGTGATCAAATGCAGCCTATGGATGGCCTATTTTATACCAAAGATGAAGTGACATCCTAACGCAGTCCAGAAGATAGAGGTTTTCTTTTGTGTTTTTTCTCTTTTTTCCTCTTCTTTAAAAAAAAAAAATCTTTATTTGACCTACATGGCCGGACCAGTTCTTATTTTCATGTTTCTTTAACCTATATTCCACTGGTGTTTTACATACTGCAGAGTTTATAAAGAAAATTACACATTAGTTGAGCTTAGGAAGTCCAGACCTGTTGGGTTCAGTCGAGAATTGATACAGGATAAGATCCAAGCACCAACTAATGTTACCGGAAAGGCTTTCATTTCGCTGAGCTATTCGCCTACGCTCTTGTACAGCGCAATCCATAGTGGGGGCCACCTCTTTTGGGAGGCATTGCCTATAAGGCTGAATTTTCTTTCTGTGCATGTTGGACTATAAACTCTTTAGGGGGGGAAAAAAAACATTTGAAAAAAGTCACCTCTCTCCTTCCCCCCTTCCTAAAAAAGTCTATGGAATGGTAGGTGGTCTCCTTAAAGAATGTCTCATTGTCTTTGTAAAGAAAGTCTTCCTTCTGAATTCTGTCACCCCTTTGGTTCATCTGCTCATCTCGTCCAGCATGGGTAGCAACTTTGATTCTGAATTTGAGAGAAAAAGGAGGCAGAGATGCCTCATTTTTATTTTTTTTTTCATTGCATCTTTGAAGGCTATGGTTGCCAGAAAGAAAAGGGGAAAATTAGACATTTTTTCTCAATTTAACTCTCCTGGGCAGGTAGGAATATTAAAAATAAGGAGTTTTTTTCCTAATGGAATTCTGGATAAGCTCTTAATATGCTGGTTGACAATCAAAAGTTAGTGTGATTTAAGAAAACAATAACCAAAAGGACCCGGTCCTGGAGATCAGTTAAGCCAAAGGAGTTGGTGGATGCCCAGGTAGGTCCAAAAGTGAATGCAGTTTCATTAGGTGAGACACAATTGTACATGGTTCTTTGAAGACATCCATGGGAAATTTGCAATGCTTTACCTGAAATCCAGGACAGTGGAACGTTATTAATTGAGAAGAGTTTGATAGTAGTATTATTTTCTGAATGAGGCACGGGGATCAAAGAATTGGTGGAAGGGCTAGAAGACAAAAAGAAGTTACTGAGTCAAAGGAATGAGGTAATGAGGTCATTTTTTATAACTACTGTGAAAAAGGAAATAGTATTCTTTTAAAAGGAAAAGAAGTCAATCATATCCCAATGAAATCCACTTAAATAAAAGCTGTGGTTCTGAAATTGATCTGAAGTTCTCATGAAAGAAATGCCTTTAAACCCAAGCAAAAATGACTTCAAGTAATGGTGCTTCCCTATATCTTAATTTTCATTTTTAATTTGAGGGGAAAGATCCTTCAAATAATTGGCTGCTATGGTTCGAGTCAATACTTGTTGCAGAGAGAAGAAACCACTGCCTGTTCATCCCTACTATCATATAATATCTCCATAGGTTAAGAGGGAGTGGGGTCACTCTAGGTTTTCACTTCATTTATTGCCTTTTCTCTGGGATTTGTACTTTTTTTTTTTTGGCATTTTGTAGATGGCACCAATTTGAGTTTTATCATTGCAGAGTTGCCCATAGAGAGCTACAAAGAATCCTGCAAACCAGTTCCATTTATTTTCCTCTTCCCATTCTTCAATACTCCTTGTATAATTATGGATTCTCTCTGAGAATAATTGATATGAATAGAAAACAACCTTATTTTATTCTATTTCCTTATAAATCCCAATGTGACACAAAGAAAAGTCTCATTTGTTCTGGATAATGAGATTCCAAGGTAGCTACCATGTGGCTGATGAATGTGCTGAGATCACTTCCTGTTTCTATTCAAAACCCTGCTATTTAATTTATGTCTTTAAAAGTTGTTGGGGGGTTTTTATTTTGTTTTCCTTTGCTTTACTTTTCTTTGTTTTCCCAGCAATGAAAAGTAAAATAATTTTGATGTCTTTATTAAGCTGATTGGGGCAAAAGGAAATCACCCCAGACGTTGTGACCACTGCCATGTATTTTGTGTTCAAATTGTTTAATCCATGCCGCACTGTCAAAGATCTCATCTCATACCAAAAAGGAAAGGGAAAATATTTCTCCTCTATCCATGAGTTAGCTCACCCTTCTCCGTCCTCTGACCTATGAATTGTCTCAAGTTTCAAACCAAGCCTGAAAAATAGCAGCATACACAGGTAAGGACAGGCCCTATTTGAGAGGGAAAAACACACACAAGCAAACCAATCCTGTCATGTTTGCTTGGAAATAGTGGGAAATGGAAGGAACCCTGATATGGTTATAAATTATAGTTCAGAGTTCATAAAATTCTTTAAGAACACAATTGTCTAAAAACAAAACCAATGTCCTATATACTATGGGTCTAGAGAGTTTCTGCATTTGGCCTGCTATTCCAATTGGTCTTATATATCCATGCCAGGAGATTCCTGATTGAATGATAGAGTTCCTTAAAGTCTTTGGGCAAGAGAGTATGACCTTAAAATATGGGAACAAACTGAAATCAACAAAACAAACTCCTTAAATATTTGTTGTCACATTCAAACTGTATTCAAGTCAGTTGAATACAAATGAATATTTTCTTTTCCCAAAGATGAGAGGTTGTCAGAGGGAAAATGTATCCGATAACTGGGAGTGTCTAAATACCTCTTTATGGAGGAAACATGAGGTCACAGAAGAATTATAAGGGAAATGAATATGCAAGTAAGTGCTGGTAACAGAGGCTGCATTGGCATTCTTGGAACTCCTGATTATATATAAAATTTGAATATACTGGTTGACTAAAGGATTCCCAAGAAGTCTGATCCTAAATTTGCTCATATGTTCTTGGTTCATTGGCTAGATTCTGTTTGTCTAGAATGTTGGTATCAGTCTTCATTAGAATTCTTGCCAAGACTCTCACAGATGCATAAAAATGGCAGCCCATTTTGAGTAGCCCCCATTAGATGAAATGTGGATTTCAAGGGAACTTGATTCAATTTGGACCCCAAGGCTACAAGATCTTTATGGTTTTTCATCAGCTTAAATGGATTCATTGGAAGAGACTTAATGACTAACCAAACAAAGTTAGACATATGTTTTTAAAGAAAAAAAAAGTTTTGTTTTGAAGTGGATGTATGAACCATTGCAGAAAAGGAGAGCTATTCAGGAAAAGAAAATCTTAAGTAAGTGTTAAATGGTTTTTATATGAGCAAAAATAAAATGAAGGGAGATTATTTATGTATATGTGTACCAATGTGCAGCCCATTTGAGGAAACCTCCATTGTAATAAAGCCTATTTTTAATATGTCATAGTATTTTGACCTATATTATGTTGTCTATGGCAGGAAAGGATGAAATTTGGGTTTGAATTTCATAGTTAACTAATGCAGTGTGCATCAGTTAAACTCAGCTGGGCTGGCAAGTTCTTACTGAATATTAAAGGAGGAGCTGGATGACAAAATTCCCATAGGCTCGTTGCCCCTGTCCTCCCAGTGGTCCATCCTGCATCCAGACTATGATGAACTTAAGAGTAATGAATCAATCTATCTTGATGGTGACTCCAAATATGGTTTTAGAAAAGACTTGGGTTTCAGTCAATCTCAACTGGCATTTGTTGTCAAAAATTTTCCTTAAGGTAAAATTGTTCCTATTATCGAGCTCTTGGTCAGGGATGGTTTCAGTGTTTGATCTATTGTTCATGGTACTTTGTGCAATGAGAGTGCAAAAGTCTACCACCAAGCCCAGTGAGTGCTCATGAGCCTCTACTTAGTGCATCCACCCCCTCCCATCAGGTTAATTATTTCTTTTATTTTAACTTAATGCTTATACATAAATGCCACTGCCAAGGATGGATAATGTCAACAATGCCCTTTGGTTCCCTATCATTCCTAATTCAGTATGTAGCAGTGATATAGCTTAGGAGGAAGCCACTTTGAGTTCTCCAGAAAACATCACCTCTATATGACCACCACCATTTCCCACATCAGTTAGTCCACCCTGGTCTGCCCAGCCACTGATAGCATTCACTGCTGAGGCTTACTGCCATGATTTCTGATTATACAAAGGAATCCATTCATCCTCAGTTCCTTCCGTCCACCCTTGGGCAATGTCCACCCTTGGGCAATTGTGCTGTTCATTGTACTACCTCCAGGGAATGGTGGATAATAAAACAGAAAGGAGGTAAAAATGAAATCAGTCCAATTTACTACTCATTAAGTCATCTAATAACATATTAGGTTGACTTTGGTTACAATGAGGTATATTGGGTTTATCAGTGGATTTCAGTTACCCAGCCCATCTTGTTCCCATTCGCCACATTTTGTGGAGAGTTAACTACTGTCTTTGAAGATGATAAATGGGGAAGAAAGGTGCTAAAAAAATGTATGTTGATTTGGCTTCCCTCACTGTTGTGATTTCTTTGACATTTTATACTTTTGACCAGGACAAAGATGAATTAGTTCACTTAACAGAAAGCAGAACATCAACTTGTGGGCAAATCCACCTCAAATTTTAAATTGTTAAGAATGATGTGCTTAGTTTCTGTGCTTTGAATGACTCTGCCTTCTTGTTTCATGGAAGAATGGTTCCTGTATTCTGGTAGATCTTAACAATAGCTTCAAATGGAAATAATGCCTACTTTTTTTTTAAATTTTTGAGTTGGGCATCGTCTCAAGCTCCCTGGTAACAGAATATTGCTAAAGGTGCTTTTGTCTCACAGTATAAAATGTTTTCATTCTAATTCTTTAACAAAAAAAAAATGGGCTAGTTCCTAGGCATCGTGGAGGCATTTGGAAAATTCATCCCAATTCAAAGGGAGGGAAAGCAAAACAGCAAAACAGAACAATCCTCTGTGTATGAGAAAATCTATGATTATAATTGGAACCATAAAGCTAAGAATAAGCAAACAAAAAACCTGCTTGATGTTGTGTTGATGACAAATTAGCTTCTATTAGAATGGGACATGGCTTCTTTAAAGAATCTTTGCAGACCTCATGGTAACCAAATCCTAGACCATTGAACCTCTGAACGCCATTCAGTTCTGAACCTTATTTATCAAAGAGCATTTTTGTCCTACTGTCTCTGATTGTCATGGAAAGTTCTGTAATGCTAAGGTGTTCCAGGTTTTCTTTTTTCTTTTTTTTTTCTTTTTTCTCATTTTCTTTTTCCATTTGTACCACAGTCCGACTAGCTACCATTTCCCCCACTCCTTGGGCTTTCTGTAGATCAGTGGATGTTAGGTTTAAACTTCTGTTTTCTTTGATGAAGCTTTCAATAAAAAATGAAAACAAAACCAGAGCCTTTTGTTGTTTGTGCACAGCTCTATTGGGAATCCCTGGAGCACACACAGAGAGAAAGAGAAAGCTGGCTGGGGAACAGGGGACTGAGGAATCAGAGAAGATTTAAATCAAGCATGCCAGCACTCTCCAAGGTGGAATTTGGGATCATAATTTCTTTGATTTAGGGCCACCAGGAAACTTAGATACAGAAGCTGAGGCCCAGGAAAGATCATAGGATCATGCACCTTGCGCTAAACAGGACTTTAGAGGTCATCTAGTCCCCTGTATCTCTCATTTTACAGTGGAGGAAACTGAGTCATAGAAAAGTGGACTTTTGCAAGATAAGGGGAGTTAGTAAAAGAAGAGGAATTGACTCTTCTGGAGCAGGTGTTACCTTTGTTTTCAAGGATCTCAATCACCCTAATCACTAAGAGTTCCTGGTTTGGAGCCAGTGGAGATCTAGGATGGTGGGGGTTACATTGTAGTAAAGTCTCAGTTTTGGGGGAATTTTTTAAGTTATTGTGGAGAGGAGGAGATTAAATAGACAGAAAGATAGAGACAGAAAAAAGAGACCATTTGTGCCCATACCTAGCAAAAGACATTAATAAAGAAAATGCAAAAACCAAACCAAAGAATGAAGGAAGGAAGGAATGATCATCTCAGCTTGGGGCAGGAAAATGGTCACAGATGACAAAGATGTCTCAACATGAGGATTATGATGCTTGGAAATGTACAGTTTTATGCAAATCACATTCATACTAGTGATAACATTGCCAAAGTTATTTCTGACTAAGGAAGATTAGACTTTTCAGTCTGAAATGCTATCAAGTATCTATGGGATGGTCTCCAGAGTGCTTCTCCCACTTTCCCATCAGAGCCAAAGAGGAAAAGATAAAGTTTCTAAAAGTGCAAGGTAACTAACTACTGAGGAAAAAAGGAAAGAGACTGGCCCTGTGATTCACTGATACAGGGAACTCTTGAGTTCCTGGGCTGATGCAGATGAGCACCTTCATTGTGTTCACTGGAACACAGGGTTGAATGACTTGCCCAGAGTCACCCAAGCTTGTCAGAGGCTAGATTTGAATCCAGACCATCCTGCTCTGAAGCCAGTTTTTTTTTTTATCCACTATACCACATTGCCTCTCTGCCCCAAAAAAAGAGAAATTTTTTCCTGACTTTGTGACTCTTCAGAAAAAAGGGTACCACATTAGGTTAAATGCTCTTTGGCATTCATTGGTTAGCTCTTAGAACCAAAGGAGACATGACCTACAAGCTAGAGTAAGAATAAATAGCATCTAATTGGCCCTTTAACGTTTGCAAAGCACTTTATAAATAATTTCTCCTTTGATCCTCACAGTAATCTTGGATGGTAGGTACTATCATCACCCCGCTTTACAGGTGAGAAAACTGAAGCAGAGATTAAGTGACTTGCCCAGGTTCACATAACTAGAAAGTTCTTGAGGTTGGGTTTGAACTTCAGTCTTCTATAACTCCAGGTCTGGCACTCTACCCCTTGCACCATCTAGCTATTAGTAGCATTAAGCAGTCTGGATTCAAAGATGCATAGAGAAGCTGCGAAACAGTAAGTCAATGTGCAATATTGAGTAATTGAAGCAATTGAAATGGCTTCCTGATGAATCCATATACTTTTCTTGTGATTAGTTTGAGTTGGATCTAAGATCTGGCCATTTTCTTTTAGCTCTGTGAGAGCAAAGAATTGTATTTATCCTCACCATTGAGGAATTTTTATTGTTATGTATTATGTGTGGCTATTATTATTAAGCATTCCCATCCAAAACTCAATCCCATCTAGAACTTCAGCTTCCCCACCCTGGTGTTTCTTGACCTCATTGGAAAACCGAAATCTCATCCGTCACACCCTCCTCCTCCCCTTAGATCAGGCCAAGTCAACAAGCTTAACAAATAAGAAGGCCTTTGTTGGGGCATACAAATGGTCCTGATGGAAGATAAGGATTGTAGAATACTTCTTCAATTCATTTGGAAACTGGAGAAGGAATACACATCAAGAAAAAGCAAAACTACCCCTCAGAGGTCATCGGAAAGGATGGTGAGGTGGGCCCAAGCAGAAGTTCACCCCTCTGGGGGTGTGGCCAATAAAAAGGAGAGGAAACTTTGAGAACCGTTGAGAACTTCCTATTTTAACCAAATGTTACGCCAAACTGCTCTTTACCATTGTTTCAAACACACTGAAACATTAAAACTGGTATCAGCACCCCCTATAAATTTTAAAACCCTGAGGTAAAGCTCATATTAACCCACCCTAGTTAAAGCTATGCACCTGGGTCCCATATGAGCTTTATCATAACCCATCTTTAGTGAGAGTACATGGTCAAGGCAGGGTCTTCCAAAAGGTCTAGAGATTTCTTCCAAGACTTTTCAGATTAATGATTTGGCAAATTCCCAAAATTAACCAGAACTACTTATGGCTCACTATCATCTCTATAGAAAATACTGGTAAAACTTCCTGAATTTTAGCTGTTATGGTCTTGGAAGTTTTCAGGCTTCCCTGTGAGAATCCCATTTCCAGTTTAGCCATGACTATAGGACCTTAAATGACCCATGCTGAAGTAAGACCCTGGGAAGCCCAGACCTACAAAAGATGGTGTCATCTTGAGTGATTCAATGCCATTTAGCCCGAGACTATCAAATCTATTTATCCTTCTCATTAAGGATAGATTGCCATCTACATTGTCAGGTCCTTAAGACCTGTGACACCGTCTCATCTGCAGGCTTCACAGCATCCTTACAAAGGCCTGGGTCCAAATCCATTCCAACAGAGAGTTGAGATCTGTGTGGCCTTTGACAAATCTCCATCAGCCTCCATTTTCCTCACTTGTAAAATGAATGGCTATTGAGGTGACTTCTAGCTTCACATCTCTCATCCTTGGTCATCCATGATCTTGACCTGGGATCCTATAAATGAAGGTTGAGTGGCAATGAATGAAGGACCTTTGAAGTTCTATGTGTCTCTAGCCAATTCCTTTCATAAAAAACTATTGCCTAATTTTTATCTGGTCCTATTAGGTCCAGTCTATATATCTCTCCATCCTTACATCTACTTTATAATTCACAAAGTGTCAACTTAATTTTCCTGAAAAGGGTATGACAGAGAATGAAATCGTCATCTCCCCATCTGACCAATCCTTTCGTTCATGAGGAAATGACTCCCCTGTTTATGAGTCAGGAGTTTCTTCTCTTGAATCTGTGATATCACCTAGTCCCAGTCATAGAAATCACAGAAAGCTAGTACTTAAGTAAAGAGAGATACAGTCTCTCTCTGGTCTCTAAAAGGCGAAGGGAAATGGGACAGTTAGGTCAGTAGAGTACCAGCCCTGGAGTCAGAAGGACCTGAGTTCAAATCCTGCCTCAGACACTTGACACTTACTGTGTGACTTTGGGTAAGTCACTTAACCCCAATTGCCTTGCCTTCCCCCCTCCAAAAAAAGGGGGGGGGGTGAGGAAGGGAAAGAAATAAGCATTTATTAAGTGCCTAATATATGCTAGGCCAAGCATGGGGAACCTGTGACCTCGAGGCCCTCTTTGTCCTCTAGTGTGTCCCTTTGACTGAATCCAAACTTCACAGAATAATTCTTTTATTCAAAATAATAATCCTTTTATTAATCCTCTTATAGCAGCTGGTACGGTGATAAGTATTTTACAAATATCTCCTTTAATCCTCGCAACAGCCCTATGGGATGGGAGCTATTATTATCCACATTTTACAGCTGAGGAACTGAGACAGACAGTGGCTAAGTGATTTTGCCAGCGTCACACAGCTAGTAAGTGTCTAAGGCTAGATTTGAACTCAGATCTTCCTAAGTCCAGGTCCAATGTTCTATCCACTGTGCCACAAGATCTCTGTGTCAATGAGCTGTATAGATTTCTGCCCTGCACCTTAGAAATTAAATTCCATTTTTCTTCCCATAGCTTCCAAAGAGGGCTCTGATGATCTTTGGGGGTGGTGAGCCGAGCTCCTATCAGTTTAAGAGATGATTATTAAATTTGAGGTATCCATTTTACGCCTCAGAAATCAGCAGTGGTTACAGATCAAGTCTTGATTTATTGTTTTGCTGATTTTCTGGAGAAGAACGTGATGAAAAATATGTCTATACTGCTATTTAAACTGAAAAGTGTATCTTACATACATTTTTCTTCCCCAGAGAGCTGATTATAAAACATTTCCCAGCATACTCTTAGTCATAGATAGCAAGCAGGAGTAACTAAGACCAGGTGGTCAATGCCTTGTGAATGGTGATCCAGTGGAAAGCAGGTTACTTGATTCCACTTAGATTGTGCTGTTTTTGTCTGGTCATGGAGAAAAAAAACCACAGACTGTGTGTTCTTGGACATTTATACTCTCTGGGACTTGGGTGCTCAACCATAAAACAAGGGACTGAGTGATGTCCCAGGTCTTTTCCAGCATAATCCAAAGTCTGGGCAGGGAGGGGGCAATTACATTTGGATTGCTTTAGTACTGTAACTGCTCTGTGAAATGATCTTAATTCCTCAGACATATATTTCTGTATGCGTTACTTTTGTAGTATTTTTCCTTAGGGCAGCACAAAGGGCTTTGCTAATCTTCAGTCCCTCTCTGCTTGCCTCAATGTTCCTGAGACAACTTACTTTTTGGAAAAAATGAGGCTGACATTCCCAGTCTTGAAGACTTCATCCAAGCCTTCATCCAAGAAAGCTCAAGGCAGGTAAGTTTGGAGGTTGAACCTTGGGAGTATGGGGGGCAGAAGAGGGGGATGACCTCAAGTTCTTTACACAAGATTTATTTTTATGTGAGATTTCTGTGGGGGCAGGGTTACTGCCCCATCACACCCATTTGACAGATGAGAATAACATTTAAATCACTTAAGATTATGTCTAGGAAAGTTTTCCCTCACTGTAGAAGACTGGAATTCAACTAAAATCCTCCAAGTAGCCAGCTGGGAGAGTACCACAATTGCAAGGAAATCAGCCATTAGGGGGCAGTGCGGTGCATAGGCTTCTTTACTCCTTTCCAAAATGTCAGTTGTCCCATAAATAATGAAATTCAATTCCATTTCAGCACTTAAACAAAAAATCCAGATACATACCAAGCACTAAGGGATATTTAGAACCAAAAAATGATACTGTGCCTACTCTCAAACAGCTTACCTTCTACTGGAGAATACAATGAGCATGTAGATATTGAGAGAAGAACACTGGTTTTGAAGACACAATCCCTGAGTTCAAATCCTGAGTCTGCTATTTCCTACCTGGATGACCTTGGGCAAGTCACTTAAACTATTTGCCCTCAGTTTCCCCATATGAAAATGAGAGATTGTACTAGAAGACCTCCAGGAACTCAGCTTTAGGATCCTACATTTCATAAGGAAGGCTGTAGCTGGGCAATAATGATAAGGACTCATCTTTATAGAACATTTTAGGGCTTTTAAAGTTCTTTCTTTGCAACAATCCTGTGAGGAAAGTCATATTCTTATACATATTTTACAAATAAGGGAATTGAAGGTAGATAACATGGGTATCCCTTCCACACTAGCAGATTCTGTAGAGGTAAATATGGAAAGGGCTACTGTGCCAATGTAGAAAGGAATGGTTTCATTAACATTCCAAAGAACAGAATTCACTTTATCAGAGACACAGAATCAGCATTGTCCTGGCTACCTATGACTACATGATATAACTGTAACTAGGGTTAGGCAACTGTGCCTTGGCCCCAGGGCAGGGGAAAAACAAACAAACAAAACTAGAAGACACTGAAAGCAATTATATTTCAACAGCAGGAGGCAAAACAAACTTAAGCTGAGAAGCAAGAATAATAAGTTAAAATGGGAAGCGACCAGATGGTACCCTTCCCTTCCCCCAGCACCTCTGCCACTCTTCTCTCACCAACTATGGCCTTCCCAGGAATGGCCCCACTGTTTACTGTAATCTGTGTCCATAGAACCTGGTTTCCTGGAATCTCTGTTGCCTCCCCAGAGAGTTATGTGGACTACAATCCTTCCCCCCTTGCAACTGAATTTGTTTTTAAACTGATTTGTAGCTTCCTCAAACAACAAAATTTCCAGTTAACAATTCTTTCAGATCATGTGCTCAAGGTAGTGAAGAACCTTTATTAAAAATACATAAAACCATGCCTATTTTGATCACACACAAAAATAAGAATTGATCAGAGCATGAAATGTCTCTATTATTCTTTTAAATATCCTCCCAACATATACCTTCGAGTTATTCTTCCATTGAGACTAACTTTTCTACAATTCTTTAAAATGGATCTCCAGGAAAGGAGAAATAAGAAACTCAGCAGGAGAAATGACAGAAGTTTTCCAGATGAAAGCATGGGATTGAATGAAGTTGTCAGGATCAATTTTTCAGTATGAAAAGGGAGATTCAACCAGCATTGGACAAAATTTGTTGCCTCTTCCAAGGTTGATTACCGAGGGATTTTGTAAGTGGAATTTGAAGTTATAGGAGCTAAATGTTGGCTTGATGTAAAAAGAAAATTCTAATAACAAAGTCCATGGAGGGAATGTCTATATCCGAGGAACTTCTAAGTACTGAATGAATGCATGCATGCATGGATGGATGGATGGATGGATGAAACTGTACACCTATGAATGTTTTTGGACTCTTCCATTTTATACTTGTAATAGAATTCTAACGATAAAATTGCTAGGTCAAAGGGCACAATTGTTATTGTGAACCTTTTAGCACATGTAATAAGATTTAAAAAAAAACAGCTAGATAGGTCATAATCTTATCTGAAAGTCATCTGATCCCATCTCCTGTCTCCAGCTGAGATTTACATCTAAATCATACAGTACAAATTGTTATCAGCCATAGGGGTCAGAGACTTAGAATTAAAAGGAACCTTGAGGAAATCCAGTCTAATCCATCTCCTTCTTTTATGTGTGTGTGTGTGTGTGTGTGTGTACACAAAAACACTGATGCCCAGGGAGGTTGTATCTTGCCAAAGGACACACAGGTAATAGATAGCAAAGTTAGATTTTTAACCATTTCCTTCGGATTCCCAATTCAGTGTCCTTTCCTCTGAATCATACACACACACACACACGCACACACACACACCCCACACATGAATGTACCCTGGGATTTACTGACATCCAATGTCTACATGCTCAAGAAATTTAAAATGTTATACATCTTTCTTTTGTTTTATTATTGCTTAATTTTTTTTGAAAGTTAATGTATTTAGGGAGGAGAAATTATAGTGCTGGTATGTTTTTGTTACCAAGAGATTATATGTATAAGTGTATATACATACATACACATACATGTATAGATACTTTCCTGGTTATGTACATTGTTAGCAACATCAAAAGAGTCCAATGGTTAGCAATTAC
The DNA here is from genome assembly GCA_028646515.1 of Pseudochirops corinnae. NCBI lineage: Eukaryota > Metazoa > Chordata > Mammalia > Diprotodontia > Pseudocheiridae > Pseudochirops > Pseudochirops corinnae. The sequence continues at coordinate 532,923,150 of CM053585.1, forward strand.
TGGATTGCATCGAGTATACCTAAGTTTCGCTATGTGTATAATGATGCGGTAGACTGGACTTCTGAGGTCCCTTCCAATTTTAGATTGTGGGGCTCCAGAAAGAAATGAATTGACCAAGATTGCATCAATAGTAAGTGGTAAAGGCAGAATTTGAACCCAGGTCTTCTGCTGCTCAATATTCTTTCCATTCAAAGATCACTGGAACCAATATAATGACAACAGGAACAAAAATATTGACTTGAGGCCAGTGAACTTTGAAACTGAAAACAAAAAATCCCCAGCAATTGGTTTCCACAAATCTTCATGCTGAGGGACTTGGCCACTTCCCTTTGGATCCTAATTCCCTGTTGAGCATCCAATGGACATGGGGGTGTCTTCTTTATGTCTACATTGAGAGTAAAGACAAGCAACCTGTTTTGAAAGAGGGGAAACAAAGGTAGGAGATTCCCCAAGGGATGCCATGTTTAGAGCCACAATTAGAGTTTGGCAGTATCCATGACTGAGGAATATTCGGGTAGAAAATAGATGCTGAGCAGCCAGCTTTGACTGGGCAACCTTGGGAGACCACCCACATGGCTGAGGTTCAGGAAATGACCTGAGCAGATGGAGCACATTATACCAGGGGCCTCTCCTCTAAAGTGGTAGCTCATTTTCCTCTCCATATAATTCTAAATTGCTTGGGGGGTGACTTACCTTGGAGATTCCTTCTTTTGCCCTCACCTCCTTCCTCCCTAGGCCTGGCATAGACATATATACATACGTGCCTGTGGACATCAACCAGGACCCTCTGGTTGACAGTTCCCAGACTCTTGTGCTTTGGGGGATGAGAAAGTGATTTGGATGGAGAGCTGACTACTGTGAGAATTTCTTTTTCCTCTGTAGTCTGTTCATCAGTGACCTTGGGATGTAACATAAAACCATGCTCTTTGGTCAAACCACATCCAAATTTTCATTAAAATGTTCATAGTTTAATGTATTTGCTATTTTGAATACCTTGAGTGGAAGGTAAGACCTGATTCCTGATATTTGTTAAGACAATCGGAAATATATACTGAAAATCAAACCCAACAGTGTGGCATTTAATGGTGGCCCTCTTAAAAAAAATTATGGTGCCATTATCTTATCTAATGGAGACATGTAGTGTCCTTTTTGCTCTTATCCCCTCCTTTGAAGTGTTAAATTCAGTATAATTCAACAGGCATTTCTTACATATCTGCTATGTTCCAGGCACTGGTAGATTCTAAAGATACAAAGACAAAAAAAGGAAATACTAGCTACCCTCAGGGGGCTTACATTCTTTGGTAACCTGGCCCTTTCTGTCAGAGGTGCTATCAAGAGTTCAGGGAAGGAATTTCAGAGCCTTAGGGGATTTTCACAGGTCATCATTTTAGAGATGAGCTAACTTAAGAGCAAACAAAGGAAAAGATCCTTTGCCCAACATCACATATAATGACAGGGCAAAATTTAAAGCCTTGTCTTCAGAATCCCAATCCAATGACTCACAATGCCCCCCAACATCCATTTTTTTTCCCAGTGAATCCTATGACATAATTATAGGACCCTTTGACCTCCTGTTCATTTTCCTCTGGATAATTATCAGCTGAGCAGAGTCCGTCCTGAAATGTGATGCGCAGAGCTGAACACAACACTCCAGATGCAATCTGCCTAGGGCAGATGGATAAATGAATGAATGAATGAATGAAGGAAAGAATGAAAGTTATTAAGTGCTTATTATGTGCTAGGGATTGTATTCAACACTGGTGATACAAATATAAGTAAGCAAGTGTCTGCCCTCAAGGAGCACACATTCTAAGGAGGGAAGACAACACAGAGAGGAGTTAGAAAGAGGGGGTTGCACATGATGACAGGGTTTGGAAATGGACAGGAGGTCTGGTTCTGAAGCAGAATCTAGGGCCAGAAAAGATTTGTAGGTCATAATCTACATGTTACAGATGAAAAACTGTAGAATGAAGTCCAGGAAGGGGAAGACCTCCTGGGAATTCTCCCAGAGGAGAGCTGGGGATAGCATCTCCATTTTCATTTGAAGCAGAATACCTGCTGTTGTATGTGCTGCTTAATCAAGAAAAAGAGAGAGAAAAGAAGGGAGGGGGAGAGAAAGACAGAGAGGACGGCTGACAAAGACAAAGTGGGGTAGAGACTCAGACGCACAAACACACACAGAACAACAGAGAGAGACAGACAGAGACAGAGAGAGGGAGGGAGGGAGAGAGGGAAGAAAGGGGGAGAGACAGAGTCAGAGAAGACAGCTGACAGAGACAGAGAGAGAAAGAGACACACAGAGAGACAGAGGGAGGGAGAGAGGGAGAGAAAGACAAAAGAAAGTAGGGGGAGAGACAGAGATAGAGAGGACAGCTGACAGTGAGAGAGACAGAGACAGAGATACAAAAAGAGAAAGATAGAAGAACAGAGGGAGAGAGACAGAGAGGACAGCTGACAGAGACAGAGTGAGATAGACACACAAACACACACACACACACACACACACACACACATTCACACACAAAGACAGACAGAAGAAGCGGGGAGGAGAGATTAAGGCAGAGCACAGCTGACAGTGAAACAAACTGACAGAGTGAGCAGAGAGACAGAGAGACAGAGACAGAGGAGAGCCATCCAAAGAACAATTTGTAGGGACATCCTGTTCCTTCCGTTATGCTGTTCGCAATTCCTGACTCACATATCTCCTCCCTTTACTGGAGAACCCCCAAGTCGTGATTGGGGGAAGGGGCACGTACAAGCTTTCTATTTTTTCAAGGCTTGGCTATCCATGACTGTTTCCTATTTGAATCTCTGCCTGAAATCCTTCTGAAAGCTCTATCTCCCCCGGATCTCCAGTTCTGGCCTTGAATCCCTTGCTGTGTCAAACACATTGCCTGTTTCGTGACTAATGTGTGCATACTGGTGGCATACACCATACCACAGCCCAGCCCCGCCATAACATGCTGTCTTTTTCTCTGAACACCTCCCCCGGCCTGGCTCAGATACTTGGCCAGAGTTCCTGCTGCTGGAACGACTTGATTTCAAGGACTTTTCCTTTTTCTTTTTTTCTCCCTTCTACTCTCCATCACTGTGTAATGAGAGAAGTGCAATGGACAGATCATTGAATATGAGATATTAATGTGGTAAGGAATTCCAATCCTGCTGCCTTTAGCTGCCTCACTGACTCAGGCACTTCATTTCTCTTCTGGGGAGTTCATTCGTTTATATATAAATGAGAGAGTCATTCTGACTGAAGATTCCTTCTATCTCTTCACCTAAGATCTTAAGTTCAGTTTTCTTTCCGATCTTTGGTTCTCACAACAATCATAATAATTTAATAATTTATTTGAAGCTAAAGATGATGACATAGGAGAAATATTTGCTTTCATGTGTCCCACACACATCTGGATCATGAGGTTATTTAGGATCTGTATGGCAAAGTTTCAGTGAACTGAGACTTGGCCTTTGAGGCAGAAAGATCCTGGATTCAAGTCTTGCCTGACACGTATTGGTTGTGACCCTGGTTACACCTCAGTATGAGATTAATCTCTAAAACTGTAAGTTGCAGAGGTTTTGACCTGCATTGGTGGAGGGAATTCCTCATCTGGAAGCTCCCTAGATCAGTGAAATCCCAGGGCTGATCCTTATACAGCTACCTATATGTCCCAGTTTTATTGGAACTGTACATTTTGTCTTTTTACAAATTTGGCAAGTGATATTCTCAACTCTTGTAACTTTTAAAAAATTCTAGAGATCTTCTTGTAGTAGACCCATCTGGTAGAGTGGAAAAAGCAATATCCTTGAGACCTGATAGACCTGAGTTCAAATTCTGCCTCTGAGGCATCCTAGGTCTGTGACCCTGGGCAAGTTGCAAACTCTCAGTGCTCCAAAACAACATTTCAAGACTAAGATGAGATACGGTCTAGCTTGTGTAGACAGAATGAGTATCTCCATGCAAGAATTCCCTCCATCAAAGATATCAAGTCCACTCCCTGACCCTAATAATATGACAACAATAATGGTGAAGGTTTGCAGAATTCTTTTCAAAATATTTTATCTCATTTGTTCTTTATAACTCATTGATGTAGGTGATGTTATTATACTGAATTTACACTTGGAGAAACTGAAGCACAGAGAGCTTAAGTGATTTGGCTAGGGTCACACAGAGAATACTGAGCCAGGACCAGTCATTATACCAGACTGCTCTGGAACACACAAGTGAATTCTACCTCCCATCACTCAAGGACCCTCCTTTAATGATAGACAGGATGGGATTCTCCATTTTGATTTCCTTTCAGTCAGAACAAGCTGTGTCCTCATTATTCCACTCACCTTAGGCCATTTGTATTGATTTACTGTTACAACCAACTTGATCCAAGGGGTCTTCAGTTAAAAAGTATTTTAGTTCTTGACTTGTGTGATGAACTCTCTGTTTAAGTATACGTACATACATATATACACACATACATACATACATATATGTGTATATATCCATCTATATATATATAAAATCTTCCTTTCTTTCTTTCTTTCTTTCTTTCATTCTTTCTTTCTTTCTTTCTTTCTTTCTTTCATTTCCAGCCCTACATTGTCTCTCTCCCACTTCCCTTCCCTCACCCCAATAATTTAATATTATATTTATAAATATATATTTAATATATATAAAATAAATATAAAATATATACACATATTTATGTATATGATTTTGGGCAAACAAGTCAATTTGGATATTAGGGAGTTTTAAATTTAAACCTTGAAATTATAGCAAGAGTACCAGCCTTGGCCCAAGAGGGAGATCTGTGTTTGAATACTGGTGGAACTATTTGCCTTGGACTAGTCATTTTACTTCTATGGACCCCAGTTTCTCTATCTGTAGAAAGAAAAGAGTGGAAACTATGAGATCTTTATGAATTATATAGTCCTTCTAGTTTTTTTGTCCTGGAGTATCATAGACTCATAATTTTGAGCTAGAAGGCAGCTCAGGGACCACCTAGTCTGACTGTCTCATTTTACTGATGAGGTAACTGAGGCCAAAGGAGAGTGAGTGGCCTTTGCCCACGGTTCCATAGACAGTAAGGGGTGGCAGCGTGGACAAGATGCTTTAGCTCTGACAAAGTATTGTACATACATTCCTTTAACTGACCCTCACAATAACTTTCAGAGGCAGAGAGTGCTTCACAGATGAAAAAAATAAACCTTAAAGAAATTAAATGATGTACCCAATGTCACATTGCTAGTAACAATTAGAGCTAGAATTCAAACCAATTCTCTGGCCCAAACCTAGATTTAGTTTTACTGGGCACAATAGAAATCATCCAGGGAAGCCTCCTCATTTCACTCATGTAAAAAGAGCAAGACAGAGAAACAGAGAGAGTAACAGACAGACAAAGAGAAAAAGAGAATAGATACTTGATTATAGATGGAGATATATAGAAATAAATATAGATATATTACATATATGTACACATTTACACAAGTGTATATATATACATATATGTTTTCATATTTATAGGCATGTGTGTATCTATACACATACATACTACTATGCATATGTGTATACATGCAATGTATCTATTCAAAGAAATGGGTACATGATTCAATATGAATAACTTGAGACTTTGCTTTGCTTGACCATACTCATTTGCGGCAGATTTTGTTTCTCTTGCTTCTTCCATAATCTGGGGGAAGGGAAGTAGAAGGGAGATAATGTAAGACTGGAAGTGAAATAAAATTGAATTTTAAAAAGAAGCTTTGGCACTGTTAACAACTCTGAGTTGAGAAATTTGTCTTTTTTATATGTAAAAGAAACATGCATTTTAGTGATAAATCCACTACGACTTCCACAAATTCTCCTTTGCTTCTTAAAAAGGAATCTTAAGATGGGCGAAAAATAGCGTTTGGCCTTATCATTGGGATTTGCCACACTGTGCTCTCAGAGATTTGAATCATAAAAGTTCTGTCAAGTGGCCACAAAAGCAAACGTTTCTGGCAAACTTATTTGAGGAAAAAGATAGTGAATAATAAGACTCCATTCCCTCCATGTGTGTAAGAAATACTATTCTTAGAAAACCCCAAAGTTCCTTGAAGATATTATCACCTTAAACTCTAAACATTGCTTCAGGGAGATAAGAGGAAACCAGATACATAAAGGAAAGGTGAAAAATCCATTAATAAGAAAGAAGTCCCCAAACAACCTAATGGGGAGCATCAGGTAAACCTAGCCCAAGTGAAACAGAATAGCTATCATTACTATGGTTATCTTATTTAAAAAGCAAACAAACGAACAAACAATGACAAAACCTCCACTGGAAGACATGGAGGGTTTGGAGGCTGATTTAATCAGACTTCTGGTCTATGTGAGCCCCAAAGTTAATCTCAATTTGGAAATTAGCCTATCTCCCAACCCTAATTCTAGCTCTCTCCCAAGTAGAATGTCGTCTTCCTCTGTCTATGAGTAAATTTAATTAAAAACCAGACCAGAATTGGGATTGTAGGTTTAAAGAAGTGAGATAGGAGTGTGGAACCTGCAGGCACATGGGGCCTTCTAGGTCCTTGGGTGAGTCCTTTTGACTGAGTCCAAGTTTTACAGAACAAATCCTTTTATTAGGGGGTTTTGTTCTGTGAAGTTTGGATTCAAAGGACCGCTTTTGAGGACTTAGAGGGCCACATGTGGCCTTGAGGCTGCAGGTTCCCTACTCCTGAGAGGGATTCCAATGGTCATCTTCATTTTGCTAAGAAAAAAAAAAAAATTGAGGCTTGGACTCAACCAAAGTCATATAAATAGCATGTGGCTGAAATAGATTTGAAACTTGGGTACTTTGAATTCAAGTCTATTACTCTTCTCAAGCTGTTTGTAAACCCAACTGGTTCTACCTTCAGACATCCATTGGCAACATGTCATGAGGCAGCCAGGTTGTGTTGTGGATAAGGTGGTGGACTTGGAATCTCCAAGACCTGAATTCAAATGCTGCTTTGGGTATTTAGCCATTTAACCCTGGCCTATCTTCTCTTAGACTCAATTTGCTCATTTGTAAATTGAGGCAGTTTAGACTTAGCAGCCTCCAAGGGCCCTTCCAGTTCTAAGTCTTTGATGGATCCTTGTATCCTTTCATAATATTTAGCATGAAAAGGGTCATCTCATTTATACCTTTCTCCCCATCCCCCATTTTACAGAATAGGTACTGAGACTCAGGTTCCTCAGAAATTTGCCTGTGGTCACATAGAAAGTACTGATCCACAACTGGTCATTACACTGTACTGCTTTGCAATGCACAAATTAATTCAATTTCCCATCACTCAAGGATGTTCCTATATTAATAGACAGTTCTGAAACTGGGAGTCTCCACTTCTACTTCCTTTCAGCCAGACCCAGCTGGGTCCAGCCTCTGTGCCCTGATGATTCCACTCACTTAAGGCCATTCACACCCACATGAAAAGCAGAGAATCCAATCCAACAACTCTGGCTTCAAATCCAGTGCTCATCACCCTAATGTGGGATATCTCTCACATTACTACTAATACAAATTACAAAATGTATGTGTGTTTCAACGTCTCTGTATCAAAAGAGTGCATTTTGAGCTAAAAAGATTAGTTCAGTCACTGCAGGCAAACTGTAGCCCTGACTCTGTCTTGTTGTCTCTGGAGTACAAAAATTGGAGAATCCTATGATTATAGGTTTGGAGCTAAAGTGTGACTAGGTCATAGGATCATAGATTCAGTGTTAAAAGGGACCTTGGGAGTCATCTCATCCAACTCACTCTCAAAGAACCTGAGGCCTCCAGTGACTTACCCAAGGTAACATAAAGAATTGGAATGTGAACTCACATCCTCTGAATCCAAAGTTGGCTCTCTTTCTCTTTGCTGTGTGGCCATGAGCTATTTGTATTTGCATGTATATGCACATATATATGTGTGTATATATATATATATGTATATATATATATATACACACATATATGTATGTATATATGTATATATATAAATGTATGTGTAGTATATATATATATATATATATATATATATACAGAAATATAGGATATTGTGTACACATAGTGAAATGTACCACCATAAAGAAAGTGAATTGAAAAAAAATGTTCATCTCAAGGCAGGGTGTAGGATGAGAAATTAGGTCAGACTTTTTTTTTCATTCATTCGACAAACATTTCTTAAGTATCTGCTATGGACAAGATACAGTATTAGACCCTGGAAAAAGCCACAATCCCTCCCATCAAAGAACTTTCAGTCTAATAGGGAAGATAAGACATTTATATGGTAGATATCATATAAATTAGAAAATAAAATCCAGTAATGATGTCCAAAGAAAATACGAGGAGAGATTCAAGAAGCAATCCACTACCATCATCCAATGGAATAAGTTCCATGAAGCCATGGAGAAAGTTATATCTGAATTAGACCTAGAAGGAAGAAAAGAATTATAGCTGATCAAGATGAATGGGGAAGTCCATTAAAGATATGGCAACCACACAAGGAAGAGTTAAGATAATGAAGAGAAGTCTGGTTTGACTGGAATGTAGACTGTACAAAGGGGTATTGGGGAAGATAAACTGAGGGGGGAAAAGAATAAATTGGCACCAGATTGTGTAGCCTTTAAATGTCAGGATTAGGAATTTGTATTTTAAATAGGAGTTAGTGGGAAGTCAGTTGAGGTTGATGAGTAGGGGAATGACTTGATCAGATAAGATTGTTAGGAAGGTCACTCATGGAGCAGCCTAGTGGATGAACATGAGAAGGGTGAAAGACTGAGGGTGAGGGTAGGAAAATAAACTGGGGTTTGTCAAAATAGTCCAAGTACCAAGTGATGGGGACCTAAACTGGACTAAATGAGATGGTAAGTAGGATGGTATCAGTGGGATGGCCTTCTGTAGAGCTGTCCAAGGTATACATACCATGAAGGAGTAAATGGTT
>CM053585.1:532933775-532960638 GCA_028646515.1 Pseudochirops corinnae
CTACTACTGCTACTACTGCTACTACTACTACTACTACTACTACTACTACTACTACTGCTACTACTACTACTACTGCTACTACTACTACTACTACTACTACTACTACTATCATTGAATTAGGTCCTGGACACTTACTACATGGGTGAAGTCATTTAATGAATTCATACAAGCAAATTTTAATCACCTACTATGGGCCATGTTATTTTGTTTGGTGCTGAGGACATGACAAAGAAAAGGTCTCTGCTCTCAAGGAAATAACCAAAACAATGGGAAAAACATTGGGTAAAGCCATCTCTATGGATCCCTGCTTCCTTCTCTGTAAAATGAATTAGACAAGCTCTACCTCTTCTAATCCTATGAGGGCCTAAATCTAAATCTATTTTCCTAATTTGGATATTCTAGGGAGTTAATGACTGTCAACTTCTTGAAGTGGGATTTTTCCATTGTAAAATCCGGCCTCATTCAATAAGGAAAAAGTATTAAATCATCATCAACATTGCTGTGTATTTATGATTAAACACACACACACACACACACACACAAACACACACACACACACACACACGTCCTTGATGAAGCCAGAAGTACTGAAAAAAATCCTTATAAGAAAATTTGTTTAAAAAAATTTTAACAACAACAACAACAACAACAAAAGAAAATCTCTTTCCTGGAAGGGAGGATGATGTGGCTGCTTGACGTGACATCAGAAAAGTGTCCAAGTCTCCAGAGTTTCCTCTGAACCAAGCTCAATTTCCTCATCCTTTCTGTTCTCGTTCCTAATTACTATGCTTGGGCAAGGGAGCAAAAGTCCCTGTTTTATCAGCGAGGGGCAGAGATGGCAGACTCTTGTGAGGGGCCTTCCATAAATGAACTCCTCCAGAAGATCTGAAGCCCCATCCTGATTTTACTACTGCTAAAGATGAAGTATGCCTTTAGACCTTTAATTAAAATGGATTAGGACATTCATTAGGGGGTTTGCCACCAGGGCTATGGGGAATAAAGTCCAGAACACTGGCCTTTTGGCACTTCTTTTCTGTGAAAGGATATATCATTACCTCAATGGGAGAGCAGCCATCTCCAGCTCTCAAAAATGAGCTGGTCTGGGCCAGCAGTTAAGAAGCACTCCTCATGATTTCAACTGCCTCCCAGTGGTTAGCCTGGAACACTGCTTGATTGTCCAGAGTAGGCTGCAAGAGTGTAGGAGAACAAAGAGACATTTGTAGTTCAAACAAATGAGTTGGCTGCTGTTCTCAGCATAATGATATGGGTTTTTGGCTGGCATGCTCCACTATGGCAAGTCTAACTAGCCCAGAAAGCTTTAATGTTCCCTGATATGGAACCACAATCCAGGCATGTAAATTCGATCCTGCAACAGTTAATCTTCTCATGTCAGTAACTTTACACAGTTAGCTGGTTCTTCCATCTACTAATGAACTCCATCAGGCCAGTTGGCCCAACTGGTAATTAACGTGAAGGACTGGTATACTTGCCACTGTGCAATTACCAGAGGGAAAGAATACTCCCACGATGCTTTCAGATGAGCAAACTCAAATGAACAGAAGTCATCAAATATGTTTGAGATCTCCTGGTTTCAAGATGATGGACAAAGACAGAAATTGATTCATTTATAATTTATTGGAGAGGAATTAGACATCCCAATGAATCCTGGTAGTCAATTATAATTACTGCCCAATTTATGTAGTAGAATAGTTGAGGAACAGTGTACTAGAAATGAGTGAAGAAATGAAAAAAGAAAATGTGAAGCCTAATTCTGATCACTTACACCTCTGGAATTCTTTCCTCTACCTTCCTCATCCCCCTCTCCATCATTGTTTGCTTTTTTTCTCATTTCTTTTCTGTGGCTTTTCACAATTTTCACTTATATTCTCCTCTTTCAGCTGGCTGATAAGGGGATAATCCCTTGCATTTATGCTGTTTGAGGACTGACAGCAGTAGATGTGGGGTCAAAATACCTGGGTCCATTATTTGGGCAGAGTGGTTGGGACTGTTCCCTAGGATTAGAAAATTTAAAGAGTACACTTGTAATTCCTGAGCAACATAGAAAGAACTGAGCTCATCATCTAGTTAGCATGAATAATTAGTGAAAATAAGATGGCATGGACCTTTGCTTCGAAGACCTGACCCCAAGTGAGCTACCCCCATCCCCCTGTCTCAACCCCCTTCTCTTCTCCCTACTCCTTGAAATTTTGTACCATCTCAGGATCACTGCTTATAGAGGTTGGAATTCCAGGGTTTTCTCATACATACCGCCATCTGAATTCATCTTAAAGAAATGATTTGTAGGCAGGTTTTGTTTCCCTTGTCTCTGAAAAAAAAAATGTGCAAATGGCAGCTTTGGTGTACAATAATCATATAATGTAAGTAAAGTCAACATACAGTGCTAATATTAATAACAGGCTGTTAAAGTTAAAGGTCACAGAACCTCCTTTCCGTTAGTAACTGATAAAGTGATTTTCAGAGAAAGTACCTTTTAAGTAGATCTAGTTGGCTATTTGGTTGGAAATGTCTACTGGGCCAAGGTAAAATGCTTCAATAAATTTCTGAAAAACAAATTACTTATTATAATCAATCTGGTAAGTATAAAAAAGACTACCCAAATAATCTGGCAGAAGGTCATTGAGGCACCTGGAATTTATATCACAATAAAAATACGTACACCCACTTTAAAAAGAAAGAAAAGGTCAGCAAATTAGCTCCATTCATGTCCATTTTTTCCTCAGGAAGGAGGGGATAGGATGAGAGAGACTTTGAAATGGGGAATGATTCTTGCAGCTGGCACAGAAGCTATGGTCACTTGCAATATACATGATTTATCATGTTGAGTCAGCACTGTAATGTGGCCTCTGAGGGGTGTGAAGAAGGCTGTTCTAACACAGTTCAAGCAAGGTTCCTACCTTGGGCAGACTTCCTTATTTCTGGACTTGACCTTCTAATCTATTTAGTGACACGTTCCAAACTGTGTGACCAAACAATTTTTCTATGTTGATCTGATTCTAAGAATAGCAGGAGATTATGAGAGATCATGGTGAATGGGTAGGTGCCAAAGCGCACAGAGTTCCAGGCCTGGTGTCAGGAAGCCATCTCTTCCTGAGTTCAAATGTGGCCTCAGACACTTACTATCCATGTGACCCTGGGCAAGTTACTTAACCTATTTCCCTCAGTTTCCTCATCTGTGAAATGGACCTTAGAATCCAATGAATGGAGCAAACTTAGGCCTACAGAGGGGAAATGCCTTGGCCAAAATGGCACAGATAGTAAGTACCAATATTAGAGTTCCTTAGCTCTTGAGTGATTGGCCAGCCTTCAGATTTCAACTCATACCTCCCACCAAGCAATGCTCTCATCCCTTGCTAATGTACATTAAAGTCATCCTGCTCATATATTAAAATCATGCTCTTTTGACAAAAGGAATGCTTCCATTGGCTAAATCTTTAAAAACATAAAAGCCACAGAACTCTAGGATGTTTTGCCTTTTAAGATTCTTTGAAGTCATGTAAGGAAAAGAACATCCTTATACATAGCTGATGGCCTTCACTACATCAAGTAGGCAGATGATATGTGCCTTCAAGGTCGGACAAGGGAGAAAATTTTAGCCAAGAAATCCCAAAATAACACAAAGCAAAATGGGTAAAATTTGGCAAAAGAAAAATAGGATAGACACAAGAAGAACTTTCTAAAGGTAGAGTAATTAAATCCCTGAAATACTATCCAAGGAGTAGACTGGGAATGTGAAAATCTCAGAATCGCTAAACCAGGGGATGTCAGACAGGAAAATCAGAGTATTTCTTCCACCTTCCACATTGTCTTGGGACTCACAAGAATTGGCAAGACAACCACTCTCTCAGATAGTATCACTATAGGTGTACAGGGAGGCTCAGAGCTAGGTGAGATAACCTCTACCACCTGTATCCAGTTAAATTTCTGATGCTAAAGGCTTGCCTTCAAGGAAGTTAAAGACACCTGTCCTTGATCCTTTTCAGTATTTTTCCAAAAAGACACAGTAATGAGGAGTGACATGAAAGGATATCCACTGTGTCTGATACTGAAAGAAAAGTGGGAGAAGAAGGGCTTAAAGAGCTTTTTCCTCAATTATTAGATCTTAACTACTACATCTTGGCACTCAATAAAGTGCATGGCACTTAAGTGCTTCTTGATCTTGTTTGCTTGATTGCTAGATCACAGAACAATCCAGGTGAGCAACCTGCTGGTGGGAACCTATCACGGTATATTCCCTATCATTGCTATTTGTTGTTCAGCTGTTTCAGTTTGTCCAGTGCTTTGTGGTGCCATTTTGAGTTTTCTTGGCAGATACTGTAGTAGTTTTTTTTTTTTTTAATTTCCTTCTCCAGATCAGTTTACAGATGAGGAAACTGAGGTTAAGTGACTTGCCCAAAGTCACACAACTAGTGTCTGTGTCCACATTTGAACTCAGGAACATAAGTCCAGTTCCAGCACTCTCTTCACTGCAGCGCCACCTAGCTACCCTACAGTTGTTATAACCAGAGCAAAAATAAGAGTCCACAGTCTGTAAAAATGTCATCTTTATAGAATAGTGGTGGTATTATTATTATTTTTTTTTTTTTTTGCTAAAAAGAATTCAATTCATCTCAAATGTCTACTGTGTGGTGAAGGCACTGTGCTAGGTACTGGGCACAAAAAGAGCTCCTACCTTCAAGAAACTTACATTCCATAAGAGTGGGGAAAGAGGGAGAAATACCAAATATATTTTGATATAACAAGTGATACCAGAGCTGAGCTTTGCAGGAAACTGAGAATTCTAAGAGGTGTAAGGGAACAGATAGCACACTCCAGACACAGAGAATCTTCTACGACGTGACTCACAAACAGAAAATATGGTGCTGAATGCAGGGAATAGCTAGTCAGCCAGTTTGACTGAAATAGAGCAGATACAGTAGAATGGTATAAAATGAGATTGGAGAGTTGGTGAGGTACTGCATTGTGGAGGCTTTAAAGGCTAGGTGGAAGAGTCTGTGTTGTATTCAAAAGTAACAGTGAGCCAAAGAAGATCTTTGAGTAGGAAAGGGATATAGTCAGGTCTCTGTTTTATGAGTGTTTCTTAAACATATAGTTCTTGGGCAAGAGATAAAGAGTCAGGGAAATAGAGAAATCTCTTCCTACATGCCTCTTTATTGGATCCTCTTGATTCTACAGGTCCTCACATTATCACATGCCCCACAGAATCAGCCATCAACAGAAAGTGGGATGACAGTGGGAAAAAAACAAAACAGAAATATGCCCAACCCTGCCTTTCCAACTGGCTTAATATAAGATTTAATCTAAATTATAAGCATTCATATAACCTAAAGTCTACAAATATTTTTAATATTTTGATAAGTTCATTTCCATATAATTCCTTTCCTTTGTAATCCTATGTATTTTATATTATGTCTTTGCAAACATTATTCTGAAAAGAGGTCCATAGGCTTCACTAAATTGCCACAGGGGTCCACGACACCTAAGAGATGAAGACAGCCTGCTCTAGAAAGACTTGTTGGGTTGAATTCAGCAGTAAAGTGTGGATGATCAACTCCACTTGCCTCTGTAGTCACTCATTGAACCAGAAAACAAACCAAGTCCAAATCAAAGCTTTATGATCCATTATTCATCAAAATAATTTTTCCAATCCATCAGAAGATGAGCAAATGTGACTTTGTGTCTTGGCTCAGTAGACCACAGTTTACCAGGCCAAATATGGCTTATAAAATGATAAGCAAAATTTGAGAGGAGGTCACTGGAAAGATCTGGGAGTAATTTTATTCAAAGGGGACAAATCATACAGAGGTGACAGCACAAGGGAGCTTCAGCTGAAGGAAAACATCCTAAACCTCTGGGCAAATTGATGAGGTCAAAATAAAAATAATTACAGTATGAAGAATGCTTGGTACTGGATGAACGCTCAGTGCCCGATGTTGGTTGGCAGAGCTTCATCCCAGTTATTCCATCTGGAGATAATTGTGTGATATCATCCATAAAATTAAAACGTAAATCAACCCAACTAGGAAGCAGGCCAGCAAACTGCCAGGGGAAGACACACATGTGACTCACACACTCCCTTCTTTCATTTAATGAGAGACGTGGAAGTGAGATCACAATGAAGAATACGAGCAAGAGTGAGTCCAGGTTCATCATCTGTGGTTCAATCCAGGTTCAATCCCTATGGCCCTCACTGAAGGTGGGGGCTAAAGTCAACATCCCAAGGAGGTCAAGGGCTACAGAGAAGTGGCCTGAGGCGCCTTTTTCTCTGTAGGGGAGGAAATATTCTATCCCAAAGGAACATCAAACGTCAACTTGCCTTTGTCCAAAATGAAAACATGGGCCTCTCTTGCCTAATGAAATGTCCACAGTCTATAAACACAAGAGATTGGTGGTCAAGCCTTCAGTCAAACATACTCAGTGGCCTGAGTCTGAGGGATTTGGAAGGGCAGGGATTTCTCTCTTAATTAATTAATTTCTCTCTTAATTAATTCTCTCTTTATTAACAGTAAACATGATGCTGTTGTTGAGTGGGAGCATCCTTTTTCTTAAATGAGACAGTATTTCTAAAATGCTTTACAAACTTTAAAGTATCACACAAATGTTAAATTATTGTTATTATTATTATTTGAATGGGTGTGAGTTTTCACTCCTGAAAATCTTCCCTCCTTAAAGATAAATATCTTTTGGCTCTGAATTGTTGGGGGGAAAAGGGGAGGACGTTAGAATTCAGGCACCCCAGGGGAAAAATTACTTGTGTCCAGGAAACCATAAGAAGTCTCCTACTGCTTATGGCATCAACCGTCCCATGTGAGGAGTGAGATCACCTATAGTTAGGTAGATCAGCGGATAGAATGCCAGGCCTGGAATCAGGCCTCAGATACTTACTGCCTGTAGGACTCTGGACAAATCATTTCCCCTTTTCTGCCTCAGTTTCCTCACTCATAAAGTAGAGCACCCATCTCCCAGAGGTGTTGGGAGGATCAGTTGAGATAATGATAGTAAAACGCTCAGCACAGCACTTGGCACACAGTAAGCTCTATATGAATGTTCACTATTATTATTAATAGAATGAAGGAGCTTCCTCTGAGCTAAACCAAACATTTGTTGTTGTTGTTCATTTATTCATCTTGTAAAATTTACTGCTATCATTAAATAACAGTAGAGGACAGGAACACAATTAAAAATTAGTTATGTCACCAAGAATGACAGTCTTAGGCCTTTTAAGGGCAGGGTAGGTCTTCAAACTCCCTTAGGCCTATTGAGGGCATATATACTGTTTCCAACCAAAAACTCTTAATACAATCAAAGGTGAGGCTCTATGGCACTTGAATAGCTGCAACTTCCCCATATGTCTTTGTTCAAAGGAAGGATTGTGTGTCAGATTTTCTTATTATTGTTGAGTCATTTCAGTTATGCCTGATTCTTTATGACCCCCATTTGGGATTTTCTTGCAAAGATATTGGAATGGTTTGCTATTTCCTTTTCCAACTCACTTTACAGATGAGGAAACTGAAGGAAACAGTGTGAAGTGACTTGCCCAGGGTCACATAGCTAATAGGTGTGTGAGACCAAATTTGAACTCAGGTCTTCTTGACTCCACTCCTGTATTTCAGAGAGGTATTGGTAAAAATGACACCCTTTTTTTTCTAAGCATGCCTTCTTTCCCCACATTTCTTTATTCTCATTGCTACCACCAGATTATGGAGGTAGGATTCCAGAAGGGAGGGAGGACTGAGAAGGTATTCAGGTGATTCCAGATAGCAAACATTCCAACCTAGTTTGAGGAAGAGTATAAAGTAATAGACAAATGTCCTGCATCCCTTTCTTTGGGAAGAGTCCCTTGAGACAATCAAGATGAGCTATTTCTTT
This sequence comes from Pseudochirops corinnae, assembly GCA_028646515.1. NCBI lineage: Eukaryota > Metazoa > Chordata > Mammalia > Diprotodontia > Pseudocheiridae > Pseudochirops > Pseudochirops corinnae. The sequence goes on from CM053585.1 coordinate 532,941,663, forward strand.
GATCCCATTTACAAAAAAAAAAAAAAGCAAAATCCAGCTGTTGTCCTAAAACTCTGAAGTAGCAACAGCAGCAGATGTTGCAAGGCTACAGGCATGCTGGCAGCTGGAGTAGGGAGGTCACTCATTTCCTTTTGTGTAGTACTCAGATGGAAAAATTATAATGAGGATAAATCGATCTCATTCGTCTGCTCTCTGAGTGATGGTTGAAGGAGTGTCTTAGTAAGGAAAGTCACCAGCTTTGGGGAAAAAAATGACATCCTTTTGTTTCCTCTGGGTGTCTGTTGAATGTCACAACAGCACATCTACTGAGCTCTGTCTTTTCATAAGAGCAGGCATTTGTCGAATTCATGGCAACTCAGAGCCTTGGGTGAACCAGGGAACACATTCCCTCCCTCCCCTCCACACCCTCTCCTTGCAAAAAAGGAGACTTTTATTTACTTGTCTTAAAACTATTGATTTTTTAAAAGCTCAGAGTATGCATTCTTTTCTTTCTCTTGAGCAGGCACAACTGAATTGGAGAAAGAATATAAATGCAAAATCACTCTGGGATCCCAGGTTAAGGCTCATCCAGAACACGTGGTAATAATTTCATTCCGCAAACATTTATTAATCATCTGATCTACATGAGGCATTATCTGCTGGGGAGTATTCAAAGGTGAATGCCCCCTTTACCCTAGAAGTTTAAAAGGAAGGGGGAGAGCAATGTTGTAGATAAGCTATTGGATTTGGAATCAGGAAAAATTAGGTTTGAATCCTGCCTAACTGTGTGACCAGGCCTCAGTTTCCTGATCTGTAAAAGGAAGCAGTTGAACTAGATGACCTCTAAAATCCTTTCCAACTCTAAATCTCTGATCTTATAATGATTGGGGTATTCTTGGGTTCCAGACAAAGCATCCAGGTAAATGTGGTGATAAATGATTCTATTTATTTGTTGTTTTATAGTTTAGCCTCTCTGTGACATGATTATCGAGAACCATGTCACCTTACATGAGACTTAGAGTAAGATCCAATGGAGTTTGAGTCATTAAGCCTTGTTGCATGGTGTTAAAACTGTAACTAGGGTAGGATAACCAGGGCTTTGTCTCAGAATGCTAAAATTAGTCATCATTCTTGAAGTTCTTCAGTAATTTCAGAAAAATAGACCCAGATAGTTGAGAGAGATGATCTATCCCTTTCCCCTTCCTGTCCCTCCACCACACACACACTCACACACTCTCTCACACACACATACACACACACACACACACACACAGAGGCACTCATGCACATATAAGCTAGCAAATGAACACTATATTTACTAGCTTTGGCTCTGTGTCCCCTTCTCTGTAATGTTCTCCCTACTTACCTCTACTTCTTAAAATCTCTTATTTCCTAGAAGAATTAATTGAAGCACTATCTTCTAGGTGAAACTGATTCCTCCCAATTTCATGACCCCATAACCTTAGATTTTTTCTGTATATATTCAAAATTTACTCCTATCTATACACATCATCTCCTTTGTTAGAACAAGAGCCCTTTAAAACATTGGTTCTCAACCTGAGGGTTGCGACCCTTTCAAGGGGTCGCCTAAGACCATCAGAAAACATATATTTCCAATGGTCTTAGGAACCCAGACACTGCTCCTCTATCCATCCACATGCAGATATACCTACATACAAGTATTAAAGGATCATGACGTTAGGAAGGTTGAGAACCACTGCCTTAAATGAAGGTATTGTTTCATTTTTAGCTTTATCCCCAGGACTTCATATATGGTCTGGGCACTTAATGTTAGACACTTAAAAAGTGTGTATTGTGAGGGCAGCTAAGTGGTGCAATGGATAGAGCACTAGGTCTGGAGTCAGGAACATCTGGGTTAAAATGTGGCCTCAGACACTTATTAGCTGTGTGACCCTGGGCAAGTCACTTAACTCCTCAGTTTCCTCATCTGTAAAATGAACTAGAGAACAAAATGGCAAACCACTATAGTATCCTTGCCAAGAAAACCCAAAATAGGGTCATGAGGAGTCAGATGTGACTGAAAGAGCCAATCAACAAGAAGTGTCTATGGACATATCATAGGTGCTTAATAAATACTCCCTGAATTGACTTTGACTTGGTGTTCAAGACTAACCCGCCAGCAACCAAATTCTCTTGCAGAGGGAATAGTGTTAAATGTACTTTTGTTATTAAACAGAAACAAATCTATTTTTGTTAGAGGAAAATACTACAGGGAGATAATTTACAGGAAGTTTAAAATGTCTTATTATGTTCTAGCCTAAAAGAGCTGACATCAGCTAAGAGTCTTGAAAGGTGATGCTTTCTCCTCCCCTCCATTTATTTAAGGTTTTTCAAGAATGTGTCAGGCTTTGTACATTGAGATATTTTGGCAGTACAGAAGGCTCATTACATGTGACTTTTTTTAAACATACATTATTTGCTAATTCTTTGGTCATGTGTAAAGTTTCAAGAACCTACTATTTTTCTTGTGGAGTCAGAGAAATGGGGTGTAAAACTTCTGTTCAGATTTCAACAATCATTTTACTGTATAGGGAGAAAATGAGATTAATGAATAAATATACCTCCTGAACCCCTACAACCTATTCATGCTGATTTTTTTTACTGTCTCATAGCAATGATTGTTTCCACTCTGAAGTTTTTAAAGAGGCTTTCCTCCTACCCCACTGGAAACAGTTATTCCAGTGAAAATACTTTCAAATAGATTGACAATTGACTGGAGGTGAGTGGTTCCTCCAGAAAATCAGATCACCACGCATCTATGGCTGCCCATCTGGTGGCAATGCTCTTGACTCCTCTGCCTCAAGAAACTGTAGGGCAGATCTTTAAAGGGATGATTGGTGAACATTTAGAAAGGTAAGTGGTGATGACAAAGAGCCAGCTGATCTGCATCAGGGATGAGTCTTTCCAGACTAATCTCATTTCCTTTTCCAACAGAATTTCTGAATCAATAGATGAGAATAGTGTGGATATACTTCATCAAAAACCCACCACACTACCGTGCAACTGAAGCAGATTAAAATGTAACTGGGAAATATTTAACAAAACAAATGAAAATGAAATAGAACATAGATAATGTGGTTTTCTAAGTCAATATGGTTTAATTGGTATGGTATATTAATACAGTATGGTTTAATTGGCTCCCTTTATTTGAGTTTGTCACCACTGAGGTAGAGGATGTAAGGGGGAGCCATATATAATCACCCTGCAAAGGGAGGCTACCTGATTTTACTTCTGTCTCTACAGCTGTCTCCCTTCAGGGTCAGTGGTTAGTTTCCAGGGGACTCCCACTCCCCACCTATAAAAGAGGCATACTTGAATGAGCCTCTTTCCCTCATCGTAACAGTTATAGGGGAAGAGGTAAGCCTTCACCACATTAACTTCTCTTAGAGAAGGGCCTTTGTGAATCTCTCGGCTCTTTGTATATCCCATACTGGTAGCCTTGCCAAAGGCTAATATGTTGGGGCTCGTGAAGTCAGGATAGATGCTTTTCTTAATGAAAATAAGTTATTCAGCCTATCTTAGAATCTCTTAATGACCCGACTCCCCTCAAAATTGGGCTTGAGGGAAGAATGGTTTTGGTTTCTTGGTAAGGTAAGAGAACATTCTTCTCTACTACTTCATTAGTTTATGTTTAATTCGAGTGTAAAATTTTCCCAGTTGGTTAGGGATATAGGGAGAAAAGAAACAGAGAGCAAGCACAACTTTATGCCCAACCTCACTGTGGTCTGTCCTCCAGGCAGGAGACTGCATTCTTTTCAGTGTGGTGACTTAGTTAACTATTCTTTTCCTTGGCAGAGATGGTGAACCCATACAATACCTCTTCTGTAAATTTCCTAGGTTTTGCTCAAAACACCTCTGAAGGAAAAAAATGTTGGGATACTCAAGCAAAGTTATTGATTTCACAATTTCAAAATTAAGGAACAAAGACACTCTTCTCTGGTCCATTTCCTCCCTTCCCACAGGACTATTTCAATAGGACATGATTTTGATTGATAGGATGCCAACGAACTTGAAAAGGAGGCTAGAAGGACAAAGGCTTGTGGAGAGAAGCCTTCAAGTTGTCCATTGGAGGGTCTGTTATGTCTCTACTACAGGTGCATTTACAACAGAGGAGTAATCAATGGGCATCCTTGCTCAGCAACAGTTATTAGCCTCAAATGAGTTCATAATGAAGGGAAGACAACCATCTTTGGCGACTTGTTCAGAAAGTGAATCCTTCCTTTCAAAGAGATTGTAATGGGGAAACACAGGCCATAATGAGAATGGGAGCTGGGGAACAGGGTGAGATATTAGTGGCCCTTCACAGCTTGAAGGCTCAACAGTGCTCTCCTAACCCGGACTTTGGAGGATTCTTACAGCTAGCCAAGTTGGCAGTATCAGATGTTGAAATTCTTACTTATGTCCTGTTGACTGAGTATTTTCCCGTTCATTGAATACAATCTGTAATTAATCAAGAGTTGGAGTTTCCACCTCATTGAAGCAGCAGATGTTTCGAAACATGGTTTGGGGGCAAATTTTGAAATTGTGCTAAAAGCCACTAAATTGTCCATTTCCTTTCAACCAATGATCCCACTACTGGCCATATTCCTCAAGGAAGTCAAAGAACAACAACAGCAAAAACAACAACAAAAAAGGTGCTCTATATATGGGAATATGCTGGTAAATATTTAACATCTGGCTCTCCAAGAGAAAAATGTGTACGTACGACACACTCAAGTTTGATCTCCATGATTAACATTTTTCTCCTTCACTTTCTTAATTCTAGATAATAAACAAAATAATAAATCAAGCTCTGGTTTATAGCATTTGCTGATTTCTGAGGTGTAACTGTTCATACTGAATATTCCTAGTAAGACTTTTTGTGATAATCAAAACACTAATCACAACATACCCAGAAATAGCATGAAGATCCTTGGATGGAGGAATGACTGAATGGATTGTGGTATATAAGTTTGAATTACTTCTGTTCTGCCAAATGAATTATGAGGAATTTAGAGAAACATGGGGAGATTTGTATGAATAGATGGAGAATGAAGTCAAAAAAATTAGGGTGAATATATTCAGTGACTGAAAGAGAAGCAATGAAAATAACACTAAACTCTGATATCTAGTGGGAAAAGAGATGGCTTTGTAGGCAAAGGAGCTGAGCGTCATCTTGGTTCTGCTAGTTATTACCATGTGACTTTGAGCAATTCCCTTAACCTCTCTGGGGCTCAATTTGTCATCTATAAAATGAGGGTGTTGGATTAGATTAGCTATTCTCAGCTGCTTTCAGAAGGACTGAGAGGTCAAGGATATATTCATGATAATATCAACATGTTTTCATTTCTAACCCATTAATACTGATCAATAAAACTCACAGGAACAAAAGTTCTTTGGGATACTTAATAGTCTTTTCTTATTAGAGTTTGAGAATTGCTGGACTACAATATCCCTAAAGTCCTTTCCAGTTCTATCTGTGAACACTAAACTCAGACTAACTGCAACAACCAATCTTGGCCCTGAAGAACAGGTAAGGAAGCATAGTTCTCTCCATCCAGGAGAAAGGCAGTGGATGACTGCAGGGGTATTTTGCATATGTGATTAGACTGCAGTGTCTTTGTTGGTTTGGTTTTTGTTTTTTCTTTTCCCACAAGCAAGGGTTCACTGAAGAAAGAGAGTTACAGTGATTTTGGGAAATAAGCAACCCTGAGTTCTCTTGGGAAATGGCATTAAATAATTTGTTTTAAGATATTAGTCTAACACCCAAAGCTCACCCCCTATGACTTAAGACAAAGTTCCTTATGTCAATTCATCTCAGCTGGGAATTCCTTAGGGAATTTGTCAGGGATATAGGAAAGGGAGTGGGAGAGAACTTCTCCTGAGCTTTGGCCTCACCTGCCCAGGCTAGAGAAAGTGGCAAACAATTTCTATTGTAAGTGAAAACAATGTCACAGTTTACAAAACCTTCCCTCTTCCAATTATAGACTTCAGAAGTCAAAGAATGAGCCTGCAAAGTCATCCAGGCTGGCCAAATGACTTTAGTTTGGACTCATGTTATTTTCCAGGGATACTAAAGAGTTCCCTTATTTGGAAAGAGAAGGGGATGGCTTGTTTGATCTCTGAGGTTCCTTCCAGCTTTAAATCTTATGATCTTTCATACAGTATCAATGTCAGAAATATGAAAGGAAACTATACCCCCCCCATGCTTATGAAAAATGTCCCTAAATGTTAAATACCTATTACAGAAAGACAAAGGCCATGGTTGAGGATTTCATTAGTAAGATTCGTCACATGCAGGATTGTTATAGGATCTTCCATCTCCTTTCTGCAGGAGATTGGAGGTTTGACCCTACTCAACTGAACCTGTCCTTTTAAGGAAGATTAACTCTTCAGGCCAGACAGACTTTTGCTGTGTTAAATAATCTCTCCAAGAAGGTAACTGTCTTCTACAAATATGAGCATCCATCAGCCAGAAGAGTGGAAGCAATTCACAGAGAATTATCATTACAAGGGACCTTACAAATCTTATTGCCTAGGGTAGTCCAACATCCTAATATTATGAAGAGTCCCAGAGGCTTTGCTGAAGCTTGAACCCAAAGGTTCTGACTCCAAGCCAAGGAACCAGTCAACAAGAGTTTATTCAGCACCTACCATGCAAGTGCTGGGGCTATATAGACAAAAGCCGAAGGGTCCCCGCCCTCAAAGAACTTAAAATTTAGATTTGGAAAAGACCAAAACACATAAAGGTATGAGGAGTGTTCCACACTCCAATCACAATTAATGAAACTTAACAAGCTGCTATAATTCCTACTGCCTTTATGAGAAAAGATGACGTCTCTGAATGATAGACTCAACCCATCAAAGGTAAAATAGGTGAAAACAATTGAAGTAATCAGTCAAAGGCATAAACTGAGGGGGAACAGAGTCTTCAATCAATTTGAAAGGAGGGAAATGGTTCAAGCCATTGGATGAAATGAGATGACAGCAACATAAGAAATGTATAAAGATCAGTTGAAGAGAACTAGTCATGCCCTGAGGTGCTCAGATAAAACAGCAAATCACTTCAGTATCTGGTCTTCAACAGCAGGCTAGCCTAGTGATGGCATGGCTCTAAGCAAACCCTTGAGTAGGAATTTCTTGGGCAAGGATAAAGTGCATCCCACTTTACACAAAGTGAAAACTCGAGAACTTGCAAGGATTGGAAGATTTGGTCTTCTTCCCCTGGAAGAGCAGTGGTTGATGGAAAGGGCTGTATTGGGAACTGAGGACAAGATCCACCCTCCCTCCCCCACTTCCTTACAACCCATCAGAGAATATTGAGCAATGCAGGGTAATGACATGAGGAATCTACAAATGAAGTAATTACTTCCAATAATCAAGAGTCATGAGCTTAGCTTTTGTTCACATGAGCTATCTCTACATTTGAGTATACTTTCCCTTGGGCTCTGAATGTAGCTGTTGAAGAATGTCTCAAGCTTATTTGCTGGATATTGATATACTGCAGTCTTTGCTATACTTTCTTAGCCAATATCCCTTTGATTTTAACTGGTTAAATGATAAATGTGGAAATATCAGCAGGTTAAATAACATCAGGGCACACCAGATGGGGGCTCATGAGCAACAACAGTATTAGAAATCAACCCCAAATCCTCTGAGGGAAGTAGTTGGCTGCCTCCTGGGAACTCAGCCTCTCATAGTAGATATAGGTTGAAAGAGTGAGCTTAGAAGCTGAGCAGCAAAGTATACAAAATACTTTTAAAAAGAAGGCTTTGGAGGAATGTGGTGACTGAGCTGAGTCTTAAAGGAAGCTAGAGATTTCTAAGAAGCAAAGCGAGATAATATATTGCAGGTATGTCCATGTGAAAGCACAGAACTGGGAGATGTATATGAATTAGAAAGTCCATTTGGCTGAATCCTAAAGTGCCTGAAAGGTGTTAAAGAATAATAAAACTGGAAAGGCAAGTTGGGGTCACATGACTAATTCTGTTTTTTGCTATTATAGAAGGAGAAGGGGAATGTGGTAAGGAGAAAGACCACAATGCAGATTATGCCCATGTGACAGCTCTGCTCTCCTGGTCTCTCCTTTCGGTTTTAATTTTTGTTTGGTTTTCTTTGTTAAGATCAAAGGAAAAACAGGCAATACTTTCAGACTTGCAAAGTGCTTTACATAGCCTTCAAATTTGAGTTCATAGAACCCTCCAGGTATTATTGTCCCCCCTAAACAATTTTACAGACTGGAAACACAGGTTTAGAGCGATTATGTGATTTCCCCAGGGTTCTCCGCTGTCAGGAGCAGGATCTGAACCCCTTTGTCTCCTGTGCCATAATCACACAGGTGATTGGAGACTCCTTGGACATGGTTTTTTACCTGTATCATCATTCTGGCTTCCCAAGTAGAACACTCTCATTCAACACACACCCTACACCGCCCCCACACTCCCTCCCCCCCCCCAGACACCCCATACCCTCTTCCCACTCAGTATATGGTTTTTACCTATATCATCATTCTGGCTTCACATTAGCCAAAAAGGAAATCCTGCATTTGACCTATTAGTATGGAAGTGGTCTAACTGATTTTCATAGTCTTGTTTATCACAGTTTTCGAGACAGAAAAGTCACTATGTGTTGGTTGGAAAGCAAATGGAACACGGATCTGGGAGAGACTTGAATTTCAATCCTGCCTCAGACACTTACTAACTGTGGGTCACAGTTGAGCTGTTTAACTTCTCTGAGACTCATTTTCTTCAGGGTAGAGAATTTTTTAGAATTGATTCCCTAGGGTTTGACCCAAGGCTGGGCACTTAGTAGGTGCTTTACTGACTGATTGTAAAATGGAGATAATAAAAGTCCTCTAGTATCTTCCTCACTGGGTGACTGAAGAGTTCAAATGAGATAATGTATGTAAAGCTAAAACACTTTGGAAACCATAAAAGGCCACATAAATGTCACTTATTATTAATGTCTAGCCCAATATCCTCATTTTAAAGTTTCCAATGAATAATTCACCCTATGGTTTGGAGTTGTTTTTTTTTGTCAACCCACATCATTTCCATTAATCATTCCCACATGTAGACTGGCATATTCCACATCAATCTGGGACCTGGACTTCTACCCCTGAATTGAAGCTCCTGTCTATACCCAAATTAATCCACTTATTTTTGAAGCTCCTGCCCTAGGGCCCAATAGATCTGAGGAGTGATTGAGTGTGTACAACATAGCCTACAGTATCTACTGACTGGCCATGGCTAGAGACCATACTTCAACTTCACAGCCCATCTAGGCACCCATCCCATCTATCACCCTTCTCTCTTCTCTTCCTCCCTTTTCTTACCATCAAGCAGAGCAAGACTCCCTTCTCTGATCTCTTCTTTCTGTGAATATTATCTTTACTTACTAGATATAAGCTTCTTGATGGTAGGGCCTGTGTCTTTATTAATCCTATTTAGCAGTATTTAGCACAATGGCTGGAAAATATGAAACACTTAATAAATTGTTTTTTATTCATTCATTCATTCATGCATTCTTTCCTTGGTTCATTCACTCACACTTCTAAAGACAGAGTAGTGATTGTTATTACCCTCCATAAAGAAAATGCAAGACCTTTTTATGTGGCCTCAGCTTGGTTTCTTTTAAAATGTTCCTTATTTCTTCTTAGTTTTAAGTTGGCTATCAGTACATATCTGTAACATACAAAGGTCACACATTCCATCCGAGCATCCCAAAGCATGATTCCCTAGGGAAAGTGAGGAGATAAAATTGTACCTAAGGTGAGGGTGAAGAAATAAGCAGGAATGAAGGGAAAGATAAGGAGAAGAGAGGCTGAGCATGTAAAGCTTGTGGGCAATGGAAATTCAATTTGGAAAAATGGATTGGAGTCAGATTGAGGGGTTTTCAGTTACACAGAAATTTTTGGAGGAGATTTCTCTGTATTTCAATTTTTTAAACATTTATTAAGTACCTACTATATGCCAAAAACTTTGACAAGTATTGTGGACACAAATAAGGAAAAGACAATGTACAGTGTATGTGGGCATTCCTTCACTAATCCCTTCTCTAAGGGTAATGCATCAGAAGAATGGCAGGACCCTGGGCTTTCAAAGAATATGCCAGTTGAATGTAGGCCCTAGTTGGTTCTGTCAAGCTGAAAAGCTTTCAATAATGGAGCCAGGAATGGATTAAAATCAACTGAGTTTTGTTCAGAGAGGTCGCTCACCAAATGGGCCAAGGAGGAATGAATGTTTTGGCCATGGCAACTCTCAAAGTCCATCTCTTCAGTTATGGACAAGTTAGACCATATATTGGTGGAGAAAAAGTTTACACCAGTTGTCTCCCCTATACCCCTTGAGGACAGGAATTTTTACAACTTTGTCTATGCATTCCCAGAACCTTCCACATCTTAAATTCTTAATAGATGCTAGCAGATTGATTAATTGATGAAATTGTAGATCCCTGAAGCAATGATGTATGATAGGAATTAGTGTTCCTTGACCTGTCCAATACACATAAGGTTATCAGAGGTTCTTTGCTAGTGATCACAGTGGCTTATGGACTGAAGGAAATTCTGTGCCCAGCCCTTGTGGGGGCAGGGATGGTAATGATAAGACTAGCTGTGCATGAATTTCCTCAGTTCCACTTTTATAACTGGTCATTTTCTAACTCAAAGAACAGCAATGCCCCAAGGATAAACTTTGCTTGTCGATATTCTATTAATCAGGACACATGAATTCAAATCTCTGTCACTAACCAATTCGAAGACCTTAAACATGAAAGAACAAAGGAATGAATGTAACTTACCAACTTTTGGATTTAGTGACCAACTTTCTAACATTTAGAGATGTCACAAAGTTCTGTAGGAGGCCCTCACTGGGACTCAGGTGAAGGTTAGGTGTGTACACATCAAGTCTGACAAAGACTTTTATTCAGATTCTGGTTGGATTCCATGACCTCTGGTCCTTTCTATCTCTGATGTTTTCCTTTTTTGACTCTTAATCTCTTCATTTGTAAAAGTATGGGGGCAGCTAGGTGGGGCACAGGTGCTAGAGTCAGGAGGACCTGAGTTCAAATCCAGCCTCAGACACTTAACACTTACTAGCCGTGTGACCTTGGGCAAGTCACTTAACCCCAATTCCCTGGCCTCTCCCCTCCAAAAAAAAAGTATGTTTCATGGAAGGTACACTCTCCCTTTAAGGCCCTTTTGACATGGAGGAAAGTAATGATATAAGAAGAAGGACAAAACGTTTTACATCTACCTGCCCCAAGAGCTCAGGGGAGGGCTCTGGGTCTAATCCATGGTCACTCAGGAGTAGAGCCTGCAATGGAAGCCAGATGTTTGGTCTCCCCTTCTAAACCATGCACCTTCAGTTTACTTTGGCTCTTTCCCCATGCTTGAAAAACGGCTGTTGTCTTCCTGAAATTAAAGATTTAGAACTGTAAGTTTCCTTAGAGGTCATTCAATCTAATCTCCCCATTTAGAGATGAGCAGACTGAGGCCCACAAAGGTCAGACTTGCCCTCGATAACCCAGGGAAACGGAACTCCGATCCTCTCATTTCAAACCCCATACTCCTTATTTACCTTTGGGCTACACAGCCCCTCAAGCTGTTGGGTTTGGTTTCAAACTCCTGCAACATTTCCAATGATGCTTCTTTCCCACTGCCCACCCTTTCTGCTCCCCTCTGGCAGCCTAATGGAATATTAAAACCTAAGTTTCTTTCCATGGCCTTCTCTCCCTTCTCCCGACACAGCCTGGGGCCTATTATTATAGGATCCTGGCTACAGTCAGGAGACAGGTACAGGAGGGCTGACTGAAAGGGACTTTGAGATCCTGAGATGCCAGGACTCTGTGAAAATACTGCCATTGCTAGATAGCCGGCATCTGAAGAAGCTGTCGACTTTGGCTGCCTCTTGACAATGTTTCAGGGATTTATCTCTTTGCCCTCTAAGCAGCCTGAGGTGAAGAGAATTGAAAAGGGATTTGAGGCTGCTACTGGCCACTTCATTTCTAAGGCCAGTTAGGACCCCTGGGTCGGGAGGTAATCTTCTCTGTCCTTGGCAGTGGCTGGGCAGGAAGGTCATCGCAATCTCTTACAAGCTACTGCCTTGGCTGCTCCAAGGCGGGAAAGCAGATGATGTGGAAAGGCAGGGAATGGGAGCAGCATCTGTACCCAGATGCAAGCCTGTCGGGTCCCTTCAGTCATTCCTTTGATCACTCTGCTTTCCAGCCCAGTGAAGAGAAGAAAGTGGGAGCTTGCACTGCAGGCGTCTGATGGGAAGGTAACCAAGCTGAAAAGGACTGGCAAAGAGAGGGATTCTGGAGAGAGGGTGAATGAAGCCACACTGGGGTGGCAGACAGAGCTGGCTTTGCCCTGGCTCTTTGGAGGACAAGGGATCTAGAAGACCGGGGTGAAAATCATTGGCATTATCAGCATCCCTCAAATAGATCCTCGTAGCAACTTTGGGAGCAGGGGAGAAAGTCTACAGGTATTATTAACCCCAGTTTACAGATGAAAAAACTGAGACTCAGGTTTAACAATTTCCTTGTGGTCATATATCTGATAAGAGGCAAGATCTGAACTCGTGTCTCCTCTAACCTCAAGTCCAGCACTCTACTATATCAAGCTTCTGTCTCTGCTTCCTCAATTGCCATTAATTCAATCATTGCCTTATATTCCCTCATTTATTTCCCTGCCTCTGACTCTTTGCTTATTTTTATTTTTCTTTCCTCTGGTTCTTTTTCCTCCTTCTTCTAAAGAATCATTGTTAGAAGACAGGATCAGCTGTCTTCCCTGCTATGGAGGAGTACAAAGAGCATCCATCTAGAAATCAGTCCAGTGTTCTGATCCCAGCTTTCCCACTAACTAGCCTTGTGAATTTATCAGACTCCAATTATCTCTCAGGGCCTCAGTTTCCTCACCTGTAAAGTTAAGTGGACTGGATGAGATCATCCCTCCTTATGCTTCCTCCTCTTTAAAATGGAGGAATTGGTCTGAATGGTCTCTAAGGTTCTTTGTAACTCTAAATCTCAAAATCCTCTGCCCCACCCAGTTATAAAATCCATCAGTCCTACTGCTTCTTACCAAGAAATGTTATCCTGCTCATGATTTATTCTATTTTCTCCTCTGATCTAGTCCAAACAAGGAAGGTGGAGGTGGAGAAACAGTGGTGTGACCAAGGAAATCTAACAAAAGTCATTGTCATTTAAGTATGGAGGGTCCCAGGGGCCACCTCTTCTGCCTGGCCTGAGAACCCTGGTTGCAAGGGTCCTCTTCCCAACTCTGCATATATTTTTTTTCTTTAGTTATCAGCACGTATCCTGTTTTCCCCTCAGTATGTAAATTCTTTGAGGAAAAGGATTATTTATTTTGGTCTTTTTGTCTCCAGTGCTTAGTATGACACATATAGCCATAGGTACTGAAGGAATGAGCAGATGAATGACCTATGGAAAGAAGGCATGGGAAGGAGAGGGATGGTAAAAGTTACTGCCACCCCTTTCAGAAATTGTGCGTTTAGGAAGCCTACTAGATAGTGTGCTGTGTCTGGAGTCTGTGTTCAAATCTTTCCTCAAATATTTACAAGATGTGAACTCAAATAAGGACCAGTCACTTACTCTATCTCAGAGTGTTTCCTCATTTTTGAAAGACAATAATAATAGTATAAACCTTGTAGAGTTATTAGGATTAATGTTAATGGCTCTGCCACCCTTACGGCACTATGTAAATGCTAGCTTATCACGTTATTGTTACTTTAATTTTTCAGAAAGTCGCTATGATACAAACCCCAAAGCTCATAGATTCGTTTAGATTTTGAATGGATGATGTCTTTGATATCATGTGGTCAAGGGATTCTTAACCTTTTGTTGTGTCGTGGACCCCTCTCTCAGTTGGTTGACTTTTATGGCCCCTTTCTCAGGATTATGTTTTTAAATGCACAAAATAAAATACATAGGATATCAAGAGAAAGCTGTTATATTAAAATACAGTTACCAAATTTTAAAAAATAATTCTGTGGACAGCAAGTTTACCTCTGATCTAGTCCAATATCCTCAATTTACATGTGAGGAAACTGAGGCTCAGAGAGAAGTACCTTGGCTTGGTAGAGTTACAATTGGAATTCAGGTCCTCTGGTTCCAAATCCAGCCCTCTTTTTGGGGCTCCACACAGTCAATTAGTCACCCCAAGAAGGGACTGGATGGCAGATCCTCATATTATTGAAATGACTTAGGGTAGTCCATTACAGAGAATGACAACATCTCAGGGTTTGAAGGGATCTCAGTGATTATTGAAGCCAGAATGAGAACCCCATGCTAGAACACAGCTTTTCAACCTCTGCTTTAAGGTTTCTAACACAAGGGAGGGAACCTCCTGAGATTACCCTTCCTACCTTAGGAACATATTAATCATGAAGAATTTCTTCCTGACTCAGGCTAAAACCTACCTCTTTGCAATTTCCTCCCATCCCCCGTACCCCTCCCTCTTCTGCCCCTTGGGGCAATCAAAACAATGACAGGCTTATACATCCTCGAAGACAACTGCCATGTTCCCCCAATTCTTTTCTCCTCCATGTTGGGAGTCAGAAAATCAGCTCCCACTACTAGGATACCTGCAATGGCCCGGCTCAGTTGTTTTTGGATGAATTCTAAAGTCTCCTCTCTGATCAACAGACAGCTCTTCTTATTAGAACCATCAATCCCCGGGTGGCTGCTATTTTCATTTCTACTCCCAGGTCCCTCCAGGATCATTTTTCTTCTCAACATTGCAGCCTGCAATGTCCATCTGGCCAAGGAAAGATTATAATGGGGTGTATTTTCAGCATGGACAATTAGACGTGCAGCTCCCATTAACAATAACAGGACTTGCTCTCCAGATTCTTCCTCAATAAATCTGGCCTTTCCCCTTATGAGCAACAGATGGGTTTTCCATAATGGCTCATTACCTCCTGGCTCTGATATGGTGCCAGAAATGAAATATAAAGTTATTTATGGAGGGAGAAAGATGCACAAGTCACTGTAGATCATTCCTAGCCATCTTTTTTCGTTTATTTAGTTAGAATTCTTTCTCCCTCCCTTCGAGGATTAACAAGTTAGAGAAGATGGCAGTGCCCCCATTGGGAATGGAGATGGATGGCCCTTCAGTCAGGTTACTTATCCTGATGCAGCCATCCTGTCTCTGGGGTGATGCTACAGTTCCCACAAGCAATGGTAATTGGCATATTTCCATAGAGAAGAGACCCATTTCTCAACAGAATCTCTGGCCTCTGACAGGCCATCTCGGTGAAATTTGGCCAGTGGGGGCGAGAGGTAGTGCTACTTAACCACATATGATAAAGTGGAGAAAATAAAACAAGTCACTTCTTTAGTTTTGGGTTTTTTAGTCTTTTAAAGAATGCCAGCATCCTGTAGCTCTTGGTGTCTGAGTAGGATTATTTCTCTATCAAGTGGGGAAGACAAAGAGAAAAGATTGACATTTTAGACTCTATCTTAGAGTAGATAACAAATATGAGATGAAAAGGGAAAGGGAACAACAAAATACATATGAGGATGCAAGAACTGGACCAACTTAAATGACATAGAGCTTATAAGACCATGCTAGATAAGCTTCTGGTTGTTAACATCCTTGCATTCAGTCCAAAAAGGAAAAAAAAGAAACTGGTATAAATGCATGTCTCAAATACATACAATATATGAATAATTCTCTGGCCATTTCTGATGTACAAAGCCTGGTACTGAATGTGTAATTTAGAAATACAACCATTCCCTGAAATTCAAGGGAAGGGCACACAACATTTGTCCCCAGAATAACAGCTGTTGATAAGAATGCTTTCTAAAAGGCACCGAAGCTACAATAATATGATCTGGCTATTTTAAAGGACATCCCTTGAAGAAAGTAGTTATGAAGAGACAGGCACCTTAACAGGAGACTAAATAGGTATTAACTAATGAGGGATGTTAAAAGGTCCTAGATTTTTTTTTTCAAGACAAGGGATGACACCAATGACCATATCCTAAAATGATCTCATTAATAACAACGGCAATAATGCGTTAGACAGTATCTTCATCTTGTGGGATATTTCTCTAAGGATATCATAATGGCATTGGGGCTCAAGAATAAAATTATTAATGTATATCACAAAAGATGTAAACTAAAGACATTGAACCTGAATCCCTGAAATGTCAGACCAGGAGGAAGGAAATACCATAGAAATGCCATGGTCTCGTCTAGGAAAAACACATCAAGCAACAAGTTATGAAGGAGAAAACTGCAGGTGAAAATGTTAAGAAACTTACCAGCATCCTGAAATCAAATCTCAAAGGGAAAAAGATGTGTTTAAGACAGTTAACACCTCCACAATACCCACTTTAATGTACATATTTGTGCATGAAAAATAGCCCGTCATGGATTTGGAAAGTATCCTAACAAAAATCTATACAATATTAAACACAACTGAGAAATGACTACTTCCTCATCAGAAAGGAAAAAGAAGATAAATATTCTCAGACATGAGATACACACGTCTCATATTTCAAGATACTCTTGGAAATAGCATGTATCACTTCATCCAACACTAGTAAACACCGATACGTAACATTGGATTTATGTCATCATTAGCCATTGGACCATATTGAAACCAAAATATCTTACCTCCAAGTGGAGCTTATAAAACCACCAAGATATAAGAATGAAATGAAAAGACCTTTGACAAGCTGTATTCCGTTAGACAACATTTTGTAAGCAAGATTGGACAAGGAGATGAATAGTCATGTGAATTTATCTTTAGAAATGGAGGGATTTATGGTAGCATCTCAAGGCTAGATAGATGATTGTTATCAGAAATTATAGAATAGTTATCCTTAAGAAGGCTGGAGTCAGTGATCAGTGGAAGAATATACAAGGAACCAATGCAATGGAGACTATTGGTGCAGGCAGTACAACTTGAGCGCCTGCTGAATGCACAGGAAGACTTGATCTGGGAGCTAGAATTATGCATCACAAACTTGCTGTCCTTCCTGAACATACTTGATCTGATCCATTCATAGTTGGCTTAGCCCTCAAACAAATACATCCCTCAGTGATTCTCCCCTTTTTCCTAAGACCCTACTCTACTCCAGACTTCTCTGATCTATTCTCTTCTTCTCTATTCTACTGAATTCCATTATGTTCCTTTTTCCCTCAATACCTGAAAATAACAAATCCAAGAAAGAGCAAAAACCAATTCTTTGTGCTGCCCAATTCCATGGATTGAATTCTTAAAGTCGCTTACTCCACATTAAGTGAAACACTAAAAACAAAATAAGGTAGCAAAATTGTATGGCTTTTTCACCCATGACATGACAAGCTACTAGATCCTAAGAGCCTTCCATCTCTCCTAACCAAACCATTTTCTGACAAAGTTCTGATGATTTTACTTCTGAATTATCTTTTGTAATATAGTAATCCCTTAGCAAATCTTCTGGCCTCTAATCTCTGTTCCCTCCATCTATTCACCTATCCCTAATAACAGAATATTCTTCTTGATTAACAACAATAGTAATACTAACTAGCATTTTACAGAGCTTTATGGTTTGCAAATTACTTCAGAATTCTCTCACTTTATCCTCAGAGCAATGACTGGAAGTGGGTGTCTTATTATTACCTCCATTTGACAGATGAGGAAACTAAGGCAGACAGGAGTGATTTGTCAGAGTTCGTATAGCTAGTAAGGCCAAATTGGAACAAAGGTCTTCCTGACTCAAGGTCACATTTCTCCCTCTGCTCCAAAATCGTTACCAGTTGGTTTTTCTCTACTAAATCTGAATTCCTTAGCCTGATATTCAAGATCCTCCATGATACAGGGTTGAAATACCTTTCCAGCCTTCTACCACTCCCCCCCATGTACTCCAAGTTCTACCCAGACCTGACCACTCTTCACCTATTGCCCACACAACCTAAAGTTCCCACTCTAGAGCCTTTGCTCCCACTGTTTGTTCCTTGATCAAGGACTGTCTTTCTTTTTCCTGTGTACCTGTTGGTCACCTGTCCCTCTCTCCTTGTAAGTAAAACTCCAGTGCCACCTCCTCAGGAAGCCTTCCTTTCTTTCATCTTCCCTGTCAGTCATACTTCCCACCTTAAAGCTCAGATAGTTTGGCAGTTCTGCAATGGGCAAATCACTTAAGAGTGTGTGTGTGTCTGTGTCCCAGTTTTCTTACCTGTAAAATGAGTTTGTGGGATTAAGTGACCTCTGAGGTACCTTCTACTCTGTCTTTGATCCTAGGGTTCTTTGGCATGGTCTTAAGTAATATCCTTTATTATAACCAGTTGTATTGGCATTGCATTTCCCCACTTGAGTCTAACTTCTCTGAATGCAGTAAACCAACTGGATCAACCAATCAACAAGCATTTCTTACACACCTAGTACCCGGCCCTATCAAGGGCACTGAGGGTGCAAATACGAAAAAAGAAACAATCTCCACTGCCAAAGAGCTTATGTTCTTATGTTGGAGGTAGCGAGCACATATCGAAACATTGAGCATGAAGCCAAAATGAGACTTGGCATCTCATCCAGGGCCCTGCAAAGGAATAGGAGGATCCAAGATCTATGGGACCCCAGGCTGACCCCAGCTGAAGAAATGGAAGCCCACAGAGCTTAAAGGGCTTTTCCAAAATCACAAAGACATTATCAGAAGTGGCAGGTAGACAGGCTAGGTCTTTAATGAATGTTTAAAGAGTGATCCTTTTTATTCAGTGTGACAAATACTCATTAACTGCCGTCTGTGGGCTCTGTGCTATACTAGGTTCTGGAAATGGAAAGGAAAATAAACACAATCTCCCTCCCTCTCTTTCTCCCTCCAGCCAGCCACGCCTTTCCTCTCTTCCCTATATCTACCAGTTGAGATTTTTCCCTCCCTTGGAGGGTCAGCTCAGGCTCTCCTCCAGGTTGCTGCTGCTAATCCATCCAATAAGAAAACAGCTCTCCCTCTCTCTCTCTCTCTCTCTCTCTCTCTCTCTCTCTCTCTCTCTCTC
>CM053585.1:532961138-532981139 GCA_028646515.1 Pseudochirops corinnae
CTGGTAAACTGGTATTGTGCAAGGCCCTGGACACTAGAATCACAAGACTCTTTTCGAGACTCCACTCTGTTTCTTAGCTGCTGTGTGACAATGGTCAAATCATTTTTCTTCATCTGCCAGATGGGCATGCTAATACACACACTGTTGACTTCCTGAGGTCATTGCCAGAAAACTCACTGCAAACAAAAAGCAGGTTAGAAATGAGAAGGCTTATTAGGAGGAACAATCATTGAGCTTGTTGTATTGAATTAGATTTTTCCTGCAGGTCTGATTCTCTCTGGGTTTTTAGGCCCGTTCGATGAATAGCAATGAAATATCTGTCCATATTTTTCAGTCACTAGTGCTGACTAGTTTCTGTTATGTGCGCGCACACACACACACACACACACACACACACACACATACACATACACACACACACTTACACACTCAAATGTAAGAACTGAAAAGCATGACCCACAGCAATCCTTTGTTTCAAGTAAGTGACATTATCTCCCATGGACACTAAGGAGCTCAGGCAGACTGTGCTAGTAAAAATATTTTCAGATGGATTGTTCCCTGCATCAGCCTGGGAGGTCATGATAGGTCAAATTAAGGCATTTCCTAAGCAGTACTACCCTTCATTAAACCAGAGGCCATGTTGGCTCAATGCCTAGTGCACTTCACAAAGAAGCAAGACATCTGGACTTTGATTCTACCTCCACTCAATGCCATGGGACCTTCAGCTGGTCATCAGATATTAGGACCACAGATAAAGAGATGGAAAGGACCATAGAGGCCCTTCCTTTTAAAGATGAAGAAATGGAAGCCTATAGAGGTACTGACTTGCCCAAGGTCACATGGGCAGTTTTAGATGATGAATTCAAACCCAGGTCTTCTAAAGCTGAAGTCTGTTGTTTGTCACATTGTACCTTTTGGCTCAGGAGGGTGCTGAAGACAGCTCAAACTCAATCAATTGTTAAATTTTCAGAATAAGTATATTATACTTCAAAATTGTTAAGATTTGGTTTAGGGGTGCATTTGTTTTCAGGGAGCCTGTTAAATGGCACATCCCTGGGGAGACCTCAGTTTCCTCTGCAGACAAGATTTTAGCTTTCCACTCTACCGTGCTTAGTTGGGTTCTCTGTGTATCTGTTTTTAATTTATGAAATAGGGATGACTTATATATATATATATATATATATAAAGGTATGTATCATGGAAGGTATTTCATTAAGTGGATTTTCAAAGTGAGATTTTGCTCTGCCCCAGAAGAAGACAAGAGTACCCTGTCAAAGGATTTTTGGCAGGTTTCTGGCAGTGGCTGAGCTTACAGAGGGGTACGTAGGCAGCTGAGTAGCAAACAGGAGAAGTTATCACCTCTTGGGTCACTCCCTGCTGCAAACCTGAGAACCATAGTCTGACAGTTGTTCCCTGGCTGATGATTCTGAGATGAGATGCTGGTCTTAGACTGATTTCAGATAGAAAGCTATCCCAGATTTCAGAGGGATGATGCCTGACATTGTAGAAAAAATCCAGGGCTAGGAGAAATGCAGAGACTGGCAGGCTGGTCCCCCATGGGCTCCTTCTAAGTCAGCTATCCATCCACTGCAGCATCAGCTGAGACATTGCTCCTGTGGCCCATTGTCTCCCTTGAAAGAAACTCTTGAAGAATACACTAAAATGATCAACATCATTCTATGTTCAATTCATTCCTTTGCTCTTGACTCACTGTATGACCTTGGAAAAGCCACAAGCTCTCTGGCTCATATTCACCTTATAAAAAAAGAGAGTATGTGAAATTGGATGCTGGATAATTATAATGACCAAGCTTGGCTTCAGAGAAGAGAGGAGAAAATGTACCCCTCTTCTTTTATAAAGGCAGAGGACTGTGTGTGTGTGGAATATCACAAATTCCCTACAACTTGATTGATCTGTTCATTCATTCTACTTAACTACTACTTTTCCCTTTTTTTCTTACAAAGGATGATATACTAGGCAAGGTTGAGGGCTGGGGGAGAGAAAACAGCACAATAAATTCAGAAATAAAGGCAATGTAAAAGCAAATTCTAAGAGCTAGATTGTGCTGTGGTTAAAGCACTGGACTTGGAATCAGAAACACCTAAGTTCAAAGCTTGCCTGAGATGGTTACTAGTTGTGTGACCCTGGGCAAGTCACTTGACTTTTCTATCAGTCTGTTTTCCCAAATTGTAAAATGGTGGTAGTGATGATGATGATGATGCATAGGGTTGTTGTGAGAATCAAATGACCTCTTGTGTTAGGAATCAATCAATCAATAATCATTTATTAAGTGCTTACCATGAGCCAGGTCCTGTGCCAAACTATGAAAAGACAAAAAGAGGCAAAAGACAGTCTCTGCCCTTCAGGAGCTTACAACCTAATGGGGAGACAACATGCAATTAAATATATAGGAGATTCTTTTAAAAGTTGAATACATAGGATGGTCGGTGAGATTGCTAAAATTCTAGGATTCTGTGAAATCTCAGAGAAACAATAGAGACAGCTAATAAACTAGGCCCAGAAATGAATAGGAAGAGGAAAAAGGACAAGAATTCATTTGGGGTATTGGGTGGTGCTTTTTTATGACCCCAATCTTCTTCCTGAAATAATGGTTCATCTTTTAAAAATCAATGTTCTTCCGGTCATGTTATACAGCTGTGAATCTTAGAGTACCACGTTCTCCAAGAAATTGAAGCTATGGGTTATCTAACAGGCGATGGAGAGATATGTGAAGGGCATGAAGAGGGTTGTATTACCAGTGTGTGTTACCAGTGAAAAATTGCTCATAAGAAACAGGGTGAGAGAAACCACTGAGGTGATATATGACCAGAAATAGTGGTGCACAGGTCATATAACTGGAGTGATGACAGAGATAGCTACTCTACTCCAGGGGTGCCTACATCTTGTCAGGAGACATGTAAGAAAATCCCTAACATTCTAGGTAGACTTCCTGTGGTGAATTTATGAGAGGACATGGAGAAGAGACACCAGATGAGAACTGTTCACTAAGCTACTGTGTCAGATGAAAAGATGAGTAGGTTGGTTTTTCTTGGTTATTGAGAGCAGAACTGGGATTAGTAGGAAGAAGAAGGGAAGGAAAGGCAAAGAGGAAGAGTGTCTTTCATTTTCTCAGGACAAGACAGCAGAAAATTCCCGCTAATTAAAACCACCAGACTTGCTCAACTTCTCTTTGTTACTGATAGAAAGGCTTGTGAGGCTGTGGAGATATGTATCCAAACAGAGAGAAAGATGGCCCCAAATGCATTTTCCAAATAGCCTTGGATCTTGGAGCTCCATTGAATCATTCTGCATCCTTTCCATCTGAATTACCCTTTGCTAAGCTCCAGAAATGAAAGCCAGACATTGCTGAGATGGTGTTGCCTTGAATCAGGATTTATTAGCAGCATCAACTGACATGGCCATGACAACTTTCTGGGGTGCATATTTCTTTAGGTCTCCTCTGTCTACTCTGTTAACTCTGTGATGACTTCTTCATCTGGTATTTGTAGTTCTGGTTATCTCCATTCATAACCTCTTTGGGAAGCAGGTCAGTTCCCTCTCAAGATAAGTGACCTATCTTCTGAGAGTTCTTGTTGAGTGCTTACATCATATTTTATTCCCCCAAGTCCCACTCTAGCTTGGAACCCTAATTCTGACCCTAATCCCAGCCCTAATTCCTAGCAGGACTTTGTTTCTATTTCAGGATTCCATTCCATAATAAATTCCCCCTCTGGTGTAGGTTAATAGCATAGTTGATAGAACACTAGTCAGGAAAACCTGAGTTTAAAGTGGATGTTTTGGACTAACTGTGTGACCACGTCATCTGTCACTCTGTTTCCTCATCTGTAAAATGAGCATACATGATTTTGTTGTAGATTAAATCTGTTCTATTCCCAAGAACAATGGTTTCATTGGCTGAAAAAGAAGTTGTCATCTACTGGCCAATGATCATGTGATGAGTCTCATTCATATATGGGGGCTGATCCTCAACCAACTGACATGCAATCTGTCACTGGGTCAGGACTTGCTGCCTTTTGTACCTGGTAGGACATATGAGAGCTTGTCAGTCAGTCAATGGTTAGCAAGCATCTATGAAGCTCTTACCATGTACCAAGTCCTGTGCTTGGGTTAGAAGGCTGTGGCTTTGATCATAGAAGTGGGAGGAAGACCCATATGTACAAAAATATTTATTGCAGCTCTCTTTGTGGTGGCAAAAAACCAGAAATTAAGAGGATGCCCAACAATTGGAGCTAAAAAAGTTGTGGTATATGAATGTAACAGAATACTATTGTGTTGTAAGAAATGGGGAGGAGATGGACTTCATAGGTACCTGGAAAGGCTTATATAAACTGATGCTAAGTGAGAAGAGAAGAACCAGGAAAAATTTGTACACAATGACAGACGCAACATATGTGTGACCACCAACTTGGATAAACTGGACTCTTCTCAGAAATACAAGGTTATAAGACAATTCTAAAAGAGTCAGGATGGAAGGAGATGTCTACATTCAGAGAGATCTAGAAAGAACAGAGTTTAAATGGAGACTAAAGCAAGCTACATGCTACCCTTCTTTTCCATGTTTGGTTTTGTTTCTTTCCCATTGTTCACGCCATTGGTTACAACCCTTCTATACAAGACTAATGCCCAATGTGAAGGTATTTGCAGATCCTGTACTTGATTTCATGCTGCCATGGCGGGGAGAGGGTTGAGAGGGAGGGAAGAAAATTTGAAACTCAAGGAATTGTGAAACTGACTCTTGTAAACTAAAAGTAAATAAACAAACCAATTAATGAAAAACAAAAGAAGACCAGGGCTTTAAAAGTACAGGGTCACCACTGTGCCATTAGAAGGATATCTTATGCAATCAGAGGTAAAAACTCCGGGTCCTTTAAGAAAGATTTTAGCCACAACTCATGAGCAGCAATACAAAAATCTAATTGCTAAAAGCTTGTCAACAGTTAGCAAACATTTAATGAGCATCTATACAAGGCATTATAAAACCCTGGAGATAGACTAACAAAACTGAAATAGTCCCTGCCCTCAAGGAGCTTACATGTTAATGGATATATAGCACAGTAATTAATACTACTGGTGATAATCATAATCAAAGCTATCATTTATACTTATACTTACTATATACCAGGCACTGTCCTAAGCACTTGACAATTATTATCTCATTTAAATCAAGATTTGGCTGCATCCTGCCTTAGATAGCTAATAAGCAATAACGTGGATAAGTCACTTCATTATGTTACTGGATACATAGTGCATTCCTAGTAAAGGCTTTTTGACCAATTGACTTCCTCTTCTAAAGCTCACTTAAATTCTCTAAGTACAGTCTAGTTACTGAATGGAGGGAATTTCTACTCTGGGAATTTTCACACAGATGAAAGCCTGGGCAAAAGAAAATTAGATGAACATCAACTTCATGAATTTCAACATGCAAAAATCAGTCTTGACCTTAGGATTTTCCTTCCGAGGAGTTGAGTGATGCAATAAGAAACAGTCTGGCAATGGAGATCCCTCATGGTTTCCTCTGCACTAATTATAAAGAAAGCATGAATGGACAGAGAATTGGCAAGGGAAACTGGCTGACTCTTGGCATGAGCAAATGGTCTTTCCTACCTTATTTTGCCACAGCATCTCTCTGGTTTCTTAACTGGTGGATGACCAGAAACAAAGGCAAGGAGAGGGTCTTCATATAGATCTGATAATCAGTAAGGCCTAAAGAGGAGAAAATAGATATACTTTCATCACTTCCTTGAATTATATTTAGATGCTTGGGTGCCCCAAGAGGGAAGGAGAGCTGACATCTATGGAACAAGCTTGTCTGAGTCAAAAAATCCTAAGAAAATAGGGAAAAAGAACCTCACCAACTGTGTTTGAGATCTCCAAATGCCAAAAAGGACTCCTTTTCTCTGTTTCTACTTTTGCCTTTTTGTAAATCATTATTTTTAGTGTAATTATAGGCACTTTGTAACCTATAATTACTTTTCAATAAAATATACTGAATGTTCCTATGAAGATACCCTTTTAAGGCAATGATGTCAATGGATCTTATATCTAGAGCTGGAGGGACCACAGATGCCATCTCATCTAAATAATTCCTTTTAGTGATGAGGAAACCAAAAGGCAGGAAAATGAATTGATTTGCCCCCAGATCACAAAGATTGTTAGGATCAGAGGCAATATCTAAACTAAGGTCCTCTTCCTCACTGCACTATTGCATTCCCTTCATGCCTGATGTCTTATATTTTATTATGCTATTCTAAGATTTTAACAAAGTTTTCTTCTCCTGATGCCCCTCCCTGTTGGTGGGGATTTAAAAAATTTTTCTGACCTTCTCCCCCTCCCCCCACTCCCAGTATAGGTTAATAGCTTAGTTGATAGAATGCTAGTCAGGAAAACCTGAGTTTAAAGTGTATGCTTCAGACTGTGTGACCCTTTCATCTGCCATTCTCAGTTTCCTCATCTGTGAAATGGGTACAATAATAGTACCTATCTCCCAAGATGGCTGTGAGGATCAAATAAGATACGATTTGTATTTAATAAAATTGCTATCACACAGAAGGTACCTAATAAATGCTTTTTTTCCTCCCCCTCCCCCAAAACCTTCTCATTTGACAGAGGAGGGAACTGAAGTGTGAGTGACAACACTTTATTTTCTCCCCTGATTTTTGGGCTTTCCACATCTTCCCATCCTCCATGAGCCTTAAGCATAGTGCCTGACAAATAGAAAAATCTAACTAAATTTGTGTTGATTGATTGACTCCACTGGAAACTCTTAACAAGACAGTTATCCCTCCCATTTATTAAAGAAGCAAAAACCCTCTTCACCTGGGAATTCATGCTGGGAATGACCACCAGAGCAGTTCACAGGTGGAGTCCCACTAGGTGAAAACCACCTTTTTTTTTCATTTTTTTGGAGAGAGAGAAGGGTAATCGGGGTTAAGTGACATGCCCAAGGTCATACGCCTAGTAAGTGTTAAGTGTCTGAGGCCAAATTTGAACTCAAGTCCTCCTAACTCCTCCTGGACTGGTGCTCTATTCACTATGCCACCTAGCCAGACCCTTTTTTTCTTAGAGAGATTTAATAAGTACATAAACAATCAGGGGAAATTCACAACATGTAAATGCATCTAAATGACTTCAACATTGTGAAATTATAATCCTAAAATATGGGGCACATAATTATTTTTGAAATGAGGATTTTAGTAGATGCCTCTGTCCTCAGCATTTGGACCTTCAGACAGTTTGAGAGGAAGGGAGAGAGAAAGAGAGAGAGAGAGAAAGAGAGAGAGAGAGAGGGAGAGATCGAGCTTTTGAGCTTTTGATTCTGTGTACCACAGCCACTTAAAAAAAAAAAAAAACAAATGTAAAAGAAACTTCTGATCAATTTTCCACCAGAATGCAAAAAGACAAATGAGCCCCATTATTCCCTATATCTCTCTTTTCCTGCAAATAGAAAAATCAGAGAGCACTCTCTTTTCCTATTTGATAGAGGGAAAAGAGAATGGATGTTAATAATACCTAACATTTCTATATAACTTTAAGGTCTACAAAGTAATTTGATCTCTCCCACACCCTGGAAGGTGGGTCTTAACATTATTCCCATTTTATAGATGAGAAGACTGACGTTGAGAGAGGTCACATGACTTATCCAAGGTCACACAACCCTTTCTATGTTCTGAACTGTCAGATTTGAAATTCGGTGGTGTTGCCCTCTGTTTTCTAAAGAAACTCATATTTGAATCAAGGCGGTCCTGCCCTATTGACATCAAAAAAATTCCTTTTCTATAGTGTTAACATGACCCACTGGGAACAATGTTATCTTGAGATTTATTTCCATGGTGGAAATGGGAGTAGGAAGATGAAGGTACAGCATTACTCCTTTCACCTCCCCTGGATTTCAAAGAGCTTGAAGGTAAATGGTTATGACCTGGTAATTATAATATAGTCAGGGATGGTTAAGCAGGCAGGCTTTCAGAGGCCAAGAAAGAATGATTTTCTGATTTATTTTTTGCATCAAGAAGAAATAGTAAATCATTGCCTTTATTTTTATTATATATAATTAGGACAGTTACACTTGCAAATAGAATGAAATGGTTCTTTAATGTTGTGGGATCACCCCTTGAGGTGTGTTGTAAGTTGTTTAAAGTCTGAGTAGCACTGACATGGCAAACACAAATGTACACTTGGACTGGTCTTGCTTGGGGTCATACAGGCGGTCTGACCTGAGGAAAGTGAACCCACCCTAATGAATTAGAGGCTCTCCATGAGAATGGGATAGAACTGACTCCCCATTGAAGCACAAATACCATGGCACAGGGTTCAATGGGAGATTCAGTGAAAAACAGAATATTCAGAAATTATCTTCCACCAGCAGATTGAAGACCCTTCTTGGACTTGGAATCAATTTACCTTCCTGAATTCCTGGAACAAAAATTAATTTCTGACATGAATTCCAGGGGACTGAAACAGGTCCCCTGAATTTACAGAAGATATTATCATATTCACTGCTTATTTCTGGATATGCCATCTGTGATGCCTATTAGCAGATGGAAGGCCCATCAGAATCAACATGATATAGTGGAAAAACTGGATTTGGAGACCAAAGACCTGACTTCACATCCCAAATTGGCTACCTGGATGACCAGAAGTCATTGACTCTCCCTAACGGGGCCTCCATTTCCTCATTTGTAGCATGAGG
Source organism: Pseudochirops corinnae (assembly GCA_028646515.1). NCBI lineage: Eukaryota > Metazoa > Chordata > Mammalia > Diprotodontia > Pseudocheiridae > Pseudochirops > Pseudochirops corinnae. Next base: position 532,969,849 of record CM053585.1, read on the forward strand.
GGATAGACTAAGGAAGCTTTAACATGCTCTTTAACTCAAAAATCTCCAAAAGTATCCCAACCAGGGAGCAAAATTTAAGGACTAAGGAAAACAAAATTTACTGGGTTAAGACATACCTATTACCGAATTGTCTAGTGTATTGGCATTATATATATATGTGTGTGTGTGTGTATATATATATATATTTAAATTTTTTATTTTTGTGTTTATGTGAGAGAATGAAGGTCCTTATAAAAGGCCAAGGCCATTTTCCAGTGGTAATGCCCCATGGACCACTGGATCTGGAGCATCCATATAAGCTGGATTTAAAGCCTGGGTTGGTATTAACTTAATGGGCTTATATGACCTCAGCCAAGGGATTTCAGCTTTCTGGAGCTCAATTTTCTCCTCTGTCAAATGAGATGGTTGAATTAAGTGATCTCTAAGAGATTTTCCATTCTAAATCTTATTACAAAGGTGTAAGGATTCAACAGAAAGATGGCCTAACTTGGGATGAAAGGACCTAGGTTAAAATACTGGTTTTACTACTCACTACATGTGATCTTGGACAAGTGACTTAACCTCTCTGAGAAAGGGGACAGTGGAGGGAGAGCTAGAGTGGCATTTGAAAGGCCAGGGCTCCAACCTTCTTGCATTGTCACCATCTGGATAATCCTTTGCTTAGTACCAGCATTGAAAACTACTCTCAGACATCCACTAACTCCCTGGATGGCCCTGGGAAACTCACCTGACTCCTCTTGGCCTCATTTTCCTCATCTGTAAAATGAAGGGGTTGAGCCAGATAACCTCTACTATCCCTGTAGTCCTAGCTCTATGATTCATGTAATGATTCTCTGTTGGGGAATGACAGAGATATCTCACGTTTATGTTGCAGTTTAAGATTTTCAAAGTTCTTTACCCCTATCATCTTATCCAGATTTCACAACACTTCTGACAAGGCAGGTATGAAGGTTCCTACTCTCCTCACTTTATAAGATGGACAGTTCAATATCCAGGTACACCAACTAAAACATCCCTAAGTCTGAAATAGAAGAACCAGGATCCCTTCCTCTCCGGGTGCTGGGAGGACATGAAATGTCAGCATTCCACAAAGGAGCTCTGTTCTCAGATATGCTATGGCTTGACTAGAAACAGACAGTTCAAAAAAAAATCCTCAGGAGAGATTCTGTTCTTGAGAAACTTTGAGACCAATTTTACAATCTCTGGCAGCATGGATAAAGTTGAGTCTCTTGTAGTCTCGGAAGTGAGTGATTATTCCTGTACGCTTCCAGAGCATCACTCCTCCGAGAGCCTCCAGGCACTTTATCAACTAAATTCTAATCCCCATAATGCCTCTGGGTTGCCTGGGTTTTGCCTCATTTAAACTTCCAAGGATGGAAAGTTTCCCCAACTCCCAATGAAATCAGTGATAGAGACTGTCCAATGATCTGCGTGGATGAAACGCATTTGCCTGCCAATGATTCTGTCCCAACTACAATGTCATCTTTTACTGAAAGCCTTCCCAACCCTTCTTCATTCCAGCACCTTTTCTCTCTTAGTTATCTCCTATTTATCCTGTATTTAGCTGGGTTTGTACAGATTTGTTTTCATGTTTCCTCCATTAGAATATAAGCTCCCTGAGTGCAGAGACTGTCTTCTACCTCTTTTTGTATCCCCAGAACTTAGCACAGTGCTTGGCATGTGGTCAGTGCTTAATAAATGTTTATTGATTCATTGATTCATTGACATATGAATTTTTAGACTGTCTAACATGTAACATGACTTGGCCATTCAAGGTATTTTTCATTATTGGCAGCAACAGTAATACTGGAGTAACCAACAGAGTGAGGAGAAACAGCCAAGTGAAATCCAAAAGACCTAGCTTAGTATTCCTGGATCGAAGTTCTGGAAGCAGAAGGGACCTTGGACAGCATCTAGTCTTTTTCAGTAGAGGAAAGTAAGCCCTGGGCAATGAAGTGTCTTGCCCAAGGTCACATGGACTGTTTACATCAGATGTGGGATTTGAACCCACATCCAGTCCTCAAACACCAAAGCTAGTGTTCTTTCCACCACTCTAGGGGTTGGTTTTAACCTTTTGGGGATCATAGACCCCTTTGAAAACCTGTTGAAGTTTAATATTTTTTTTAACTCCTAACAAATACATATGGTTACAAAGAAAACTAATTATATTGAAATAGCTACTGGGGAGGAAAAGTTCAGAGACCCCAGGTTTAAAACTCCTGTAATCTGTTGTGTGGTTTAAATCCCACTTCTGACACACTGACAAGTGACCTTGAGCAAGTCCCTTAAACCAGACAGCTCTCCCAGACCGTATACATTGCAGACAAGATGCTGATGAGCAAAGTTGGGGGGGAATTTCCACACCTGAAATATCCTATCCCAGTGGAATCATGAGTATGAACTAAAAACAAACAAAACCAAAAACCAAGCCCAGCAGCTGTCCTTATCATTCTCCTTGGTGTGCCAGGCTCCTGAGGCTTTGTCTAGGGGTATTGCCCTCTATTCTCCATGCTACTGATGGGAAACTTACAAACCCAAATATGGTGACATTGTCAAGGTTAGACTCTGAGTCAGCTGCTGAGATGGAGTGGAAACATCTTGGAAGGTTGGACCCTGTATTTTAAATACCCCTTAGGAGAGAGCTATTAAGAGTTGTAACAACATTGGTTTTGGGCTCCTCTGGAGCAGTCACTACCTCTGCAACTCTAAGCAAGACATAGAGACCCTAGGGTCCTTAGTTTCCCCACCTATATAAAGGAGAGTTGAAGTCCTTCCTAGTTCTTTCCCATTTGGTCCTGACTCTAATAGAAGATTACTCCAGGAGCCTCCTGACACTGCTCTGTGAAGGTGCCCTCTGCCCCCTGTGGGTGCTTTCAGTGTTATTTAATCATTTACTCTATGGATACAACCTCAGTATGCACAGAAGTGAAGGGTATTTTCTTGTCGTTGTTTATATCTCACAGTTCTTTCACTGCAGAATTAATCTGACTTGGAAGCTGCCAAGTTTATGTCTCTTAAAAATTCAGGGCACACTTTCAGCCATAAAAGCAGAAATCAAACTTATCCTGCCCTGGTGCATTTTAAAAGTTGATTGAAAGTATCCAAAGAAATGTCTCTTGAAGTTCAGCTTTATTACATGGGGGAGTGGGGTGGAAGGGAGGAGGAATGTGAAGTGCAGATTTGGTTGGGGTGGAGGGAGCCCTCCAACAACAAGGTTGTTCACACGTCATTCTGATCTGGTGCAAAGGACCTAATAGGATCCATTTCCCGAGGACTACTCTCACCTCCAGTCATTAGAGGGCTTTGCTCTGGACATGTTTCTAATAACAATCTTGCAAACAACCATTTTGTTTTCTACATGGAAAAAATTCCTGTATAGAATAATATAGACATAATATATATAAATGTTCAATGATATTTGATGGACAAAAGCTGACTAACCTTGGATATGAAACATTGTTTTCTTTTCTTTTTATTTTTTGTATGCTCCAGGAGTTTTAAACCTGGCATCTGTGATTTTTTTTCCCCTTTTAAAAATATATTTTTTTTATTTTTCGTTTTCAACATTCACTTTTACAAGTTTTTAAGTTTTGAATTTTCCCCTCCCTACCCTCTCCAAGAAGGCAATCTGATATAGCTATACATGTACAATTATATTTAGCATATTTCCACATTAGTCATGTTGTGAAAGAAGAATCAAAACAAAAAGGAAAAGAACATGAGAAAGAAAAAAAGAGAGAGAAAATAGTGTGCTTCCATCTGCATTCAGATGCCATAGTTCTTTCTCTGGATATGGATAGCATTTTCTATCATAAGTGTTTTGGAATTGTCTTAGATCCTTGCATTGCTGAGAAGAGCTAAGTCTATCAAAGCTGGTCATCACACAGTGTTGCTGTTACTGTATACAATGTTCTCCTGGTTCTGCTTACTTTACTCAGCATCAGTTCATGGAAGTCTTTTCAGGTTTTCCTGAAATCTGCCTGTTCACCATTTCTTATGGATCAATAGTATTCCACTACATTAATATACCACAACTTGTTCAGCCATTTCCCAATCGATGGACATCCCTTTAATTTCCATTTGTTTTTGCCATAACTAAAGGAGCTGCTGTGAATATTTTTTGTCCATGTGGGTCCTTTTCCCTTTTTTAATGACCTCTGGTATTCCGATCTAGTAGTGGTATTGCCAGATCACAGGGTATAGACAGTTTTATATCCCGTTGAACACAGTTACGAATTCTTCTCTGGAATATTGGATCAATTCATAGCACCACCAGCAATGCATGAGTGTTCACTTTTCCTGCATCTTCTCCAACGTTTATTTTTTTTTTCCTGTTTTATCATGTTAGCCAGTCTGATAGGTGTGATGTGGTACCTCAGGGTTGTTTTAATTTGCAGTTCTCTAACCAATAGTGATATAGAGCATTTTTTCATGTGACTATACATAGTTTTAATTTCTTCATTTGAAAGCTGTTCACATCCTTTGACCATTTATCAATTGAGGAATATCTGGGATTTTTAAAATAGAGATTTCGATTTTCATTTACTTATATTTTTTAAACAAAATTCCTGGTGGGATCAGGCCTCCTGCCCTAAAGAATTAGTCAAAGCATGGTAATTTACATTGTGGCTCCTTCTAGGCATACCACATGTGGTCCTCCTAAGATTTTGGTTCCACAATGGTCTGTGACATTGCCAAACTTTGGGGAAGGAAGTGAGACTTAATTAGAAGTGTGACAGAGATCCCAGAGCAGAATTAACACAAGAGACCAGGAACTGGTTTCGTTTTGGTCTTTATATCCCTAGCACTTCACATACTGTCTGCCATAAAGTGACTATTTAATAAATGCTTGTCATTTGATCGCTTGAAGGATATAAAAGCAGAAAATGGAAGAAAAGCTAAGCCCACTGACCTCTCAGAATAATGCTGGCTACCATTTTGTAGCAATTAAAGAGACAACGGATAGAGTCCTAGACTTGACATTAGGAAGACATGAATTCAAATCCCGCCTCAGACACTTAATAGCCACGTGACCCTAAGCAAGTAATTTATGCTCCCTCAACCTCAGTTTCCTCATCTCTACAATGGGGGTAATAGTAACACCTCTCACAGTTATATGGATCAAATAAGATCATATGTAAAGTGTTTTACAAACCTTAAAGTTCTATGAAATGCTAGTTATTGTTATAGTAACTTTAATAATTGACATCTATAGAGATTTAGGGCTACAAGCCATTTCCCTGTGAGATAGGTATGACTTTTATTGCCATGTTATAGAGGAAGAAACTGAGGGTGTTTGCCTAGGGTCATAAGGCCAGTAAGTGATGGGCATGGAATTTGAACTCAGATCTTTCTTGACTTCAAACCCACCATGTCATCCCAACAATCCCAGCTGACTCCCACTTATTTCAGAGATCCCAACATTCTCTAGAATAAGAGTTGATATGGCAAAGGCAGCCTTCAGAAAGCAAAGCTCATAGTAATTATCACAGTGCATGCTCTGTTCCTGTTGCCCAAACTATAAATAGATAAATGGAAATATATTTTGAGCACAAAATAATGCTCAGGGATGTTTATTTTAAACCTGTTTCCTTGACTTATGCCCTTTTCCACTAGCACCACCCACTACCTAGGGCTGAAAATTTCCTGGAAAAGAAGCTCATGGAGCTCTTCCTTCAATGAATTTCTCACATGGAATCCCCCATCCTTGGCAGAGCTCTCCCCTCTAGCTCACTGATCATCCCAGGCTCTTTCTGGGTTCTCTTCTGGGCGCTATCCAACTTCTTATCAGCTGTTTTTAGCATTGCATCTCTTCCTGTATCAAAGAGAATCAGATTCAAAGAGCATTTTCCCTTGTTTCTCTCTTTTTTTAAATCAGTAAACAAGTCATTATTGATCCCCAGGACTTTGCCTAACATTGTCCTTAACAGAGCGCTTGAGGATGATCAGAGATGACCATGCTCTGAAGGAGCTCTGGGTGGGCAGAGGAGCCTCTCAGTGAAGTGACCAGACACCAGCTATTCATCAGAAAGTAGTGCAGAGAATTCAAATAAGAGCAGTGTGTAATAAAGAGCCAGTGTATTCACTAAACGGCTTTCTCTAATCAGTGCTCAGCTCAAGCACTAGCTCCTTCACCATGTCTTTACGGATGCTCCCCAGTTCCCAGTGCCCTCTCTCCCTAAACTAGCAGCTTTTTTTAAAAAATGTATTCTGTGTAGACTCATAGATGTACTTGTTATCTCCCCCAATAGAATACAAGCTTCCTGAGGGCAGGGTTTTCATCCAAGCTTTCAGCCTTGTCTCACCACCCCAGAAGGTACTTAAACAATTTCTCTAAAGCACAGCTTGGATCATGCCATCCACCTAGTCAATAAACTCCTTTGGCTCCAGAATCAAATATAAAACCCTCTGTTTGGCCATTAAAGCTCTTCATGGCTTGGCCTCCTCCCACCTCTCCAGTCTTCTTATACTTTCTTCCACATACTCTGTGAGCCAAGTCATTGGCCCTGCATTCTTCTCTTCACACAGGATATACCATCTCCCATTTCTCTAGATCACTAGCTGGTCCTATGCTTGGAACTCTCTCCCTCCTGGATTTGACTCCTAGTTTCCTTCCAATCTCAGCTAAAATTCTACCTTCTGAAAGAAGACTTTTCTGGTGCCCCTTAATGCTCATGTCTTGCCTGTGAGACAATTTCTCAAAGTGTGATCTAGAGAATTTTAGGGGACCCTTTCAGGTGTTCTGTAAGGTCAAAACTATTTTCATTATAATACCAACATTTTAAGTTCTAATTTGTTAATATCAGTATGTATATGTCACATAAACAAAAATTCTTGGGCAGGGGGAGACCTTAATTATTTTTAAGATTGTGAGGGAATTCTGAGACCAGAAAGGTTCAGAATGGCTGCTCCAGTTTACTCTGTATATAATTCATTTGTACGTAATTGTTGTTTTCTCCATTAGACTAGACCTAGTGGTTTTACATCAAGGCAGCTCGGGTGCACAATGAATAGAGCACTGGGTCTGGAGTTAGGAAGACCTGGGTTCAAATCCAGTCTCAGACATTTACTAGCTGTGTGACCCTAGGCAAGTCACTTAACCCTGATTGCCTCTGTTTCTTCACCTCTACAATGAGCTGGAGAAGGAAATGAAAAACTATTCCAGTATCTTTGTCAAGAAAACCACAGATGGGGTCACAAAGAGTCAGGCATGATGGAAACAACTGAACAACAACAAAGTGGTTTTACAACTGAACATTTAGCTTAAGCTTCCTGGGTGTTTTCTCATCTATGAAATGAGCAGGCTGGACTAATTGGCCCTTGAGGTCCCTTCCAGTTTCAGACTTCTGATTCTATTATCTCAGCTGTGCAGTTTATACTTGTGATACTTTGGGCAAATTACTTAACCTTTCTGTGCCTCAGTTTCCCCATTGGTAAAATAAGTGGTTTGCACTAGATGCCTTCTGAGGTCTCTTTGAGCTCCACATCTATGACCTTATGTGAGACTGACTATGTCCTAAACTAGAAATCAGGGACTCCTAACCTTTCTGTGTGTTCTGGACTCCTTTAGCAATCAATCTGGTAAAGCCTATGGACCCTTTCTGTAAAAAAAAAAGTTTTTAAATATATAAAATGAAATGCACAAGATTGTAAAAGGAACCACTTCTGTAAAAATACTGTTATCTATCTATCTATCTATATGTAGACACAGATATTAATTTCATGAACCTCTGGTACAGAACCCCTGCAAAGAATTATGCCTCTACAATGTAATATGGTTGGATACTTCAAGGATCCAGGATTTTATCTATGGTTTCACTTGTGTGGGCCCTTGGTGTCCCCTAACGCAAATGGTATCTCCTCTATTCCTTCTTAGATGGTCTCTTGGTTCCACTGAGGCCAATAAATTTACACCCTCATGACTAACTTGATGCTGGCCCCTAGGACTGGGATCTGAAGCCTTTCTGATTTGGTAGGAAGTGCCTGAGTTTGTACTCTATTCTATGGACAGAACTATGGAGAAGTCAAGGTGACCTTCACAGTTCAACTGGGCAGCCAGTTGGTAGGCTGAAGTTGGTAATCTCATTTATTTGTTCATTTTAACAATCATGATGAACATGTATGTTGTAAACATCTATAACAACCAGGAGACAGAAGGGCCAGTGCTGTTCTGGTATTTTAAATGTGAGGAAACAGATGAATGTTTCCTTTTTCTCTGAGAAGCTGGGCAAAGAAATGGATGCAAACTCCACACTTCTGGCTTTCTCAGGACTTGGACCCCCTGAACCACAAAATGTGATGCCATTTCTATCCCGATTTCAGAGTAACAGATATTTGACTCTCCTAATGTACTCAGTGTAGAGTGAGTGGGTGGGAACCCTATTTTTCCATGCACTGAAATTGTATTTTTCTTCATTAAAAACAAAATGGATTTACCAAAACTTGAGCATAGTAAGAGGACAGAAACTTGAGTTGTTGTCCTTGGGTCAAAGTGAAGAGTTTTAGTGCATGGATTAAATAGGGTTCACCCTCACACACTCCACACTAAGTAGATTTTTAGGGCCACTTACAAAGGAACCTTTTTTTCCATCATGTATCCCTTTGGACGTCTGGCAAAGCTTCTGAACTCCTTCTCAGAGAAATATTTTTAAATGTATAGAATATAATACATCAGATTACAAAAGAAATCAATTATATTGAAATCCAATTATCAAAAAATAAGGTTACAAACTCCAGATTAAGACCATTGGGCCACCAGACCAAGAAGTTTAAGCCAGAATGTGGCAGGTAGATATCCCCTACTTCTGAACCACATTTAGCAGTATTCTCCCCAAGGGTCCAGCTTTGTTAGAACAGGGCAAGCAAGGGTTGATGGAGCCCCAAACTCTGTGTTCCTCTACCATGTGCACACAGCTGTGAAAGTCATTTACTCCCAGGCTGATCTGAAAAACAGATGAAAGCCAAGGGAGGGACCACGGTCTTTGTTATCATCCCCTCTCCAGAGCAGGAGAGCCTGGGGGAGGCAGCAAATCAGGCCAGAGGCAGGGAGGGGCCCGTCAGAACCTTTCTAGGGCCAGGAGCCTGAGATCTGAAAGGCCCTTCCTGATTTGCCCCTCAGATCCTGTGTGTCAACTCCAGAATATCAGCCACAGTGAGAGGAAAAGCAGATGTTAACTCACTGCCCTGCTTAATTGAGTCCCTCTTGCTGGCTCGCTTCACTCCTCTGCCTTTTAAAGGCTTAAACAGCTGGACTCTAAATGAGTTTATTGTTCTTGAAACAGTATTACAGGGGAAATTATTTGCTTAGTACAACCCCTCCCTGAGGTAGAGAAGATCTCATAGGCAGCCCAAGCTCGATGATTTCATCCCACTCAAAACCAAAATACAACATGCTTAATTATGACAAAATTGTCACGATTAACAGCTGTTTCTAAGATTTTTAACCCACTAGGAAGTCCTTAACATTCACAACAGCCCAGAAAAATTTTCCATAACTACAGATGGGAATATTGAGGTCAACTGAAGAGTGGTTAGGCCATTGCTTAAGCAAAAGCATTGTTCCTTAGAGAAGGGCCCTGTTATAATGAAAAGAATGCTTGACTAAGAGGAAGGAGACCCGGATGTTGAGCTGGGATCTGCCAATACTCACTGTCTGGCCCTGGACAAGTCACTGCCCTGTCTGAGTGGTTCCCTTTCTCCATCTCTAGAAAAGGGGTCTGATCCAATAGCCCCTGGGGTTCTTTCCAGTTCTAAGGGGTAGGATTCCTTGATTCTAAGCAGAAAAGTTCCAGTTGGTCTAATTATGATTATAATTCAAATCCCAATGCTTTCTTTTTTCCCTTCTGGGTAGATCAAATCATTTCTCCACATGCGTTCTTCATACTATTTCCTGAAGTCCCAGTAAATGGAAATCATTCCTAACTCTAAACTCCAGTGACTCAGGGCTGTAATAGTGTGTAATGGAAAATCTGCCGGCTTTAGATGGAGGTCCTGGGTGTAGATACTACTCCACGTGACCTCAGGCAGCTTGATTAACTTCTGGAGATCTGGTTCACTTGGACAGTGAGAGAGTGACATAGGATCCTAGACAGAGCTAAAGAAGAACTTGGAGTCCATCTAGCCCAACTTCCCCATTTTACTGATGAGGAAACTGAGGCTGGAATCAGAGAAGTCACTTGGCAAAGGTCACAGAGGTACTAAGCATGCCAGGAAGGATCTGAACCCAGGGCCTTGGACTCCAAACCCAGCACTCATCCCACTATGTCCTGGATGGGCTCCAGGCTCCCTCCAGCTGAGAATCTATGAGCCTTTCTGAAGCAGGATCCCTGAGTTTGGGTTGACTGTGCATCTGAGGGGAGCTGTCTGCCACCCAGGCAGTTTATTTCACCTGGAGCTGTCCCTTGCAATAGGCTGCAACTGGCTGCTTGGGGTCTGCTCTCCATCCTGGCCAGCTGCACTCTTCACCACCCAATACTGGCAAGAGATGCAGCGTCAGCTGACTTCGCCATCCCCCTAAGCAAGCACGGGAGGCTCTTGGATGGCGAGAGCAGGCTGACGCGGGCCAGCGGCGCCACCTATTGACCACTGTGTGAACCGCGAGAGATTCCCACGAATTCTGAATGGAAGTGAGTTCTGTGTCTGGGAGAAGAGGAGAAAGATGACTGAGAGTCAGAAACGAGCTGGCTCCTTCTGCAAGTGGAATCTTGTCTCTGTCAAAAGTACTTAGGCATTTAGGACAGTGCAGTGAGGGCAGGAGCTCTTTTTCCTATGTGTGTGTGTATATATAAATATATGTGTATATGTATATTATATATACATATGTACATATGAATAACTATATAAAATATATGTTATGTGTAGTTATATATATAATGTTATATACATACACACATATACATGTATAATATGTATGTATTTCTTTTTTTAAATAAAGCCTCCAGAAAAATGTGGAAGGGAAGTAGCTAACATTTTATGAGATAATATATTTTAAAGAAGCGTTGTTCTAGATCTCCCAGGGTCAATGACTGCTTACACAAAGGAATCTGGTTCAAATATCTCCATGGTCTGTGTGACTAAATAGAAATTGTAGTTGATGGTGTATCACTATGGGAAGGTCATGATATGTGGGATCAGAAGACTCGTGTTTAAATCCTACTTCTGACATTTCTTAGCAGTGTGACCTGGAGGAAGTCACTTCACTTCAGAATACAGTTTCCTCTTCTGCAAAGTGAAGAGGTTGGACTAGATGACCGTTGAGATCCCTTAAACCATATAACAGCAATCAATGAATA
>CM053585.1:532981639-533013352 GCA_028646515.1 Pseudochirops corinnae
CATATACATATATATATACATACATTTATATTAGCTCATTGGAACCTTACAACAATCCTTTGAAGTAGGTATTATTATTAGCCCATTTTGTAGATGATTGAACTGAGACTGATAAAGGTTAAGTGACTTGCTCAGCATCACAATTTAATAACAATCAGGGGTGAGATTTAAACCCTGTTTTTCCTTATTTCGAATCCAGAATTCTCTTTTACGAAACTAATTCTTAGCTATTTAAAAAAAGTTATTCATGATTAGAATCAAAGTCATGCCTTATGAACTAGGTGCCCTCTAAATGTGTATCCTGAGAAACAGGATATACTTTTATACTTGCTTAGCACAAGCAAATGTTTTAAAAATAATGACATTTCTTGCTCTCTTTCTTATATCTCTATCTGCCCTGATTTGATCCTTGAGCTCTTCCTCATTGTTGTCATTAATCCTCATCACAGAATGAGTCATGACCAGTTGCCAAACATCTCCTGTTCTCTGCACCAAGCTAAGTTTTCAGATGGATGTCTATTTTTTTTCTTTAATGACCTAAATATGTTATTCTGGGTACCAAAGGGAATGGGAATCAGGTTTCTTTGGAAAATGGATGGATGGCTCACCTCAATAGTCCCAGTGGGCCTGCCAGTGACAGGAATGCACAGTCAGGATGTTTCATCAATAATCTTTTAGCAGGTGGGTTTGGAAATATGCCCCTAATGATGATTCATGGCAGGAAATATTTAAAACTAAGTAACAGAAATGAAAAGGGAAAAATAAATCTGGGAAGGAGAGGAGGAAGGGAGGAGCAAGGTGTGGGCGGGAGAGCAGTGCTTTTTCATTATCAATTAGAATCACAGATTTCCAGAGTTGGAAGGGATCTTAAGAGGCCACCTGGTCTATCCATGCCCAAAAACAAATCCCCTCTATGATGTACCCAACAAATGTTTATCGAATCTCTGCATGATGACTAAATTTGTCCCTTTGTAACTTATATCCATTATTCTCATTTCTGCCCTCTGAGATGAAGTAGGGCAAATCTAATCCATCTTCCACATGGCAATACTTCAAATAACTCTGAGGTGGCTGTCATGTCTCTTCCTGAATCTTCTCTTCTTCAGGTTAAATATTTCAGTTTCCTTCAGTGTGTCCTGACATGCCATGATTTTAAGGACTTAGCCATCTGGGTCACTTTCACTCTGATTGTTCTTCAGATTAGCAGTGTTATTTTCTTTTAAAAAAATATTTCCTTAACATTACATTTTACCCCAATTTTGTGTAAAAATAATTTTTAACATTTAAAAAAATTTTGAGTTCCAAATTCTCTCCCTCCTCTCTCATTGAGAAGGCAAGGGGTGGCTAGGTGGTACAGTGAATACAACACTGGCCCTGAAGTCAGGAGGACCTGAGTTCAAATCCAGCTTCAGACACTTGACACACTTACTAGCCATGTGACTTTGGGAAAGTCACTTAACCCCAATTGCCCTACAAAAAAAAGCAAAAAAAAAAAAAAAAAGAGAGAAGGCAAGCAATTTGATATAGGTTACATAGGTGCAGTAATGTAAAACATATTTCCATATAAGTCATGTTATGAAAGACAACACTGACCAAAAAAAATAAAACCCCAGGAAAAATAAAGTTAAAAAAGAATGCTTCAATCTGTATTTAGATACCATTAGTTCTCTCAAAATGGATTGCATTTCCCATCATAAGTCCTTCAGAATTGTCTTGGATCAGTGTATTGCTGAGAATAACTAAGTCATTTATAAGTGATCATCTTACAATGGTGCTGTTACTGTATACAACGTTCTCTTGGTTCTGCTCTTTTCACTTTGTATCAGCTCACATGTCTTTCCAGTCTTTATTTTCTTTTTAAAGAGTTTTTACTTAGTATTTTATTTTCCTTCAGTTACATGGAAAAATAATTTTTGACATTCATTTTAAAAACTTTGAGTTCCCAGTTCTCTCCCCCACCCATTGAGAAGGCAAGCAATTAAATATAGAATATACATTTGTAATTATGCAAAACATTTCCATGATAGTCATGTTGTGAAAGAAAACATGGACAAAAAACTCAAGAAAAATGATGAATTTTTCTAAAAGTATGCTTCAATCTGTATTCGGACACCATCAATTCTTTTTCTGGGGATGGACAGTGCCTTTAATCCATCATAATTCCTTCAGATTTGTCTTAGATTACTGTCTTGAGAATAGCTAACTCATCCACAGCTGATCTTCTTACAATGTTGCCGTTAGTTTGTACACAGCACATTTCACTTTGCATTCAGTCCATGCAAGTATTCTCAGATTTTTCTGAGAGCATCCTACATTAGCAGTGTTCTTACTCAGAATTGAACTCAATACCTTAGATGTGGTCTGACCAGAGCAGAGTACAGCAGAACCATAACCTCCTGGCAACAATATCTCTCTTATAAGAATACAAGATCATACTAACTTTTTTTGCATCCATGTTCCACTGTTGACCTACATTGAGCTTGTAGAAGTAATCAAATTCCTTCAAAGAGTTTGAAGATTGTGGAGCATTTTCTTAATGTAGAATTTTTTTCTCTGAGAAGTGAATAAATGAATGTATGAATGAATATATGAATGAAAGAATGAAAACATAGTTGTTAAATTCTTCCCATGTGCCAGACAGAAATGAAGCTGTTGCAGAAATCACCACCTTCTGGGCATCTACACCCAATTCAAAGATTCTTAGCTCCTCAAACCCATGAGGTTACCCCTCAAATTCCTTAGGAATCCCTGTGTATTCTTTCATGTCTCAGAATGGCTTTTCAGTGACCTGTGCTCAGAGAAGAAAGCAAATTTCCAGAGTCATCCAGAGACTTGAGATCCATTCTTAGACTTCCCCAAAGCAAGTACATGCTCCCACTACCATCCATTTGGAGGCACCATTGCTGCTGGTGAGGAAAGGAGAGAAAATCCAAAAGATAAGGAGTGCTGGAGGCTAAAAAGAGGTGAGCTTTTCTCCTTGTTTAGTGTAATGAAGGGAAAGCTTCCTCCATAGGAATCCAACCCTCCATCATGATTAATCACCAGTTTCTTCTCTGACACAACCTGCCAATCATGGGGACCAAGAAAGAGTTGCTGAGTCATCTCCATAACATGATACATCCTTCAAGGAGTGTGTGATGCACATTTCCATTCCTAGGACCAAAGGACATGCCTAGAACCATGTGATTGCCCTTGTTATATACACACACAGGTCTGACTTCATGATTGACTTCTGGGTGACTTTTTAAATGACCAGTGTACCACACAGTTGGTGTTAACTGGCTCATTCTGATAACCTCTAAATACCTCCCGTGAGCTCATGAGATCATAACTGAATGGATTACAGGATCTAGACCTGGAAGGTAGCTTATTGGCCATCTGGTCCATCCATTTTGTTTTACCAGTAGAGAAATGGTACAAAGACACATTGAAACAATCTCCTCCCTCAAGGAGTTCACATTCTATTGAGGGGGACAGCATATACATGATCATATGTAACAAAAAAAAGAAGGCACATTTCTTCATCTTTTTTTCTGGGTTCGAATTTTAACCTGCTCATTACAGATGAGGAAACTGAGCTACATAAAGGTTAAGGGATTTGTGTAAGGTCACGCAGCTTTTAAGTAGCATAACCAGGATAAAACCAGGTCCTCTGCTCCCAAATCCAGGGCTCTTTTCACACACCCCATTATCCCATTTGGCCTTAGAATTAGAACGTGCCTCCCTTTGAAGTATGATATTAAGGGAAGTAAGGCAATAATAATAATAACTAGGATTTAATGTGATCCTCATAACCCCCATGTGAGATAGGTGCTATTATTATTTTATTCCCCTTTACAGATAAACTGAGGCCTGGAAAAGTTAAGTGACTTGCTTGGGTCCATTCAGTTAGCAAGCATCAGAGGCAGGGTTCAAACTCAGGTCTTCCTGACTCTAAATCCACCACACTATTCACTATATTGCCTGGCTGTTTCTTGTCTCCAAATTTCAACCCCACTGCCTCTCATTCTACCATTAGAGTTTCATCCTTTGGAATCCTAAAACATTCACCTAGACTCAAGAGTGCTCCATTCAAATGGAACTGGCCCTAGCTATCCTTTGAACCAGCATTATAGAATTTAAGAGATGAAAGGCATCTGAGTAGCCATCTTAGCCAGGGCAGTACATGAAAGGGATTCCCATTATAACATACCTAACAAGTGATATATTCATAAAAGTGCTGAATGTAAAGTCAGGAAAGCCTGGGATCAAATCTTACCTCTCAGTATCACTGGTTCCATGACCACAGGGAATTTGCTTAACCTCCCTGAGCCTGTTTTCTCACCTGTAAAATAAGAGGGTTGGACTAGTGTCTTCTGAGTTCCTTAACAACTCTTTTATTTTAGTTTTCTTTTTTGCTTTTTGGAGAGAGAAGAGCAGAGCAATTGGGGTTAAGTGACTTGCCCACAGTCACACAGCTAGTAAGTGTTAAGTTTCTGAGGCCAGATTTGAACTCAGGTCCTACTGACTCCAGGGCCAGTGCTCTATTCACTGCACCATCTAGCTGCCCCACCTTTCTAACTCTAAATCTATGATTTATGGTCATCCAAACTGCTAGCAGATACCCAAGGCAGGGGAAACTTTCATGTCTTGAGACAGCCCAGATAATCCCTAGGTAATCTACAGATCCCTTGACAACTAAAGATTCTACATAGATGGGACATTTAGATGGAAGGATTAGGGGAAAGGAAAAGGATTACAGATAGGCAAAGAAAGAGGGTCCTGGAAAGAAAAAGTTGCCCACCTCTCTTTGCCCCAGGACTCCTGGAATGAGACCTAGACCCTGAAAGGGAGGCTGGCATTTAGAGTTTAGAAGCTTCCATTGTGACCTGGATGGGACTGGATTGCACCAGTATACTTCCCATGTGATTTCTGAAGTTCATCAGGAGAGGAAGGGAAATATTTTCCTGAAAATATTCTCTGGAAATAGCAGAATTGAGGTCAGAATGATTAGCTCACAAATTTGATTCAATTACTGTGAAGGCTTGCTTTCTCCACCTAGTGGTAAAGAAAAGAAAATGATGAGGTAAGAAAAAGAAAAAGAAAAAAAAAAAAGAATTAGGATTCTAAGGATGGGTGAAGAAAGAGTGGATCCGGAGCTTTAGAGCTTAGGGATCATTTAGTCTAAATTCCTTATTTTAAACAGGAAAAAAATAGAGATCCCGAAAAGGGAAATGACTTCTCCAGGGTAACACTGGTAGACTGTGGATGGTATAGTATGAAAAAATGCAGATTTGGGAATCAGAAAACCTGGGTTCAAGGGCCAGTTTATATCACTTCATGATTGACCTTGACCAAATGAAACCCTTTCTGGACTTCAAATTCCTAATCTGTAAAATGGGTAGGTTGGACTAGATAAGAGATTCTTAACCTTTTGTGTGTGTGTGTCATAAATCCCTTTAGCAGATGTGATCTCCAAGGACCTTTCTCAGAACAGTGTCGAAATATACAAAATATAGTGTATGATAACAAAAGAAGCTTAACTATATTGAATTAGTTATCAAAATGTAAAAAAAAAAAATCACAGGCTCCAAGTTAAGAACTCATGAAAAGTGATGTTAAACTTTTATCTGGGGGTGGCTAGGTGGCACAGTGAACTGAGCACCAGCCTTTGGAGTCAGGAGGACCTGAGTTCAAATCCATCAACAGACATTTAACATGTACTAGTCATGTGACCTCGAGCAAGTCACTTAACCCCAATTGCCCTGCCTTCCCCTTCCAAAAGAAAAAAAAAGAAAAAAAAACTTTCATCCAAACAATGAATTATAGAATTTTAGAGTCAGAAAGCATTAGATAGACTGAACTCTCATATTTTTCTGAAGGGGAAACTGAGTCTCAGCGTGAGATTAAATGACTTGCCTTAGATCACACAGTTGGGTGGTCAGAGAGCCAAGACTTAAATAAGGGTGAGGGTTTCCATTCAACCATTTGACATTTCAGGAGCCAGTTGTTTCTGTTCATTGTTCACTGTCCAATATTAGATCAATAAGGGAAACAAAATGCACAAGAAATCAAGGAGTTTATTTCAATGAACCATTGGACTCCAAGTTGTCTGTGGTACAATTTGCCTCCCTCACTCCTGCTCCCCCCCAATTTGTTGTAAACCAACCAGTAGAGCCTGTTTTCTAGAGAACAATTTTAGGAATCAATTTAGGATTCAAATCCCAAACCATCTAAGCAACTCAACTGCTCTTTGGGGCTCCCAGTGAGTCTCATGGCTGATTTTCCTAGGTTGCCCAGAATCTTCAATATTGTGACACAATCCAGTCTTTGCCTGATCTGAAAGGTGTCTTCTTTTCTTACCCTTAACCTTGCCTCTATTTCTTTGTCCTATTTCTTCTTCTTTAGCTCTTCTCCTTTCCCTATTTGACCCAGTTTCCTTCTTCTCTGGCATGGATGATGAAGTAGGGCTTTCAAGGTACTAAAACAATGGGTGGCATGTGAATATGATCTGGAGTCTAGCAGAACAACTGCCCTAGATGCTTCTGGGGGAAGGGTAAGAAGAGCAAACAACTCTATCATAGCATGTCAACTGGTTGACACTGCATGTTTCCCATTCTCACCACCAGTTTGAGAATTTCTTCCTGAGCTGACTTTCAAATTCCCAGAGCTGATTTCTGTTTACAGTATGTCTATCCATTGATGGAAATGGGAATGTTTATCCCAAAGAAGAGAAAAGTAAGGGTAGGATGTAATGATTGCTGTCTTTTGGTATTTAAGGAATTGTCAGTTGGAAAGGGATTGGGTTCACTCTGACCACAGAGGGAAGAACTACAAACAATGGCTGAACATGGAAGAGCTAGACATTGGCTTGTGAAGAAAAGTTTCACAACAATTATTCTAACAAGTAGAGCTGTCCAAAAGTAGAATGTTCTACTTCAGGAAGTCATGGCTTTTCCTCCAAAATGAAGATTTTCCAAGTGGCAGCTGGTTAGTCATTTGCTGGGAATATTGAAGAGGGATTCCTGGTCAGCTGCAGGAAGGTTGCCATGATCCTTTCCTCTGTTGAGAGCTTTCTTTTCTTCCCTCCATGTTCATTAATGACTTACCTCTCCTCATTATGAAAGTTGGGGAATCAGATGCACAGATCCTGGGGAAGAGAATCATTCTATACTTATCTCTCCTCTTTCATGTACTTTTATTGGCACATATGAAGAGTGATCGTCATTAACTTATCATGTTACTTGAATTAGTGAATGAAAAAGCCTTTATTGTATTCCAAACACTGTGTAAGTGTTTAGGAATATACATACTAAAGTGAGACAGTCCCTACCTTTAAGGAACTTACCTACTAATATAAATCCTAGGGAACCTAGAACTGAGTGACTTCACTCCTCTAGGAAGTAGTCTCTGGCAGGACATTTTGGAGTGGCAACAGCAGCAAGACTTGCCAAACTCATCTATTTGTAGATGAGTTTGTCTTAGCCAAGTAGTGAGTGACTCTTTTGAAATCACAGGCGCAATTAATACATCTCTCCCAATGTTCCTGTGCCTGACTCATCCATTATTACTCTTTCAGGATTCCCGATGAACCTTGCTTTCAGATTTTCCTATAAAAAATTGTTCAGTCTTTTTTAGCATGACAGAGGTAGTGGGAGGAGAGCTTACTCACATCAGCAAAAGAATGAAAGAAATGGAGCAAAGATTAATTCACAAACATATCCAAAATAATTTCCATGAATAGTTTAATCACAATACCAGACAGATTTTCTCCATGATCCTTTCTTAGTTTCATAGTCGACTTTATCATCATATGGCCCCATTTCATGTGGACTATGACAATGAATGGATCATCTCTGTCATGGAAAGGCAAGGACCAATGAACTGAGCGGTAAGTGGGAGGTGATGAGTTCTCCATCACTTGGATTTTAGATCAAATGAATGAATGAAAAAGTGTTTAAGTGTTTACAATGCTTGAGACCCTGAGCAGCACCTGGGTGACCACTTGCTGTCATGTCAGAGGATTATGCTTCAGGCATTTGTTGTACTAAATGACTTTGATGCAGTTAGATAGGTCGATGGATTTGGAATCAGGAAGATCTCGGTTAGACTAGTGAAAAAGTCACTGGCAGTGTGACTCTGGGCAAGTCACAATCTCTAAGAGCCATCTGTAAAAAGGAAGGGATTGAATTTGATGATCCCTAAGGTCATTTAAATCTATGTTCCTAGAATCTCTGAGGTCTCTTTCACCTTAAATTCTATGGTTTCTCTAAGGATCCACTTGAGCCCTGACTATAGGGACCTTCTATGAGCAAACCCACCAAGTAAAGCCCCTGTGACTACTTCCTGTTCTGTCCTCATGGGAGGTTATAACTGGGATAGAGGAGAGTGTTATAAAACAACTCACCTGATTCAATTCATTCATTGGCATGTTTTATTTTAATTCACCATGACCTCTTTGGATGAAAATCTCTTAGGAAAATAAAAGATTGTATCAGCTCTGAAGTCTCCCCCTGGGCCCAGACTTTTTCACTCAAACCATCATTTATCATCTTCCACACAACTGCCATTGCCTTTTCTTTGGATTCTCTGTGCTAAATAAAATTTATGTTTATATATGTATTTGCAAAATTTTTACAAAATATCTACAAAATAAAATTTAAATATTTTAAAATATTTTCAAATAAATGTTTCTTGACTATGTGCAAAAGTTACTAACTTGTAAATTTAGTAAATTAAATTACATGTCCTTCAACTCAGTGCTCCTATGCCTGGGCTGATACCTCAGGGAAGGAAGAAAGGAAACATGCATTTATTAAGTGCCTGCTATGTGCCATGCACTGGGCTAAGCACTTTACAAACATTATGTGATTTGATGTTCATAACAATCCTGGCAAATAGGTATTATTATTATTATTATACCTATCTTACAGTTGAGGAAACTTAGGCAGACAGAGGTTAAGTGACTTTCCCAGGGTCATACAGCCAGTAAATGTCTCAATATGGTTTTGAACTCAGGTCTCACTAAATCCATGCCCAGATCGTTGTGCTGCCTACCTTTGTCCAGGTAGAGAGATCAAAGAAAAAGGAAGACTCGTGTCTACTGTATTTAGCACTATTTGTTTGAGTAAAGAAATGGCAACTAATGGTGTCCTTTTCATACATACAAATAGGTGAATCATCTGGGATTTTGTCAACCTGGGGCACCCTTGGTATGGAAACTCCCCCTATCAATTTATCATCAAATCACCAAACATAGTAGATCAGTCCAAGAGGGTTGTCTGAGGCACATAAATGAGAAAGTAAGTCAATTTCCCATAGTCACCCAAATGATAAATATCAGAGGCAAGATGTGAATTCAGCCTGACTCCAAGCCTAGAACTTCATTCACTCTGCCATATTGTCTTTCATCTATGAAAAAACAAACCAACCAAAAAAATAGGACCTAGAAGGAAAGGTCTTAGGGATTGTGGTTGTTAATGCAACAGAAGAGAAAGTGATACAATGACTTGATTATTGACTTCAAGAAGAATTTTCCTGAGGGATCACAGACTATTTCTAACCTGTCTTGGTCAAGCTGAGTGTGAAGCTAGCATTTCATCAACTTCCCATAACTCAGCCAGTTCCAGATCAAGGGCAGAGGGGAAAGACTGAAGGAATTTTCTTTGCTCTTGTGAACTGATGGAAGACTGGCAAAGGTTTTGTCTTTTTTTGTTATTTTATTTTATCTTCCTAGGCCCCAGTATTTCTAATTAAGAGAAAGCTGGAAGAAGCCAAGGTCTTAACTGGAGAAAGGAGGGAGGTGAACAAATTATAATCAGAACAATCACTTTAGATCAGGATGAAGCACACGGCTCCCTCCTGGACAAATTTAGGAAATAAGAAGGAGAAGATTTTCTAGAATAAGGAAGTTGTGTGAACTCTGGCAGGAGTTTGGTCATGAGGTACATGGGAAAGATACTGAATATGAAGTCACAGGACCTGAGGCATGCCATTTCCTGCTACATGACTTTTGTGATAGATCACTTAACATCTCTGGGCCTCTGTGTTTCGATCTGGCAAAGGACAGGTTTTGACTAGATGATGCTAAAGGTCCTTCCTAACAACTTTAAAGCTATGGTTCTATTCTATCAGAAGCCAAGTCAAGTCCACAAGAATATTTTAAGCACAAACTTTATGCCAGGCAGAAACCAGCAGAACCAACACCAGCACCAGCACCACAACTACTACTACTACTACAACTCCTCCTCCTCCTCCTCCTCCTCCTCCTCCTACTACTACTACTGCTACTACTACTACTGCTACTACTACTACTACTACTACTACAACTCCTCCTCCTCCTACTGCTACTGCTACTACTACTACTATTGCTAATGCTGCTGCTGCTATTACTACCACTAACAGTATTATTACCACAACTACCACTACAATTACTACCACTGTGGCTATTCCTCTTCCTCCTCATTCTCTTCTTCCTCCTCCTCTTTTTCCTCTTTATTCTACTGCTCTGATACTACTGTTACTACCTAACATTTATATAAAGCTTTAAGGTTTGCAATATGCTTTACATGTTAACTCATATGTCAAGTCAGGGCAAAAGGACAAGTTTCAAAAAGGATTTTGGTACTAACTTAAAATTTAGGCAGATAGGGTAAGTGCCTTGCCCAGCGTCACACAGCTAGTTAGTGTCTGAGGGCAAATTTGAATCTGAACTCAGGAAGATGGGTCTTTCTGACTCCAGGCCTGGAAGTCCATCCACCGTACCACCTAGCTGCTCTTAGCTACTCTAATACTATGATCCAAGACAATTCCAAAAGATTCATTATAAATATTGTTGTCCACCTCCAGAGAGATAACTGATGAACCACAAGTCCATATTGAATCCTGTTTTTTCACTTCATATTCCTTGCTTTGTTGTTTTGGAACACGGCTAATATGGAAATACGTTTTGTGTGACTTCACATGTATAATGGATATCATACTGTCTACCTTCTCGATGTGTGCAGGCAGGGTGTGAGGGAGAGAGAGAACTGGGCATTCAAAGTATTTAAAATGGATGTTCCAGTATAATTATTTAACATTTTTTAATAAAAAGACTTCATAGAATCCTAGATTTAGATTTGGAAAGCAATTTAGACATTGTTTAGCTCAAACCCTTCATTTCCCATCTGAAGAAATGAGACCCAGAGGTGAAGTGATTTGCTCAGAGTTGAAGAGACAAAGAAGTAGGAGAGAGTTAGTGCACAAAAAAGCATAATTTTAACGGAATTAGATTCAGAGGAGCAGAACTTGATCCGTTTATAGGGGAAAATGGCTATGATTCATCCTTCAGAAATTAACTGGTTATGCTCTAGGGTAAACTGTGCAGAAATAAACCAGCTGACACATCTTTCCTTCGGATCCAGGAAGAGAGGTGCTCAAAGACTGCTGTCTACAGACAAAAGCCATTGGTCCTTCCCTTTCTCTTCCTTTAGTTAGCACAGGGCTGTGCAAAGTGACAAACTGCTTCCGATGATAAAAGCAGGAGTTGCTCCCCACTCACCAGTGGATTTTATTCCAACAATTCATAAGTAAATCTGTGATTTGGAACTCAGAATGCTTTTATCCTCCCCATAGAAACAAGGTTATAAATGGTGCCCAGCTCACAAAAGCCTATATAAATCCTAGTGTACCTGAATGATTTCCCTTTGTTTCCTATGTTGCTGTGGCCAAAGCATTTATTACCAAGTGACCGGGCTGTTGGAGAGGAGCTTCTCTGACTTAGTGAGGCTGGTTCTCAGATATGGTCTGTTGCTGCTAAGGTTGTATTTGAAGCTGGCCCAGCTGGGTAATACCTGTGAGAGCTTAAGATCCATGAGGAAAGTCCTTGAGAGGCTAAAGATGATTTTGTGGACATCCTTTGGATATGGCTGTGGACTTGGAACAATAATAATAGCCAATGTTCATAAAGCTTGCCAAGTGTGTTAGCATTTCATTTGAACTTCATAGCAACCTGGTGAGGTGGGTGCTACTGTTATCCCCAACTTACAGATGAGGAAACTGAGTCAGGCAACAGTTAAGTGACTTGCCTGGTGACTAGCTGCTTCTTCCTATCATCCTAAACAGGGAATGATGACAACAACTACCTCCTGCATTGTTTTAGAGAACAAATAAAATAATATATAAAATAGTTTGCCAACCTTAAAGCCTGTATCAGTGGTTCTCAACCTGTGGGTCGTGACCCCTGGGTCAAATGACCCTTTCACAGGGGTTGCCTAAGACCATCAGAAAACATACATTTCCGTTGGTCTTAGGAACCAAGACACCACTCCTCCATCTGTCCCCAGGCGGGTCCACCCACATGCAGATACGCCCACATACGAGTATTAAAGGGTCACGGCATTAGGAAGGTTGAGAACCACTGGCCTATATAAATGTGAGCTGTTGAATACTGATTGTTCTTTGGCCACAAGCAGTCCTTTCAGCAGTATGCTGCTGGAATTGGAGTCGGGAATATCTGGGATCAAATCTCAGTACGAAGGGAGTTTGCAAACATCTGCCAGCTGTGTTACCCTGGGGAAGTAACCCCTTATCTGTAAAATGTACATAATTAGATCAAATGGGGGTATTGGGGACCAAATGAAACAGTATTTTCAAAGAGCTCTGCACCCGTAAAGCACTATGACTGGACTCACCAAGCTCAGTTCAAGGGCAGGTGAAAAGCAGGTGACAAGGTGAGAGAAGGGTTCCATACATGACCACAGAACCTGAGAGTTTTGAAGGACCTCAAAGGCCATCCAGTTAAGCACATACTCAAAAGCAATCCCCAGTAGAATATGCCCAAGAAATCACTAAACAGACCCTGCTTGAAGACTGCTAAAGATGGGGAAACCTTCTGTTTCCTGAGGCAGTTAATGGCAGCATCAGGTAGGAGAAAGAGGTAGCGGATAGTGGGGAATAATACTATTATTTATAAAATGCTTTAAATGTTCTCACATCAATCCTGTTTTACAGATGGGTAAACTGAGGTAAGGTAAAGTTCAGCCACTTGGTCATAGCCATTCAGTTAGTAAGATTTAGGATCAGAATTTTTTTTTTTTGCTTTTTTTTTTTTTTTTTTGGAGGGCAATTGGGGTTAAGTGACTTGACCAAAGTCACACAGCTAGGAAATGTGTCAAGTGAATGAGGCTGGATTTGAACTCAGGTCCTCCTGACTCCAGGGCCAGTACTCTATTCACTGTGCCACCTAGCAGCCCCTCTAGGATCAGAATTTGAACCCAAATCTCACCTGGCTCCAGATCAAGAACTTTTTGTACTGTACCAGCTTGCTTCTCTGGAAAATCCAAGGGGGGAGGATCATGGTAGAACAATGTGAACAAGAAGAGAAAGGGAGTTGCCATGGCTACTGGGCTTTGCCACTTCATTTGTTTAGGCCTCAGTTTCTCCATCTGTAAAATGAGAGGGTTAGTCTACGTGGCCCTAAGGTTTCTTCCAGCCATATTTCTAGGATCCTATGAAGTTTATAATTTTAGTTTGAGGTTTCCAAAACCTACTCCAAAGTAGTTAGGGCTTTTTTAAAAGTGTTTTTCTTGAAACTCCCCTGAATACCTCATTATAGGTTGGAAAGAGCTGGAGGCACCCCTGACAGGAGCCTGTGCACAGTAGGTTATCAGTCTTAGAAAACTTTGCAGCCCCTAATTACCTGAATCCCCTGGCAGATTTCATCCCTAAATCAGGGAAAGGAGTTAAATAGCTTTTCATCACTGAGCAGCTAAGAAGGTGTGATAGATTGAGCCAGCTGTACCTCAAGCTTCAGAAAATAGTCCTATTTTCAGCATCTGGCAAGACCCCAAATTCTTACTACTCATCATTTCCTTTTCTAATTATGAGGAAAGATACCTTTAAAACTCAAATAAACAAAAAGGAAGGAGAGGGAAAATGAGAAAGTCACACAGATTTCTTATAAGCCTTCTAATTGTGTTATTTTTTAAAGAGCATTCTTAAATTTTGTTGTCTGGGAAAGAAATCTTTCTATTAATCCAAATGAAACACAGGTGAATTGTCCACTCATTCTGTTCTTAGTTTCCTTATAATGTTCCTGCTTTCTTTTCCTGACATTGCTCTTAGGTCATATTATAATCAAGCAAAAAGGGCATCACAGATTCATTACCCACTCCATACCCAGCGGGTGTTTACTAAGTGAATATTATGGGGAGATGTCTCTTCTAGCTTTGACTCCCAGAATCCTAATCTAGCCTTCTATCAACAAAGAGAATGATGGGGAATGTAGTTTTTCCCAAGTGGAAAAAATGATGTTTTCTAGGAGATGGAAAGTAGGATGCATTAGGAAATGTAAATGATATTAAAACAAAAATACATTTAAACACTTTTTTAAAAATGAAAGTGTTACTTGGCTATCAGGAAGACGACAAGAAATCAGCGAACCCTCCCTAGTCCATTGGTTCAAACCAAAGGATCTATTTTGTAAAGCCCATATTAGGTATATGGTTATTGTACTGATAATTGCTTTTTCAATGTTTCTAGGATATGTAATTAAGTCCATTCATTAATTCTAGTATCAGGAACTTAAGTCTTAAGACATGGATGTATTGCCACATCTTCTATATTATTTCATTTCCATAATAACCCTCTATGCAGGAGGTAGGGCACGTTTCATCCTCCCCACTTCATAGATGGATACATTAAGACAGAGATGGGTTTAGTTGAGTTCTTCAAAGTCACAAAGCCAGAGAGTGGTAATCCTTGATTAGAAAAAGGCTCCTGATTCCTAGATTAGGGTTAAAAAAAGACTTTATTTGTATAACTGTCCAAGTGTATGAGTCTTCAGTTTAAATCAACAAATATTAAATAAGAGTCTAGTCTTAAGCAGTGGGGAGTTAAATTTGAAAAATTTCCCTCACCACAATAAGACTATGTTCTCCCAGGAGGAGATAGTGTCCGCCCAAAAAGGTAAGTAGGATATAATTTGGAGGCAAGGAAGAACACTAACAACTAAAGTTATCAGGGAAAGTTTCAGAGACCTTGAAGGAAGATAAGAAATTTGACCGGTGGTGGGAAGAAGGAAGTACATCCCAGGGATCAAAGTTGGCTTGGGCAAATTCCAGAAAGTAGGAGATTAACTATCAACTATGGTAGTAGTACAGTTAAACTGGAACCCCAAAGTACATGAAGGTGAGTATACTAAATAAGGCTGGAAAGGTGGATTAGAATCAGATTGATGAAGGCCTTCAGTGGCACCTGAAGGAGTTCATATTTTATGTTGGAGTGATCAGGTCTGGGCTGAAGTGGGTGGTTCCTTTTAGAAGCATGAGAGTTAGGTAGGTGAGCATGTCTCTTCTCCATGTCCCTCTCCTCTCACACATAAGCACATCATTTCTAATCAGGTTCTAAGTTCTGTTGAGGGTGGTGATCTATTCAAATTCAGTTCTGAGCCCCCACCAATGTTTCTTTCTATACCAGGCCAAGCCAAATGACATAAGATCAAAGTAAAGACATATAATTAAAACAGAATTGTGAAGTAATAAAAAGAACTTGAACTGGCTACTCTGTACCACCATTCTCTCAGTGTATCTCTGTGGACTCTAGTCAACTACCAATTATACCTGTTGTCATCCCAGCCCTGAGTATATAGAGATATACTAGCTTTATCTATCCTTGGGAGTGAGGGTTGTTCTTTCCCAAGCATTTTGGTAACATGTGGTCTGTAAATAGCCTCAAACACAGTGTGTTTCTCTGGCTACATCATCCCCAGCATGATCTAAACACTTTTTTTTTCTGATCTCCCTAATTCTCCATGCCTGTCTGCCTCATAAGCTTCCTATAGCCCTTTTAAACCATATGTGGTGGAAAGGTACCTATTCAATTAATGATATTTCAGAATCTTTATGTAGCCTTCTAGGAGGTCTATCCCAAAATGTATTCTTTCATCCCCAAGCATCATCAGAACATGGGGAGCTGTACATGGACACACCATCTTGCAGGGACAAATAGCTGGTAGATGAGCTGTGGTGGGTGACTGGCATTTGTCTGGAATATTTCATAAATATTGAATAGCTCTCTTTTATGCCCTGAACAGGATTTGAGGCTCCTGGGTAGATGCATATTTCTAGGGATTACTTACTATATCAAGCCAGAGACACTAATTGCATTTCTAGCTGACAGCCAGTGGCTTTAATGTTTAAATGAACTGGCTTCTCTCTCACTGCCCAAGAAGCAATACCTGCTGTCTGGAGCAGCTGTTTGCAATCTTCCTTCATGTTTCCAAATATCATTTGGGTACTGAGATGCAAGAGATCTTTTTGATTTCTGTCCTCTTTGGTGGTTCTAACTAGAATACGCCCTGCTATGGTGAAACCCCAGAAAACTTGCTATTAAGAGATGTGTGCTGAGATTTGGCTTGTTGGCAAATTGATCAACATCAACATTGAGTATAACCATGCGAGTTATTATTATTATCATATCTGTACCCAGGGTGGGGCAAGTGGAGCTGTGGCCCAGGGCACTGAATCGAGAGATCTTTTTTAGAACGATTAGGCATCCGACTTCCTATAGACTTTTCATCTTTCCCAGTCTCTATGCTTTTGTTGCTGCAGTTTATTCCCAAAGAGAATGGAAATTTCTCCAGATTGTTTTCTGGTACATCGCCAGCAATGTGGTAGTTGTTTTATAGCACAATATTTTGTGTTAATTGTCAGCCTCAATTGACTATTAAAGCACAGTGGCACATTAAGATCATTACTTCATTGCTGGGGTAAAAAAAGAAAAGAAAAGGAAAAAACCTTACAAAAGTGGTTCTCGGAAAGTAAGATTTATGTTATTGAGGTACTAGAATCAGTGACAGGCAGAATGACGGCAAGGGCTGCCATGTTTACTTTAAAGACTGGTCAAGGAAAACATTGGCCTCCTAGTAAACAAAACTAGATGGCTCCCAGAGGGAAACTTTCAGGGGTGGGGAACCTGTGACCTTGAGGTCACATGTGGCCCTCTAGGTCCTCAAGTATGGCCCTTTGATGAAATCAAGGGCTTGAGGACCTAAAGGGCCACATACGGCCTTGAAGCTACAGATTCCCTACCCCTGTTAGCTAAAGATTCACACTTAGAATTGGCTACATACCATCATTTATGGGGAAGGAGAGAAGACTTAAGTAAACATTGCTTATCCCCACTAGGTCTCATCTGGCATACTTGCTAGAAAGCACTTAGGCATTCTGGGCCCCCAGTTAGAACTCTATAAAATCTGACTCCATCTCTGTAAGGGTGAATCTCTTAATGCATTTTTCTGGGACTTCTACAGGATGAAACATTCCAGATCTAATCAATGAAATGAAAACTTAGATCCACTACAATTCCTAAGGGGATGACTTATCTGAATGTGGACTAAACCAAGAAAGGGGATCTATTTTACAAACTACATTTTCAGTAGAAAGAATCAAAAGTTGGAAGGTAGATAGGGAAGAGGATTAAAATTAAATTAAAAAATTTGAGTCCACTTTTGTCAATGATGATGTGACAATGGGCAAATCACTGAATGGCTCTGCATTACACATTCTCCAACATAGAGTGAATTCTTGAGATGGAAAGAAGAGGAAGAACAGGGTTTCCATTTTCCTTTGCATTCATTAGTTTCACTGTTTATTCTGGAGAGGTACTAAAACCCTACAGAGTATCTAGCCACTCCCTGATCAATAAATGGTTAAAGGATATGAACAGGTAGTTTCCAGAAGAAATCAAAGCTATCAATACTCACGTGAAAAATACTTGAAATCACAATTGAATAGAGAAATATAAATTAAAATAACTCTGAGGTACAATTTTATGTCTCTCATATTAGATAACATGACAGAAAAATAAAATGACAAATGCTAGAGGGGATGTTGGAAAAATAGGAATGCTAATGCACTGCTGGGAGAGTTGTGAATTGGTCCAACCATTCTGGAGAACAATTTGACTCAGAAACAACACTACTAGGTCTGCATCCCAAAGAAAATTTTTTTATAAAAGGAAAGGACCCAAATGTACAAAAATATTTATAGCAGCTTTTTCTGATGTCAAAGAATTGAAAATTGGGGGGGGGGGGGGGAAGAGGTTTCTTATCAATTGGGAAATGGCCGAATAAGCTGTGGTGTATGAGGGTGGTGGAATAGTATTGTTCTAGAAAAAATGATGAAGGGGTTGATTTCAGAAACACCTGGGATGATTCTATGAACTAGTGCAATGTGAAGTGTGCAGAACCAGGAGACTTTTTGCACTGCAACAAGAAGATCATAATAATAATGAGTTATGAAAGGCTTAGTGACTCTAATCAATACAATGACCCATAACAATTCAAAAATATTAATGATGAAAAAAATGTTATCCACCTCCAGAAGCATTTTTTTTCATTTTCTTTATTTTTCTTGCTTTTTTTTTTTTTGGCACCTTGGCTAATATGGAAATGTTTTGCATGATTCCATGTGTATAATCTGTATCTTATTTCTTGTCTTCTCAGTGGATGGAAGAGAGGCTTGAGAAAGGTAAAGAATTTAGAACTCAATAAAAAACAATGTTTAAAATAAAAACAAATTAGAAATAAAGATAAAATTTTAAAATTTTTTTTGGGGGGAAATAATTCCATTGATAGTATGATACAATAGAAAATATGTTGGTTTTGCAGTTGGGGGTCCTAGATTCAAATGTCCACTTTGATAGCTACTACCTCTGTGACATTGGGAAAGCTACTTAATCTCGTTGGGCCTCAGTTTCCTTACCTTTACCATGGGGTCGTTGGACTAGATGGTCTCTGAAGTTCTTTCCGGCTCTAAATCTTCTTTCCTAGTTCTTTCTTTCCTTACCTCAAATCCTAGTTAGGCTCAGTTCTCAAAAGGAATTGAGAAGCCCTCCTCCATGTCAATCTAGTAAATAGTAATGATAGAATTATATGTAGAAACTGAAAGCCCTCAACATAGCCACCTTTTAAGTAGGTCCTGGTTCATGGTAGCATTGGTGGTACTCCTTCGTTTAGACCCATAGCTCATGAGCCCCCACTAGTGCTTCTCTTACTAGAACAAACCGGAAGATAATAAATTCAGGACAAAAATGTTTAATAAAACATAAAACTAGGTACCTCCCAACTGACCACTCTGTCTCTCCAACACAGTAGGAGGAGGGTTTATCAGTCACTTACAGAAAGTTGCTGGTTCTGGAGGTGTTGGGCCTTTTTCTCAGGAACTAGGGATAACCGAGGACTGAAGATATAGAATATTGCTCTGAAGAAATGGAACCCAATGATCATGGAAGCCTTTGGAAGTACTGAGAACCTTCCTTATAAATAGTATAGGAATTGAGTATAATAATGGAGCTCAGAACCCAGTCGTAATTTTCTTTCTAACACTACAAAAAAAAGAAACTACACTGTTTCTTTCTAACACTTTAACCCCATATCTCCTTCAAGAAACTCTCTGAACAGACCCTTACATATGTTAAATTTATCCATCTCAGTACTACTTATTAAATGAAACTTAACTTTAATGTTAATGTTAGCCTTAACATCAAATAATGTTTTGACTGAAAGCATGAATGAAAACTAGATTTTTTTAAAAAGAAATTGACAAAATATTTTTACATTTAGCATACACTTGTATTCATAGTTTTAATTGGCAATAATAATTGGTTTATATTAAAGGTATTATTCATAGGGGACATGATCTGCTTCTATTTCAAATTATGCATAGATTCTCTTTATAGTCATACTGCTCCATATGGATAGAAGAAAAATGGAGAATCACAAGAAAATAAGGCACGATTAATAAAACTATTTTTGTGTGTGTGTGCCTAGGCAAGCACCACAAACTCCAAGTAAGAACATTTCCCCTTCCATTGGGGATAGAGGAGAGAAACATTTCCTTAAAGTGAAGACATAGAGACCTTGGGACATAAAAGAGAAGCCAGTACATGGGAGACAATTGCATGGGTTGAAGGTGGCACTAACCCCAGCATGCCACCTGCTATTTTCCAGTTATAATGAATTATTCTTGATAGTTAAGTATCAATTGCTGTCATTTCTATTCTGCATAAGGACAATTGGCTCCTTGCAAATTCAGTATCCTGGGGCAAAGCCCTCACTAGTCCCATCCGACATAGGAGACTGACCAGTGACACTCACACAGCTGCCTTCCAACTCTTCCGCTCATCAGAATGCCTTCCATTCATTATACCCCAGCAAAGGTTACATTCAACACAAATGCTTTATGGTATCTCTCTACATGGAACCCTGCACTTCAAGGAAAAACAAAGACTGTTGTTCTATTGGTTATCCTGTCAGTTTGCATTTATTTCAGCAACTGAGATTTCTTCCCTGCAGCTTGGAAAAGTCAGATCGAACAAAATGACAACTTAAAAGCCCTTTGCCTTCCCAGCTTGAAGCAGAGATGGGAGGTAGACAGGGTTTTCCAAATTGGCGGGAGAATCTCCTGCTGGAGAAGCCAATCAGCCTGTTTGAGAGTCTGTGAGCTGTCATTTCTACAAGGAACCAGCTGCTACTGCCCTACTCCTTTTTGAAGAATTTAAGTTTAAAAAGAAAAGGAAATCAACATAGAGTCACTGGTTCTTGAAGAAACCCATGCATTTTCATTCTTAAGAGGCCTGGGAATATTGATTCAAGAATGAAAGAAAGGGAAGGGGAGGGGAGGGATGGGCAAGAAGACTTGTGCAAGAAGTGAGAAAAGAAGGGAAACCAGAGAAAAGTTGAAAAGTGAGCCCCAGGGCTATCCCAGGGCTTTAATGCTGCAGTATTATCTTCACAGGGCATTTCCAAATAGAGGGAAGACACTAGACACCTGTTGACATATTGATTTCATCTATCTCCAACTTCCAATCAGTCCTCCTTTGCCTTGACAGTCCATTTACAGCAAGCAGGAAGTAATTTAAATCATGTGAATGGAGTGTTTTCCTACTGATTCTATATTGAATCTAGCCTTTGCAGGGCAGATCAGAAGAAGTAGAATCAAGAAGGATTCACAGTCAGTAGCAGGCCCACCTGAGTAGGGAAGGCACAGGAATGCCACTTGGCTAAAGGAAGCTGCTCTTAAAGAGCCAAAGAGAATCTCTGTCTGCTCTCCTGTTGTCCCCCCCTTTCCCCTTCAGATGACACCTCTAAGTCTAAAATTTGGGTCCATAAGCAAAAAACATTGGGTTTTTTTTATAATTGTATCTCAATATCACTGGATTCCTTTTATAAAGCTATGTATTTGATTCTATTTTGTGCATTTAAAATCATTCTGAGAAGAGGTTCGCCAGACTTCCAAAGAGGTCCATGGTACAAGACAGGTTAAAAACCCTAGTCTAAAATAATACTTTTAGCACTCCATTAGTGCTTTCTCCTTCCTTTTTTTTTCTTTGTACTACATTTAATTGTGTACGTGTTTATTCCTCAATAGAATATAAGGTCCTTAAGAGAGCGACTATTTCATTTTTTGTCTGTGTTGTCAGTGAGTTGTGCAGTGCCTGAGGAGCTTAATACATGTTTGGTGAATTTAATTAAATTGAACTTATCTACTGACCCCTTGCAATGGGGGAATGCAAGCATGGAGGAGAGGGTTGTTTTCACCTTTGTCTATCTGTGCATAGATTGAGGCTACTTTTTATTATCCTATTATTCAAGGTTCTGTTAAAAGTTTTGCTGAGGGTAGTGGTTGGGAGGTGTAGACAACTGAGAGAGAAAACCATGCAAACAGATTTAAAAGAAAGAAACTTTAACCACAGTATGGTAATAGTCTGCAAAAAATTTGTACTTAAGTGCCTCACTGTGGCAGTGAGTTCTTGAGGGCTCTGCCAGTTGGGCACAAGCTCTGACCAACCCTGCCAAGCTAGAAAAACTTCCATTATAGACCCCCCAAATGCAATGTATGTCTTTTCTCCTGACAGCCATCCTGGCTTAGTTCAGAAAGACCATCACCAGCTTGGCTATAGAGTAATGAATTTTTTGGCCATAGCAACTCTCAAAGAGTAACTACCAAGGTACAGATTAATAAGAATAGCTGACTTTTTTTTTTAAAAAGTGTTTTATACAAAATATCTCATTTGATTATGAATACAATTACATTAGGTAAGTGCAACAGGTGTTACTGCATCCATTGTATGTTTGGGGAAACTGAGTTAGGCAGTTAAAGTGATTTGACCCTGATCACACAGTCAATGCCAAATCCAGACTTTATAGTCTGTATCATATAACATGCATCCACAGGGGGATGGCTCACATGGATGAAATCATAAATCCCTAAAGCATTAAACATTTGTCAAAGACTTTCACTGCTTGCCTTTAATTGAATAATTTCCACAAGTTGGGTGATTAGTATCAAAACAACCTAGATGATTCCTTATTTCTTTCAAGGGCACCCTCATCCTTTTAAACCCTTTTAAATATTCACATTTATACCTTGGAATTATCTTGACTCTTTCCTCTTCCCTCTTCCCTCTCCTCCCATGTCATATCCAATGCCAAGTCTTGTCTATTTCCCCTCCAATATTCTCTCAGACCCTTTCTGTCCACTTGTACCCTCTATATTATTTCGGGCTCTCATTACCTCTCCTCTGAAATATTTTAATATTTTAAAAATTTTCTCTGCTTCCAGCCTCTATAAATTCATTCTCCACATACGTGTCATATTGAGGTTTCTAGATCATAGATCTGACCATATCACCACACTCAAAAATCTTCAATAGTTCCATATTGCCTTTAGGATGGGAACCTTAAAAAAATCCTTAGCCTGGCATTTAAAGCCCTCCATAATAGCTTCTACCTATATTTGCAGCCTTATTTCACAGTATTCTACTCTGTGGACTTTCTAGTTCAGTCAAACTAACATGTTTCAATTTCCTGGACATATAGTACATTGCATCATCTCCCACCTCCATGTGATTGCATGCTTCTTTTTCACTATCATCTCTTAGAAGTCGTCGATTCCTCCAGATCACTGCTCAGGTGATTTTGTCTCACACAGGACCTTTTCTGCTCACCACAGGTATAAGTGCTCTTTCTCTCTTTAAATAATAGCAATAGGAGCTAGCATTTACATAGCACTATTGGGTTTGCAAAGAAATGTACAAATATCTCATATGTCCCCCATAATAACCTTGGGAGGTAAGCATTATTATCATCTCCATTTTACAGTTGAGGAAACTGAGACAGACATGTTAAATGACTTTCCCAGGATCACATAACTAGCAATTGTCTGAGGCTGGATTTGAACTCAGGTCTTTCTGACTCTGGGTGCTGCTCTCTGTCCAGTGGACCACCTAGCTGCCTATGTAAATTAATTTATATTTGAACATTATATTATACATTTGTATTTTTGTTCCATGCTTCTAGTTTAATGTAAGCTTTCTAAGAGCAGGGACACCTTTATTTATTTTGTGTCCCAAGCTCAACTTGCTGCATAATACAAATTTGAAGAATTGAATTGAATGTTCTCCCGGTTCAAGTAGGTTCAAATCACTTTTACCTTCAGATCACCAAGGCAACAAGCAATTATTAAGTACTTACTCTGTGCCAGCTTTTGGCATAGAAATACAAGTAAGATAGTCCCTTCCTTCAAGGGGTTATATTCTAGTGAGAGAAGGTAGCACACAGAAGGGAGTAGAACGAGGTAGGCAGAAGGGCAAATGGAAAGGGGCTAGGGCTTTCTTCTGGGGGCCATGCTGTTGAAGTCCAGAAAGTCAGAAGCAAAATGGGAAGGGGAATAAAGGTTCACCACTCTGGCTCTTTCTTCAAAATAAATGCCCTCGGAGGAATTCAGCAATGGGAGCATCAGATTGGCATGGCAGAGGGAAGGTTCCCAATATAAACTGGCCTCAAGGGAGGTTGGATATTATAAGGTGAGGAGGCCTCAGGTGCTGGAGGAAGCTCCAGGTGCTGAAGAAGGTTCCCAGGTATGATTGTTGCTGAGGTATGGTGTCATTGAAGTCCAGAAAGTCAGGAGCAGTTGGGAGAAACTGAAGTTCTTAGCTACAACTGTGACTTATTTAGTAATGCCAATTCAAATCCAAAGAATATTGTATTAGGAATTGAGAGACCAAAGTTATTAATCTTGGTTTGCCACTAACCAGAAGTATGAACTTGGGCATATAGTTACCTATTCTCTGCTGTAATTCCCTCATCTTTAAAAAGAAGAGGTTGTGAAGCAGCTAGATGATACAGTGAATAGAGCACCAGCCCTGGAGTTAGGAGGACCTGCATTCAAATTCAGCCTCAGACACTTAACACTTAGTAACCCTGTGACCCTGGACAAATCACCTAACCCCAACTGCCCTGCCTTTCGCCCCAGCAAAAAAAAGAAGAGGTTGGTCTTAGCATCAAAGGCCCTTTCCAACTTTGTGATTGTTAATTAGTCATACAAGGAGGGTGTTGGAATGACAAGGTGTGGTTTAGGCATCTGTTGAGGAGGCAGCATGACCCATTGGGAAGAACAGGGAATTTGGAGTCTGGAGACTTTGGGTTGGAATCTTGACTTGCCACTTGTAATCTGTGTGATTTTGGACAGGTTATTGAACCTCCCTGGCCCTCAGTTTCCTTATAGGTAAAGTGAAGGGATTGGGAACTAGAAAATTGCTTTCGGCTCTAAAAATATGATCCTATGATCCGTAATGTATATAAAACCTGCAAAGAGTTCTTGAGTGAGGCAGTGACATGTTTTTTCCATAGACATTTTTGAGAATCCAATCTTCTCTCCCAGATGGGTTAGCTAATTTGGCCCTGGGGCAAGAGGACTGGCTAGATCATACCTTGATAGCCCTACTACAAATAATACTGAAAAGCATCAGATGCTTTTGCTACTGGTGTCCAAGGTGCTGTCCACGTCTGTAAGTGACAAATGATACCCAGGGTAGTCATCATGGCATCATGAAAATGCCATCTACAACCTCAATTTACTGTCATCAAACAGTACATTTTCCAAAGTGATGCTAGCCTAACCATGGGCTTTCTAAATGGGGATGGTTGTTCTTTTTTTCCTTTAAAAAAAATCCCTTTACAATTTTATTGATTCCTTTTGGGTTTACACCACAACCATTTTCAGATACACTGCTCCTCCCTAACAATGAGTCTTGTAACAATGGCCCTAAGATGTATCTCATGGCTAAGGGACTCCCAAGTACTTTGTTCACAGGGACTAGGTCCCATCATAGGAGTTGGGAAATGATGCCCAAGATCAGTTTTTATCTTTGCTTCTTTGTTCCAGCCTGGAGTTAATCTGAAAAAAAGTTTGTAACTATGTTTCCCCAATCATGGATATTAGAGTTCTCAATTCCTACACCCAGTGTAGACAGTGTACAATATGGGACAGCCTTCAGTTTACCTGGTTATAAATACATGAAAATTTGAGGACCCATAGAAGCTCATGAACAAATAGAGAAACATACATAAATCAAATGCTCCATCTGCCAGTCTGGGAAGAAAACTGAAATTGGGCCTGTTATTGAGGTAACACCATTATTTCAGTGAATCCCTCTTCCCCATTGGAGGTTTAGCCAAGCTCCTCAAGGATTCATATCATCTTGCATTGGTTTAGGCTCCCCCTTGAAAATGCCATATACTTTGAGATTTGCAGAATAAGCAAGCCTCTTTCCATTAGACCTGTACATCTAAAGAGCTTATGATTTTGTTCTATTAACTATATACTACACAGTCTACTCTGTGGACAGTCTAAATCTTTCTCTATGCTGCATCAGAAGTCTCCTATTTAGAGGAAAGATTCTTAACTTTTTCATGTTTCATGGACTTTTTTGGTGGTCTGGTGAAATCTATGGACACCTTCACAGAATGATGTTTTTTAAAGGCACAAAATGAACACACACACATACACACACACACACACACACAGAGGGACATAAAGGAAAGCAATTATGCTGGAATACAATTGTCAATTAAAAAGTGCTCAAGATCTCAGGTTATCATCCCCTACCTACTCTAGCAGAACCAGTGCCTGACATCTTCACCTCAGGAAAACCTGAGTTTGAGTCTGATCCCAGACATTTATGAGACATGACTCTGGGTAAGACCTGATTTCAAATATGGCCTCGGAAACTTACTAGCTATGTAATGTGACTCTGGGCAAGTCACATAAAGTCTGTCTATCTCATTTTGGCCATCTATAAAATAAGGCTAATTATAGCAACTACTTCCCAAAGTTATTGTGAAACTAAAACAAAATAATATCTATAAAATGTTTCATAAATTCTAAAGTGTTATAGCATCTATAAGAACCCTCCCAGTTCTAAAGCCAAAGGTAAGTAAGTACCCAATACTCTGTTCACTAGTATATATTACATACTACCCTGATTACCCAGATTCAGGGCTCATGCTCAAAGACTCAAAGGTATATCCTTTATGAATTGAGATAGCCTCTACACAGGGCTGAAAGACATACCCTATGGTATGCATGTATATTAGTTCCATTTGTCATACCAGTGGGGAGTGAGGTATCCCTGGATGGGCAAATGAGGATATTGTAGAGCTCATGGACAGAACTAGGGACTGACAGAGAGGAGAGACACAAAGCCTGGGAGTGGAGGGTTATGAGAGATGTTTTTTCAACATAATGTCAAAATGATCAGTTAATACATGGGTGTATTTGTGTGTGTGCACATATGTGTATGTTTGTGGTTGTGTTTTGGTTTCCTTTTTCAAAAAGTCCAATCGTTTGGTCGAATTTCTTTATAGGCAGTTACAGTAAAAAAGGAGCTGTCCTTAGCCCCGTATTGACACAGCCTCAGTTTACACTGGGAGAGTTTCTGAGGCTGGTATGTATCCTAAGAAAGTGGTTACCAGGAGAATGACTTTTCAAATATAATGATCTTTTAGCCTAATTTAGGAGTGGGTTTGTTGGAGGGAAAAGATGATTGGGGAGACTTTGGCTTTGGGGTAACAAGAAAAAATATCAGTGCAAGGCATTTTTTTTTGTCTCTCCTATGCACTTCCAGTAACCCTGCTGCCACTTGTTGCTCATCATTTGATGCTCTTACCTGTGCTTTAATGCAGCCTCTGGTTCAAAAGTAAGAGAGGCCCAGAGGACTGCCTCCTATTTGCTCTCTGGTAAGCTGTCAGAGTCTTCTCCAGAATTATAGAATAAGGCAGTGGAGATGAGGGACACAGAAATCAAAGAGACATTTTCCCTCTATCTTCAGGCCTATTTCTACCAAACTTTGTGCTAGAATCTTTTTGAGATTTGGCTCTGAATTGGTTTCTTCTCCCTAGCTGTTATTTTGGGAAACCTGGCCCCAGAAAGCTGGACTCTTTGACCATTTCAAAGTGACCTCTTTCCTTATGTCACCACATTGAGGGACTTTGGCCCAGTGATGGTCATTGTAGGAACTACTGCTAACTGGCATCTCACTGTGACATCTTGGTCTTATGATCATGACCTCCAAGCCAAGAGGGAGATGAAGAGCTATGTGGGGGCCAAAAGTCAGCAGCCCTGAGTAGAGATGAAGAAAAACATGAAAATGAGAACACTAATAACTTCTTACAAAGGTGTATTTGCTACATAGACACATTGGCACTCTGGGTATCTTAAAACACACATGGCAGACTTGTTCCAGGCACCACCATTGGCTTGAAGTCTCACATAGCTCAGTTCATTCATTCCACCCAACAAGCATTTATTAAGTACTGATTCCATGCCAGGTACTGCACCAAGTATCACTGACACTAAGACAAAAGGTAGAGAGCTCCTACCCACTAGGAGCTTACAGTCTCATAGGGAGGTAGATATGAACACAAATGAGAATCAGGTGGGGGTAAGGAGTGAGAGAATAATGGGAAGAAACAGACAATGTGCTCTAGAAATATTTGAGGAGAAAGAGGGGGAGGGGAAGAGAA
The DNA here is from genome assembly GCA_028646515.1 of Pseudochirops corinnae. Taxonomy (NCBI): domain Eukaryota; kingdom Metazoa; phylum Chordata; class Mammalia; order Diprotodontia; family Pseudocheiridae; genus Pseudochirops; species Pseudochirops corinnae. Next base: position 533,009,469 of record CM053585.1, read on the forward strand.
GAGGGTTAGTGAGAGAGGATGGGGGAAGGGAAGAAGAGGAGAGAGAGAGAGACAAAGAGACAGAGACAGAGAGAGACATAGAAAGAGACAAAGGGAAGACAGAGAAAGGGAGCTAACAGCTCAGGGAGTTGAGAATGGAGAGGAGAGGCAGAAGATGGGGCCTTGAAAACAGTGGAAGATTTTGAATGATGGAATTGGGAGTATATTATGTGCCACAGGCATTGGGGATAATTTGCAAATGCATAGAATTCAGGGATTCCATGTCCAGTGGCAGGGGATGTTATTACTATAAATTCCTTCTCTGCCATATGCTACTGATGTGATCGTTGGGGAGCGACTTAGCCACTCATAGTTTAGTGGAGAAGACTATCTCTTAGGCAGGAGACAAGGTGAGAAGAGGTAAAGCTTAGGTGAGATAGATGAGATTCAGCTCCACCAAGTGCAGAAAGGAGGAGGGAGTAGAAGGGTCCTCCATACCTTCAGCAGAACTAACCACCAGTATTTCATTAAGGAGGAATGAGATGCATGTGTGGAGCAGGCCATGCTTGCTGAGTAGCCCATACACAGCTGTGGGCACAGAGGAAAGACTAGGTGAGTTCAGGAGAAGGCAGCAGTGGCAGCCTCACTTTTTGCTTACGTGTTTCTTCCCTTATGTAGTCCTTACAGTACATAGTGGGATGATTACACAAATGTCTGTATCATTCCAGGATTGTGGCATATGTTGTTATAGAAGCTGATTGATCACTCGGTCATCAAATGCCTACTATGTGCCAGTTCCTCTCTCAGGCGATAGGGACAGACACAGATAAAAATATAACTGAGTCACAATTGAGAAAGTTAAATGTTGATAAAAGAGATTCAGCCTGGGACTGCCTGAGAGGTATCAGCTGAGCTAACTTCCATTTTCCCTATCCCTAGGGAAGAGTGATTCTGGTAGCATCAGGCACTCAACACAGACCACTGACATAAAACTTGCTAGAAAAATGTTCATAATGTCAGGACCCCAGAAAGAAGTCCAGTGTGTTACATGGTCTTAATCAGGGCATGGCTTTTTCTCCATACTCTCAATATGAACTCGATGCTAGAATGAACTTCCAATTTTCTACGACTATTACCAGGGGTGTGCTGGGCCAGGCTTTTGAGAGAGGATTATTAAATTTTCCAGAAAAGCATTTATACCTCAGAAACCTGCAACTCTACAAATCAAGGCTTGACTTGTTTCATTGGTTATCTAGGCTTAGGAAAGTATTAATAATGCAGATTAAACTTAAAAGTGTGTGCATGTATATGTGTTTTCTCTGGAGAGTCTGACTGCTAAATATTTACTAGTATACCTCTAAGGATGCCATTTAACAATATGGAAAGGGGTAACTGGATATTATTGGTACCAAATCCCTTTATGTGTATCTTTTCTTCTTTCTCTAGATAAGAGAAAAAGTTCTGGCAGCCAGACACATACCTGACTTGGCCCTTGCATGTCGTCTGATCTTGAGGACTAGTCTTTCAAAGATCCTGCAATATACAAGTTCAGCGCAGTGTTGACTTCTCTAATGTCCAAAAACAACAATGAAAGAAATGCTTGTCGATAAAACATAGTCTATTTTTAAAAAATCTATGAAATGTGTTTTGCTGTTGCATTGCTCATAATTAAGTTAGCCACCATCTACCTGGGAATGCCTATATCATTTTAGATTGATTTCTGAGCCAGCAAATAAACTTAAAACCTTCCTTACGTCTTCACAGATATTTTCAAACTTTCAAGAGTTATTTAATTTGATTTTTAGTGACTGTCCAGATTTATCTGGCCTATATTCAGGATGTCTTCCCCAGTCTTTCTCACTTTTATTGATTCCCTTCCCCTGCTCTTTTTTCTCTGCCCATAATTCCCAACCTGTGCCCTCCTCCTCCATTTTCTTCTGTTGTTCTTTCCCTCCTCTGAACATGCTCTTTCCCTCTTTGTCATTATAGTAGAGCTGACTTTTGAACCATGAACTGCACCCCCTTTGCCCACTATGCTGTCTGTCCCCCACTGTGCTGATTGGCCTCTTCCAGGGCTCCCTGGGTCTCCTCTGGGGAAGAAACTGCTTATTTCCCATGCTGAGAGTTCCTATTATGTGAAGCCTTCAATTCAACCTAGAGGGAAGGATTATGGAAGTACCAGAGAGGAGGTCGATGAGATAGAACACAGTTTCAGAGCCTCCTGCCTTCATTTACCCTCTTCTCCCAAACAGGCTGGAGGGGAGTGAGGTTGCTGTGGAATGAGGAGAAGCTTTATCTTTTGGTTGACTTTTTTGACTACTGATAACTCGATATATCGATATATCGAAATTTGTTTATGGATCCAGTTGGCATATGCATATGTGTGTGTTAACTATATATGCATTTCCATATCCATACATACACATATACATATGTGTACATATGTATGTATACATATATATATGTATATATATATTCACACACACATATTCAAATGTATACCTATATACATTTGAAAAGGAGGAGAGGGGCCCATATCACTTTCAGGAAGCTGGAAAGCATTTTTGCAGATCCCAGGCTTCCCAGAATAGCAAAGGCCCATCTTTTCTATACAAATATTTGCTAGCTCAGCTGTAAGACAGGGAGACCAGGTATATTCACCACCTCTGAAGAACTAAAGTGTCACTCAGCGGGCAGTTGAGAAGTGTGGGATAGACATGGACTGTGACATATAGAAATGAGGAATTTAGAAGAATAGCAAGAAAAGTTTATATCAAAGAAATACATGATGGGAAGAGACAAGGGGCTAGTCATGGGGATAAGAGCAGGTGATGAAAGGGTGCCATCTATAGAGCTTCACTGGGAACCTTGCAGTGTAGGGAGAAAGTGATGGCAGCATGTTGGATAGAGACCGGGTGACAAACTTTGGGGAGGGCACAGTAGAGTCACATGACCTGGGTAGCCACGGGTATGTTGCAATCCACATCATTGTAGAGAAGCTCCTAACTGATGAAACTGAGGATCCATTGGAATATTTGATTATAGATAAGGCTATGACTAGAGGCAGGTAGGTGGTACAGTCGATATGACTAAGGTCAGGAAGAGTTCAGTTCAAATTTGGCTTCAGACATTTACTAGCTGTGTGATCCTGATTAGATAATTTAATCAGTTTGACTTAATCCACAAGAGAAGGAAATGACAAATCAACCCAGTGTCTTAGTCAAGAAAACCCCATGGATGACACTGGTGTGCTGTGGTCCATGGAAATGACTGAACAAAAGGGCTATGACTATAGATTTGGATAAAGATACAGACATGGATATGGACATGGACATGTGCTAGGCAAAAAAATGAAGTAGTGGATAGGGTATTGGGCTCATAGGCAGGAAGATCACACCTCTGACTCTTACTGTGTAATCCTGGGAAAGTCACTGAACCTCCATGGACCTCAGACAACTTGCTAGGGCTTAGATGTTGGTTAAGCAGAAAAAAAATACTTGATTTGAAGTGAGAAAACCTTGCATGGAAACCCAGTTCTGCCACTTCCTACTTCTGTGATTTTGGGTGAGGGAGTCCAGTCTGAGATTTTGTGTAATCTGTAAAATGATTAGGTGGCATCTAAATCAATGGTTCTATATATACCAATAGATATTATGTATGCCTTACGTATATGTCTTAGCCTTTCAAGATTTGACTGTAAACAAAGCTTGGCCTTAAGTTGCAATATATCTTGTATTTTGTACCACTTATATAAAAAAGCAAATGTTATATATTATGACAGCACATGATATCACACATATAATATTATATAATATATTATTATTACATTATATATATGTATATATAGATACATATATATACATATATATGGAGAGAGAGAGAGAGAGAGAGAGAGAGAGAGATGG
>CM053585.1:533013852-533029010 GCA_028646515.1 Pseudochirops corinnae
GGGGGAAAGAAGGGGAGAAAATATGTAACTCAAAATCTTGTGGAAATGAATGATGCAAACTAAAATAAAATTAAAAAAAAAAAAGAAGATGGACAAGAGAGAAAGCAGGTGTCAGGCACTATGCTAAATACCAGGAATACAAATGTAAAGGTTGAATAGTCCTGGCCCTTAAAAAGCATGCTTTCTAATGGGGGAAGTAGATATATGGGAGCAGTGGCTGAGGGAAGGGTGGAAGATACATACCTACACAATAAAGGGAAGGTTTTGTTCAGGGAAGTCCCCCAGTTGGTGAATAGAGTCACAGGACAGTTCACCATCATGTCCTTTCCAGAAGCAATGTTATTTATCAATTTGATTACTCTTCTCATAACCCAGGATGCAAAGAAGGGCAACAGGTCAGGAAAATGATCTGGGAGAAGCATGGGTCAAGATCTGGGGAATGCTAGATATGAAGACACTCTTACCTATCCTGCCTCGAGGGCAGAGATTGTTTTTTCTTTTTATCACGTATATGCTAAGCACTTAGCACAGTTCCTAGCACTTAATAAATGTTTGTTGTATTGTGTTGTGTTGTGTTATATCACGTCATGTTATGTCGTGTTGTGTTGTATTATACTGTACTGTGTTCTATTATTAATAGGAGGGAAAGAAGGTCCATGATCAGTAAGAATAATATAAGGATAAAATGAGGGTATAAATCTCAATTTCTGGGTAAATCATTGTGACCAAGGCCTAAAAGACATCCAGAATGAAAGATGAATCTTATTCTTCATACTTACCATTGCCTCCCCCTTTTTACTCCTCAATACTTTCCCAATCCTTCACGCCCGCTTTGGCTTTCCTCTCTTCCCTTCCTGATCGCAATCCCTTGGTGCACCAGTTCAGCGCTATACTATCCAATACTCTCAAATATGTTGTTCCCTTGCCCCATCACTGCTCATGCTTGTTAAAACCCCCACCATCTACCCGTTCTCATGTGACACTAAATGGAACTGGAAGAATGCTAACATAATTTTATACTATTTAATCTCTACTGAACCCTAAAGATAATCCTTTTGCTGCCCCCTAATTGATTGCCTATCCCATTCACCACAGTGGTCATTCTAAAACTTTTCTTTCAAAGCTTCTCACAGTACTCCATGCTCCTTATCAGCTGAATTCTGTACTTCCTACTTGATTAAAAAAAAATGAGGTCATTCATCTCAAGCTCCCTCCCCTCCTTTTCTCCTACCATAACAACTCCTCTTGCATAGAGATGATAATTAAACCCAAGCTGATGAGGTCACATCTATAGTTAACAGCTATGACATGGATGATGATCCAACAGAGATTTGAAAGAAATGGTTGGATAAGTTGGAAGAAGAATGAGGAAATTGAATTATAAGAACCCAAAGAATAAAACTTATTCTCCTCCAGCCCTCCCTTCTCATCTCACATCTTCTCTTATTCTCTCAACTCTGAGGGAGATATGGCCTTTCTCCTTGGCAATTACAACTCCTGACTAATGTTCTTGATCTCATTGCCTCCATATTCTCCAACAGTTTGTTCCCAGCTATTATCTCCTTTCTCTCTCTAATCATTAGTCTCTGCCTAGTTGGTGGTTTCTTTTCAGCTGCCTACAAACATGCTCATCTCTCCCATCATTCAAAAAAACAAACAAAAATTTTTAAAAACTCACTATATTCTAACATTTCTGCTAGTTATTCTCTCTCCTCCCCTTCTTAGCTCAACTTGAAAAAACCTCTTTATACTCAATGCCTTTACTTCTCTTCTTCCTTTCTGCTAAGCCTTGTATTTGGTTTCCCAACCTCAGCCCTCTTCCCTCTCCTGCCCATCCTTCAGACAGCAACCAAATGCAGGTCTAACCATATCATGTCTCTATTCAATAAATCTCAAGTACCAAAAATCCTCCTGTTTTGACATTTAAAACCCTTTGAAACTTGACCCCAATATCCAGTCTTCTCTCTTTCTCACTATAGCCCAGCCATGATGGCCCCTTTCCTGCACTTCCACAAAGCACTCCAACTTACATCTCTTTACCTTTGCACTGTCTCTCTCATTCCAACAATGCTCTTCCTCTGCATCTCTCAGCTCACGTGCTACCTTCTGGAGAAGGTCTTTTTTCAAGTCTCAACTTCAAGAGCCTTCCCTCCCCCAAAGCTACCTTGTTTTTCTTTTCTAAATGTTGCTGCTTGATGGCAAGAACTCTCAGTCTTGTTTTTGTATTTCTAGTATTTAGCCCAGTGCCTGACCCATGGTAGGAAATTAATAACTGCTTGTTAAATGATTGATTGATGAGAAAAAAGTGCTTCCAGTTGGTATGGGGACTTCCTTCTTTAACAGAGATCTTGGCCCTTCTCTAACGATAGACAGCATCCAAGAATCATCATGGCCAAAAAATGCATCAAATTTCAAGGAGCAGCCTGGTGACAATGGCTGTCCTCCCATTGCATCATATTCCTTTGAATAATAGAAATAAGATTCAGGATCCAAATCGAAATTGTCTTTATCATTGTTGCTTTAAAATAATTACTTGTAACTGGCATTTTGTTTTCTAATGAAATAGATGCTGTGGATTTCTTACCACCAGATGGCGCCACAGACTACAATCCAGTGATCATGTACTCAGTCTGACATACATATAGACAAAATTGTTTATATACACATGTAAACATGTATATATGAGCAATATATGTGCAGGCATGTTTATAATCAGGCTTCATCATCTATAAGTCAGCGTCACTGAGTGTTGTGTGTGTTCTTTTTATCCTGGTTCTGCTACTTATTAACTATGTGACATTGGGCAGATTTTTATAATATGCCTAGGTCCCTGTAAAAATGACAGGGCTGTATTAGGTAGCTTTTGAATTCCCTTCCAGAGTTAAGACCCCATGATCCAGTGATCTCACTGCCATCTACCATACACCCTGTCCCCAGCACATACATACACACATACACCTACTTCCCCTGCTATGTGCTGACAGAGAAAATAATGTGAAATCCATTTTCCCTGGGCACAGCTGAACCTTCACTGGGAAAAGACCAGATGGATTTCCAGATCACATGGGTAGGATAGCTATCTACCTATATGTATTATATTTCGCTTAAGATTGCTGTTCAAATAATTAAAACCACATTGGCATAATTGATTCACTTCAAAAATATCTCTAATTGTTGTTCTGAAGTTAACTCCATCCCCATCCCACACATACACTTATTCCTTCCAAATGTGTACTCATAATCTTTGACAGCTTTAAAACCATAACTACCTTCTTTGAGTCAGAGAAAAGTTAATTCCAAATGAAAATAGACCCTCAAAAGTTTGGACTCCTTCCTGCTTTCTTGTTCTTGGTCCATGTTTAAGATAATCACCAACAAGATGGCCTTTCTTGAGGAATGACAACTCTAAGTCTAATCAGAATGCCATAACTAGGGTAAAGAAACTAGGGTTTGACCTCAAGGCACTGAAATTTAGAAGGTACTTGTTGTTGAGTTGTTTTCCGTTGTGTCTGACACACTGTGACCCCATTTTGGGTTTTCTTGGCAGAGATACTGTAGTGGTTTGTCATTTTCTTCTCCAGCTCATTTTACAGATGAGGAAACTGAAGCAAATGGGGTTAAGTGACTTGCTCAGGGTCACACAACTAGTAAATGTTGTTGGTCAGATTTGAACTCAGGAAGATTAGTCTTCCTGACTCCAGGTCCAGGGCTCTGTGAACTATAGTGTAGGATCCAAAGGCATCTCTCATGTTATTTGCAACAGTGGCAAAAAAAAAAAAAAAGTTCTTAGAGTTGTGTGACTATGTGTGACTAAAGATTCTTGAGAATTTAGGAAAATCTGTTTCTTTCCTCTTCCTACTCTTGTGTAAGGACACTACATTTTCTATCTTTTTCCTCACTTTGAGATCTATCTATTTTGTCTTCTATCATTAATTTTCCTCTTTTTAGGATCTATCTCTTAGGCAAGATTCTCCAGTTTGTTAGCTGTCATTTCCTTAAAAAAAAAAAAAAAGACTTCAGGAAGAATATTTACTTCCATTGTCTTTACCAAGATAAGGGAAAGAACATTCCAAACAAGAAAGTGGGTATGGAGTCTACAAAGATGGTTGGTGGTCTCATTGGAGTGGGAGAGATTGAGTGAGGAAGAGTCAGGGCTCTGTTTGCCTCTGTTGGCCTCAGTTTCTCTAAAATAATCTTTGGACTCTGCCTCCTACATGAAAATTCCCCAAAGGGAAAAAAAAAAGTGTGGGGGAGTCAAACAGCTGTCATATTGCTGACACCTACTGTCTGGCTACATATTTTGTATACAAAACATATTACACATTCATGCATTTAGCCTTTTCATTTTAAACAATCTAGACCTCAAATATCTTATGGGTGAAGTTTGCAACAGTTCTGATTTAGAAACATCAGTGAACTTTGATATTGCCTCATAAGTCCAGTAAAAATGATGAAAATTGGTCAGGATGTGACCCACATGTCTTGAAATGGCCATTATTAAACACCCAAAGAAGAGACTAAGTATAATAAAGGGTGAGAAGGGGAAGGTTGGTTGTAAAACTTCCACATAGGGAAATTATTCTTTGATTTTTCTGGTGTACTTTCATAAGCCTTTTTCTCCATTTGGAAAAGAAATAAACATTTAATGAAACAACTATGATGTGCCATGAACCGTGCTAAACACTTTACAGATATTATCTCATTTGAGCCTTACAAGAGCCCTGAGAAGTGAGGGCTATTATTAACCCAATTTCCCAGCTGAGGAAACTGAGGCAGGCAAAGGTTAAAGTGACTTGCCCAGGGTCACACAGCTAGTAAGTATCTGAGACTAGGTTTGAATTCAGGTTTTCTTGACTCAAGGCTCAGCGATCTCTATGCCGTAAAGCTAAACAGCAGCAACTGAGAATTTCAAGTTATCCCAATAACCCTATATTTTGTATAAATTAAAAGTAGTATCATATAGAGAATGAAGGCCTTCACGCAAAAGTCAACAAAACCTGGGTTCAAATCCCGACTCAGACACTTCTGTGACCTTGGGCAAGTCAAATAGTCTGGCCCTCGATTTCTCCATCTGTAAAATGGAGCCGGTGATTTGATGGTCTCTAAGCTCCCAAAGGGCTCAAAATGTATGATTTTCTAATCGCTCTAAAATAGCCACCATATTAAGCTCCAAAGGACACTCACTCTCTTACTTCTTGATACCAAGATAAGACAAGGGGCAGAAGTCACCTTTAGATCAGGGATCTTAACCTATAGTCCACAAATATTTGTTTTAATACATTGCGAATTAATTCAATCTAGCTGATTCATTTTTTTAAAGTTATCTTTTATTTTATTCTTTTAAAAAACATTATTTCAAGAAAAGGTTCATAGGCTTCATCAGAGTGCCAAAGGGGCCAAGCACATCAAAAATATTACAGACCCATATTTTGGAGAAGACAATGAGACCATACCCTGTTTGCCCCAAAGTGAGAGCTGCTAGAAAAAGAGGCTCCTCCATTCTTCTCCAGCAAAGGGGTGTCAGTCGACAGACCAATTCATTTCTAGTTGAGCAAGGCATTCAGAATCTCTTGCCTCGGCCAGCAAAAATGAGATGGAATGGATATGAGAAATGCAGGCTTCATCATGTCCACACTAAGCGAAAGCATGCAAGCGGCCTCTCGTTATACTACAAATGCTGGGTCCTCAAAGATAGATTTGCTTGTACTCAGTTTGTACTTTGGGGGGCTAATTTGATGAACTGCGAGTATACTTTTCATCTCCTGCATGTGCGCAATAAGCCAGCTTGCCTATAAAGTGTGACCCCCATGGCTGCTTTCCTAGAGCTGATTATGACCGATAGGATGCATTTGAAAATGGAACTGCATTTGAAATTCATGTGTTCTGCACAGGATCACAGCGGATCAAAATTTCTCATGTACAATTGCCATTTGCCTCCCCCAGCTCTCCTGGGTAACGCTGCCGAGGAGCATTAACGGAGCATCACAGCTTGTAATGAGAGGTCCTTTCACAGGGGCGTTGCTGTGGAGATGTAATTAGAGAAATGAGGGCTCTGGGTCTGTAATCTCTGATTTTTCGGACTGGCCTAGCCATGGCTTTTGCTATGTGCTGAGAAAAGCCTTAGAAATTTCCTTCAGAATCAGTGACAAATGTCTCAGTGTTATTTTAATTTCCTTTGTAATGTAGGGTTTTTTGTCTTCTTTTTCTTTTCTTTTCTTTTTTTTTTTTTGAAAGGCATTATAACCAGGTCTCCAGTCCTATGACTTTGAATTTCCAATATAGATATGACCAAGACAATGGGCTAGAGCTTAGAAGGTCATATCAAGGATGCATTATATGCTGATGTAATAACATAGAATTATTATGTGCTTCATGTCTAGGACCTCAAGAACTTCATAGCATAGCTTAGAACACAAGATTTCTCCAAAGAGATTTTCAATCCAGGGTAATTCAGGACACACAGAGAAAAACTGCCCCAAAACATAGTGCTGCCCTTTGAAGAGGTCTCACCTAGATCTCTCCATATCTAGGTATCTAGGTATACATGTAATAACTCTGTAACCTTAGAACAATGGGGGAACCAAACCACTAGTCCAGGGCAGTCCTTCAACCTGTATCTAATGTCTCTAGGAAATTTCAAAGTGGGAGAAAGGCTTATGCAGTGCTGCAGGCTATTGAATATGATGGTTGATCATTAGCCCCACCACTCTATTGTGCTGATTTCCATGAAGGACTACCTCTCTCACTTATATGGACAAGACCCTGGACCTTTCTAGACCTCAACTTACTTTCTTTGTTCTCCTCCTACCTGCCTCAGTCTTCCTTTCCATTCAGGTAATGCCCACTAATTGTCATATTGACTTTCTTCTCTTTTCTCTTGATCTCATCAGCTCCCTTGGGTTCAACTATCATATCTGCACATGATCTTGAATCTATATTCCAGTCCTAGTCTTTTTCCTGCATAGTGGGCTTTTCAAACTGATGCCCCAAAGGCATCTTAAACTCAACATGTCCCAAACTGAACTCATTCTCTTCTCTCCCAAACCCACCTTTCTTCTGAATTTCCCTATTTTTTCATTTTAAATTAATTTTTTTCGTTCAGTAAAAATCTGCTTTCTCACCATCTCGTTCCATATCCATTGAGAACAAAAAAAAAAAACCCCACAAAACTCATCACAAAACTGTATAATGGAGCAAAACAAAATTTTGGGTTAGCCATGGCAAAAAAAAAAAATCCCATTCTATAGCCTGAGGCCTTCACTTCTCTATTAGGAAGTAGGTAACCTATTTCATCATTAGTTGTCTAGAATTGTGGTTGGTCATTATTCTGATAAGAGTTTTATTCTTTCAAAGTTGTTTGTATTTCTAATGTTGTTTTCATTATATAAATTGTTCTTCTGGTTTTATTCACTCTGCATCAGTTAATACAAGTCTTCCCAGATTTACCTGGGAAGCAGGGAATCCCTTTCATCATTTCTTATACCATAATAGTATTCCCTCACATTTATATTCCATAACTTGACCAGCCATTCCCCAGTTTCAGGACACCCTTGCATTTCCTATTCTTTGTCACTTCAAAAAGAGTGATAAATATTTTTGTAAATCCTTAGTTAGAATCTTTTTTGCTTAGGACTAATCTCTCTTCCTTGAATTCCCCCTTCCCTTTCTTCTCCCCCTTTCGCTCATATTTCCCTATTGAATAAACATACTTCTGGACCAAATTGTGTGTGTGTGTGTATGTGTAGTCTTCCCTTCTTTAAACAGTTTAGATCAGTGGTTCTCAACCTTCCTAATACCATGACCCTTTAATACAGCTCCCCATGTTGTGGTGACCCCCAACTATAAAATTATTTTTGTTACTACTTCATAACTCTAATTTTGCTACTGTTATGAATCTATCTGATATGCAGGATGTATTTTCATTGTTACAAACTGAACATAACCCACAGGTTGAGAACTGCTGGTTTAGATGAAAGTGAGCTTTTTGTCACCTCCTCGGTCCTTTGTTTTTATAGATGTCCCTCTGCACCATGATTATGTCAGATCATTTTCCCTAACCTTCCTTTCCCTTCCCTCCCTAATGTTTTCCTCCTCTCCTCTCTATTCTTCTCTTAAGGTCATCAAAACATAGCAGAACCACTCCAGGGCCTTGCTTAATTAGACTTCTTTATGATCCCTGATGATGACAGAGTTCAGAGGAGACACATCTACCATCTTGCCACATTTGAAAAAGGAATTTCTGGGGATTACTAGTTAAATATTCCCTATTTTCTGAATGAGGAGACCTCAGCCTAGAGACTTGCCCACGGTCACACACAGGTAGAGAGTGAATGAAGTAGGATTCAAATTTAGCTCTTCTGTCTCTAGAGTGGGTGTCTTTTCCACTCTAACCCACTAACTGTCCAGGTAGATGCTTGTATCATCCTGCAACATTCTATCAGCTTTGGAACTCCACCCTTGGGTCCCTTTAATTGGTGGGTGGAGCCATTTAAGCAGGGAGCCCAGGTCAGAAGTCCCCCTCATTTCTTACATGGCAGCATTACTTTGAGACTTCCCTGATGTTTCTATCATTCCCCCAAGTTGGGTACCTCCTTTCCCCGCCCCCTTTCCTTTCCTCCCCTCCTCCTCTCTTCAGATTCTCTTGTGTGTCTTTATCAGATTGTAAGCTCCTTGAGGGCAAGGACTGTAGTGTGTGTAGGGGTGTGTGTGTGTGTGTGTGTGTGTGTGTGTGTGTGTGTGTGTGTGTGTGTAGGTAGATAGATATATGTGTGTATGTATGGATACCTATATACACACATATTATCTAGATCTCTCTATATTTCTGTCCCCAAAGTTTAGTACATTCACTAGCACATAGTAGATGCTTAAGGAATACTTAATGACTATTATTATCCCTATTTCATAGATGTGGAAATGGAGACTCAAAGTATATAGTGTTCTAGACTTGTGTCAGGAAGACCTGAGTTTGAATCCTGTCTTAAACATTCACCAGATCCTGGGCAAATGATTTCCTGCTTATCTGTAAAATGAGAGAGCAGCACTCAGTGGCCTCTCAATCCCCATTCCTGCTCTAAATCCATCATTTCATGATTCTACAAGCTGTGATTTGTCCAGAGCCATCACTAATATGTGTCTGAGGCAAGTTTCCAACTCAGGTTTTCCTGTCTCCAAGTACATGCTCTACCCAGTACGGCAGGTTGCCAACCCATTCCTGAGTCAACGGAGGGATGAAGACTTGATGAAACTTGGATGTGAATGTCTCAGTTAGTGGGATTCCTATGGAATTGATAGATCAACATAAGAAGGTTCAAAAGAGAAGGGGACAAGCAGGACTTACCACTTAACTCAGCTGCCTCCTGTTTCAGAGAACCAAGGTGCTGAGTTCTGCAGTTGTGGTGGGAGGAAGACCCCCAGGTTGGCCTGTGGTTATTGAGGTATTCTGTGTTTGACTCCTGGGAGTTTTATTCTGGCAATGCATGCACTAGTGATTAAACAAATACCAGCCTGGAAAAATGAGTTTCGAATGTGCCAGGCTGTCATTTTAACAGAGCTACATTCAGGAAAAAATACTGCATTCTGTCACCCCAAATCTTACAGACTCCTGCACAAATGTCTAAGGCTTTCTCAGCTTTTCACCCACTTTAATGATGTTGCAATGAGCAAAGTTACTGAAGTACAGATTGCTAATTAAACCGGAGGTGTACTTTATGTCTTTTTTCATTTTTTATTTGTTTTTTTTTTTTGGAAGAACAGTTAAGCAAGATACTGCCACTTCCCCATATCCCATTGTGGATTGAACATATCAGGCATCCACCTTTACTGTTCTTTAGCATAAGGGATGAATGCTTGAGTCAGAGATGAAGAATCAAAGGGTATATGACTCTGATCACATGTTACCTGCCATTGCCAAGGTGCCCATACAGCCTAGCAGGAAAAACCAAAGACCAAAATGGATGCTTCTTGGATTCCATCCCATCTTTGCCTACTGAGCCCAATCCACTCCAAAACCATCATGCTCACATACTCAACCAGAAAAAAAAGGTTTGCCCAGCTCACAAGGACCTAGTACAACTTAAAAAGCACATAGGGCTTCTTCTTAATATGCTGCCTTCCTTCCAAAGCATTCAGTGTACTAAAGTGAAGTACAGGCTATCTTCTTAGCAAGTGCTAGATGAATAGGTCTTGGGATCTGAAAGGAGAAGACATGAAGCATGATTATTGTTGGCAAAAAGTGGAGATTGATGAATAGCATAAAGAAGGGGGAAGGGGATCTGTACAGTAAAATGACCAAATTTCAGTCTTTTCAGAGAGAGGCAATGAAAATACCAGTGCTTAAGTTCAAATGGACAGCTAGGATAGAAAAACGTATCCATCTGTGCATCCAGATAACTGTGGGACCACTGGGACAGTAGGGAAGGAAAGTCCAAAGATAGCGACAAATCATTCAATGGTATTATATGTTTGGATGCCCATTTCCCTCCTGTCAGAACCACCCATGAGCTTTTCCTGGAAAACAAAGGCTCACCTTTAAAGCAAAAATAGCCTTCTGATAATTCTAGGCAACTGGGTCATAGAATACAATCACTCCAAAGAATTAACATTTGTAGGTCCTTCGGGACACACCACAGCTGGTGGTGGCTGTGAGCTGCCTGCAATATTACAAATGAGGAATCGCCCAGGACAAGTGACATAAATGATGTCACCAAAGAGATGCATGCCTAGGAAAAAAGATGATCTGGTTACATAGCAAGTTAGAGGAATAACTGATAGATCACCTCTGGGATCCATTGTTCTCCATGAAATGTCAAGAATTCTAGAAAGGGACCCTAGACCCATTGGACAGAATCACATAGAGTAAATGATTACCCCCCTGCCCCCCAGCCTGGAATTCCAGCGAGGAGGCATGCAAGCTTATCAAATAACAAGCATTCAATAAGGGATTACTATGTGCTAAGCACTATGCTAAATCTAATTTGTTGTTATTCAATCATGTTTTCTTGGCAAAAACACCAGAGTGGTTTACTACTTGCTTTTCCAGCTCATTTTAAAGATGAGGAAACCAAGGCAAGAGGGTTAAGTGACTTGCCAGTGTCACACAGCTAGTAAGCATCTGAGGTCAGATGTGAACTCAGGAAGATAATCTTCCTGATTCCAGGCTCAGCCCTCGATCAACTGGGCCACTCAGCTGCCCCCACTAAGGGGTAAAGACATTTTTAAAAATATGAAACCCTCTCCTTTTTCAGGGAAGATAAGAGAAGGGGGGAAGCATTAATTAAGCACCTCCTATGTACCAGGCAATGCACTAAGTACTTTACAAATGTTATTTTATTTGATCAACTGAAATACCTACTAGTAACATGTACATGATTAAATGCTGGGTCCAGAAAGAAAAATTCCAAAAAGTCAACTCTATCTTTTATCAAATGCAAAATTGATATACTCCTTCCCACACACTCCACCCCCAAACAAGAACAGCAGGCAAATGAATCATAGATCTAGGGCTGAAAGGGCTTTCAAAGACCCTCTAAACCAGTGGTTCTTAACCTTCCTAATGCCGTGACCCTTTAATACTAGTATGTGGACGTATCTGCATGTGGGCGGACCTGCCTGGAGACCGATAGAGGAGCAGTGTCTTGGTTCCTAAGACCATTGGAAATATGTGTTTTTCGATGATCTTGGGTGACCTCTGTGACCCCTATGAAAGGGTCATTCAACACCCAAAGGGGTCACGACCCATAGGTTGAGAACCACTGCTCTAAACCAATACTTTCATTTTACAGATAAGGAAACTGAGGCCCGGGGTGCTAGGTATATTACTGAAGATCATGTAGAGAGGCACATGGGAACCACATGTGCTGTCATTTAAACAACCAATGAGGTGAGAGTTCGTGGTTCTTGGTCCCAGCATCAAGGAACCCTAGACATGGCAACCACAGAGAGGAGATCTTAGTAGTAAATGTTAGATGGGAATGGGGAGATGGATGGAGAGAATGGAGTGGGGGGGAAATAGGATGGAGAGAGAGATACAGAGACAGAGATAGAGACAGACAGGATAGATAGATGGATAGACATAGATAGAACTGGATGGATGGATGGATGGATGGATGGAGACAAACAGGCAGACATAGATAGATAGATAGATAGATAGATAGATAGATAGATAGACAGACAGACAGACAGACATAAGTTAGAGGTAATTGAAGGGGGGAAGGCACTAGCATTGAGGAGGACTTTGGAAGACTTCTTGCAAAAGGTGAAATCTTATCTGGAACCTGAAGGAAGCTAGGAGGTGGAGATGAGGAGGGAGAGAGTTCCAGGAATGAAGGAGTGTCAGTGCAAATGTTTGAAATTGGGAAGTGAAAGATCTTGTAGGACAGCAAGGCAGCCAATGTTGTTGAATCATAGAGTACGTGGACAAGAGTCAAGTTTAAAACAACTGGAAAGGTGAGAAGGGGCCAGGTTATGAAAGCCAAACAGAATTTTGTATTTGATCCTAAAAGTGCTAGGGAATCACTGGACTTATTAAACTGGTGGGGGTGGAGAGCAGGAGGTAATGTGATCAGACCTGCACTTTAAGAAAATCATTTTAGAATCTGAATGTAGGATGGATGGGAGCGGGGAGAGATTTGAGGCAAGTAGACCTATCACCAGGTTATTGCAATAGTCCATGTGGAAGATGATGAAGATTTGAACCAGGGTGGGGGCTTATGACAGAGGAGAGAGAGAAGGGGGAGTATTATTGACAAGAGATGTGACAGAGGTGAAATTGATTAGATATGGGGGGAAGGTGAGAGGGAATGAGGAACTTGGGTGACTGGGATGATGATGATGCCTTCAGCAGAACTCAGAAAGTTAAATAGGTTTTAGTGATTTGCTAGAAAGTGTCTGAGGTAGGATTTGAATTCAATCTTCATAACTAAGCCCAGTGCATTTTGATATACGGAAATCTCCAAAATTCCTAGTTTGTTTCGCTTCCAGAGATTGATATATGAATCTGGAAGACTGAAGAACCCTGGGGATATGTGAGGCTCGACAGAGAGAGAGAGAGAGAGACAGAGACAGAGACAGAGAGAGAGAAAGGGACAGAGAGAAACAGAGACAGAGAGACACACACAAAGAGAGACAGACACAGACAGAGAGTGACAGAGAGAGATAGTGAGACAGAAAGAGAGGGAGGGAGAATATTCCATCCATTGTCTTGGGCTACTATGAGCCCTGTTGAGTTCTTTTTGCTTTTTTCTATGAGGCAGAATAATATGTGTCCTAGACTGGATTGTGACTACACTGTGACCTCTTGTGCTTCTGTGAGGTATGGAGACTTTTCTACCCACATTTGTGGAAACCAGATTTGACCTACGTCCTGAAAACATTTCCAAGCAAAGGCAGGAATAGATAGATATCCTACTAAATAGGCCGGGCCCATCCCGCATCTCCTTGAAGCCTAAGCCTACAGAAAGCTGGCTCCAGTGGGAGGCCATGAAGAAGGAAAAAATAAGACTATGAGAGTCAGGACAGGGGGGTGAGGACCAAACATTTGCTAAGCACCAACTGTGAGCCAGGTACTGGGCTAAACACTTTATCTCATTTGATCTTCACAACAACGCCAGGTAGTAGGTGCTGCTATTACCCCCAATTTAGAGTTGAGGAAACCAAGATTGAGATTAAATGACTTGCCCAGGGTCATACAGCTAGTAAGTATCTGAGGCCTATTTTGAATTCAGATCTTGATTCTAGGCCCAGCACTCTCTAGATGCCTAAGAAAGGGGAGAGCAGTGGCCCAGGGAATGGAGAGAAGATCCATCCAGCTTTGAGACAGCTCATGGCAGTGCCGGAATGACCCACTCACTGTTTGCACAGCATCAACCCGCAGGGTCCTAAGAGGAAGAGGAAGAATCAATCCAAACATGAATACACACAGGTGTGCAAACCCAAGTGACTGAATGATGTTGCTGGTCAGTGACCTGTACTAAGCGTATCAGCCAGCGTTGAAAGGTTTAAATTGTGCAAAGCCCTTTGCTTCCTTTATAATCCTGGGACCTAAGTGCTATTATTTTTCCCACACTTTACTGTGAGACAACTGAGGCAACCCTGACCTAATGCTTTCACGGAGATCGTACTAGCACTACTAACCAGCCTTGATATAGTACTTTAAGGTCTGCAAAGCGCTTCATGTAGATTATAACTACCCCAGGAGGTGAGAGTTACTGTAACCCCCATTTCACAGACAATGAAACTGAGGCCTTGCTAGTAAATGTCTGAAGCAGGATTTGAATTCAGGTTTTCCTGGCCCCAGGTCCTACTCTATCTACTAGGCCACCTTGTTGCGTCTAGCTTCCATGGCTGCCTGGATCCTGAAACTATTCAGGATATGTTTGACCCCACTGGATGTTTTGCATTTAAAGGTCTTCCATTTTATATATTTTATATTCCAGTCATCTCATGGGCCTCCCTTCCCAGAGTCTTACTAGCCAAATTTTTGCAACTCCAATATTCACCTTTCAAAGAGCAAGCCTGACGGGCCCTAGCCCCTGATGGTATTTTTCTGCTAACAATCTTTGGCTCAGGCCTTTGGAAAGCCTTGTCAGTGGCTTTCATTGTGTTTGTCCTGCAAAAGCAAACAATTCCAGGCAAACACAGAGAGAGCAGCAGGACCTCTCCTAGAGATAGGGACCCCTTTTTAAACTTTGCAATTCACACAGTACACATAGAAAGTTTGCATAAAGGACACAGCCCATTTTCTTGTTTACTGTATAGTGCTGAGGCTCACTTTGGCAGAAAGGGTTCGAAGTCTAGGGTTAATTCATTGTATTTATATGCAAAGAAAGGATGAGGGAAGATAGAGGGTGTGTTTGGGCTACACACTTGGGAAGGCCACTATTGGCATTATAGAAGACCCAGGTTCAAATCACACCTCTGAGTTACTAATTACAGGACCATGGACAGGTAAATCATGTCACCATTCTGACCCTAGTTTCCTAATCTACAAAATATCCTGAGTACCAACTTAACAAGGTTGTTTCAGAGTTCAGGTGAGAAAATACAGTTAAAGGGATTTAGAAAACTTAAAATGTCATGTGAATGTTGGCTATCATTGTTATAGCATTTGGGTAGGAAAGACAGAAGAAATCATTCTAGATATATCTATGTGGGTGTATATA
>CM053585.1:533029510-533065177 GCA_028646515.1 Pseudochirops corinnae
CTGTCTCAGTCTCTCTGTCATATATATATACATATATATGTATGTATGTATGTATGTATATATACATATATTGCCAATGGAATGAGAAATATTTAATAAAAATTTAAAAAGCTACAATAGAACATAGATAATGTTATTATGTGGTTTTCTAAGTCAATATACAGCCTACAGGGATCCTTATGTACAATTTAGTAGCCTTCATTTGAGTTTAATACCAGTACCTTAAACAATGAAGTCACAGATTGGGAACTGCCCCACTCACCACCAAAAATTTCTTTAAAACTCTTTAAAAAACATTCCTTTTTGTATCTCTCTTATCCTGGATCATAGACCCATAAAGAAAGTAGGCTCAGGATTGTTTTGAATGAATGCGTAAATGAAGGTAATTTCTGGTTCAGGATTCAGATCTCATTTGATACAAATTGGAATAAATTATCTGTTTCCTGAAGAAAGTATAAAAGCATAAACATTTAGCGACCGAGGACCGGCACAAACCGCTGTATGTGTTTTGAGTTCCAGGATTTAGGTCAGAGGAAGTGAATTCTGCTAAAATCAGCAGTTGTGTGAGCTAGGCATTGTTGCTTTTCCAATCTCATAAGATAACACATATGCCTCTTAGCACAAGTCAATAAAAGCTCGCCAAAAAGATTAAGTAAATAATCATGTGTTTTATAGGGTGTCTAGAATACTAATACCTTACGGGAATACGCCAAGTTCCCAGGCATTTTAAAATTTTGAACCAAGGCCAGAAGCTCCATTTTGAGTGAGGATCTTGAATCAAAATGTTATTCACTAGTAGAAAATGCTCACATGGAATATTCAAACAGATATGGAGATTTGAGGAAGTCTCAAGGAGGGTATCAGAAATAAACAATACTGAACACAGAAACTCCTTCAGGGCAGGGGTTGGTTCATTTTTTTGTCTTTATTTCACCAGCACCTACTCCAGTGTCTGCCAGGTCATTGGTGTTCATCTTTCCATTTTCAGACAACCAATGACATCACCTGTGATGTCTTGACATGTGCATGAATTGGGTTTAAATGAGGCAGAGTTAGACAAAGTCATCAATGTCTTTCTCTGTGTCTTCCAGAGTCATCGAAGTCCAATGGCAGGGCAAAAGCCAGGTGACTGGCAGTGGCCTGGGATGCAATGGGTGGCGTTGTTATCTTGGCTGTCTAACCAAGCTCTAAGTGCTCCATGATGTCTGCTTCATTCACCTTCATGGATGTTGGAATAAATTGTTCTCATTAACCCATTCTGCTCTAAGGAAGTCTTCACATACTTGGAGTAGACACCCCCTAACTCTTCAATGGATCTGAAGCCTGTTAGTTACCCTCAGCCTGGTTTAGTCCATTAGACTTGATTTACCAGGGTGTGGCTGCCACACATGCTACAGCTTCTTGGAGTCACAGGTGAGAGCTGGGTGACAGGTGGACACCAAAGATGGATAAGCAGCCCTGAAAATGGCGCCAAAGATGCTAGTCCTCCATAAATATTCATGTACTCCATACACTCCTCCATAGTAGGTTCTCAATAAAAGTTCATTCATTGACTGAGCAGCACCAAGAAGAGAGTGTTGCATAATGTAAGAAACACTGAGCTTGGAGGCAGAAGGGACAGAGTCTGAGTCTTGCCTCTGATGCTTGCTTGCTGGGTGACCTGGGACAAATTGTCTATCTTCTCGGAGTGTTAATTTCCTCTTTCATAAAAGAGGCACAATAACATTCACACAACTCATCCCCCAAATCTTTGTGAAGAGAGAGGACTGTAATTCATCAGGTATTAGAGAAATGCACACTATTTTTGTGGTGAGTATTTCCTCTCCTGCTGTAAGATGCAAATGTTTGGTTTTCATTCTGTTTGTCTCCTGTCCCTATCTAGCAAATAGCTAGAGGGGGAAATAGAACACTAACAGCAGTTTGGTGCCATTGCCAGGATTCCTGGGTGTTCATGACTACCAGATATATCTTTTTTTTTTTTTCCACCTTTCACAATCAGAGCTCAAAGCAAAAGCGATGTCTTGAATGTACTTTCATTGACCCTTCCATGAGTTATGTATGCCTTCTCCAAGCTGTCCTGATTATATTTTCTTTTTGTTTTTGTTTCCTTGTTCTTTGGGCTTCTCTATTTATTTTGTTTTTTTAGGTTCCTACAATTCCTTCTGTCCCCATATGTGAAATTTCAAACTTTGAATTTTTGCTTCATAAGTAAAATAGCTCCCTCTCCTCTCTTCATGCTCTCATGTTGCTTTGGGTTTCAGAAACTCCTGTGGCTGCTGAATGTCTTCTCCCCTGCATTCTCTACCTTCGTCCTTACTTCTTTCTTTCTCTAACAGAACCTTCAATCTCACTCTTACCATTGTGTTTCTCTTTGTTTGTCTTACCTGTCTCCTACTCCTATTCATCTCTTCTGCTGGTCCCCTCCCTTCTTCAGAGATTTGCCATCTTCTTCCCTTCCCTGTTTTCAATCTCTTTGCCTTTCTTCTTGCAGCTTTCTTCAGACATGAGCAAGCACAGCTGGAAAAAAAAGAATAAATAAAATGCTTTTGTAGCCTCTCTGCTATGGCTCCTCTGTCTTCCAAAAGCAAAGATTAAAAAAAAAAAATCAACAAGCATTTATGAAGCACCTTGTGTATACCAGACCCCATGATAGATTCTAAAGACTTTGGACTTGGGATCAGAAAGATCTGAATTTGAATCCTCCCTCAGTCACGTACTAACCATGTGACCCTGAGCATGTCACTTAACTGTTTGTCCCTCAGTCTCTTCAGCTATAATGGAGCCTTCTAAGGTCCTATCTAATTCCAAATCTCTGATACTGTCAAATAGTTCCTGATCTCAAGATGCTTGTATTCTACCAAGAGGAATACATCACAAAAT
Source organism: Pseudochirops corinnae (assembly GCA_028646515.1). NCBI lineage: Eukaryota > Metazoa > Chordata > Mammalia > Diprotodontia > Pseudocheiridae > Pseudochirops > Pseudochirops corinnae. The sequence continues at coordinate 533,032,391 of CM053585.1, forward strand.
AGTATATGCAGAGTAATTTCAAGAGTGAGATGCTGAGGATTAGAAAAAGACTTGGGTAAGTGATGGAGCTTGAGCAGTGTTTTGAAGGAAGAAAGTTAGACATTCTCTAAGGGGAAGGTAAAGAGAGAGAATAATTCATATGGTCTGAAGGGATCATGAAGTCAATCAATTAATTAATAAGCATTTATTAAGTCCTAGTGATCTATAGGTTCCTGTCCTTGGTCTCAGTTTTAGTACGAGATTCCATTCATAGGTCTGTCTAAGTTAATATAATAACAACAGCAAAAATCCTAATAAGAGACTTTGAAGTTTTCAAAGCACTTTGCATATAGTTTCTCATTTAAAATAACCCTATGAGGTAGGTAGTATATCTAATAGATGAGTAGACTGAGGCTGAGAAAGGATAGGTGACTTGGCCAGGACCACACGGTTAATGAGTATCTGAGGAAAGATCAGAACTCAGGTCTTCCTGACTCCAAGTCTGACATTAAACTTAAATTAAAGCTTGTGTTCCCATGTTAATCAGAGTAGGGATAAAGTCTTTAACTGCTGCTGCCATCTGCTACACTGATTTATACACTGATTGAATGAAGGCATGTTGCTAGCAAGAATTCTTTCCTCTTTTCACGAATGTGATCATTCCTACTTTTTCTACTAATAATTATGCCTATATAGGTAAGTGTATAAAATATATGATATATGCACATACATATTATCAGCAAGTAAACTGATTATGTAAAGGGTATAAATAAGTGGAGTGTCACAGCTGTGCACAGCAGCCACCTTGGTGTTTACCAAATGCACTTAGCTCTTCATCAGCTTGGCTTTTGATGAGGGAGAAGATGATGGATGTTATGTGAAAAATTAAAATTAACCATTAAAAAAGAGCTCTTTTTCTTCCCCTAGAACAGATGTGTGATTCAATCTGGTGGAGGTTGGGCACTCGTTTTCTTAGTTGGCTCAAACTGTGAGAAAAACAAGTAATAGAAACTTTTGTTATGCAGGATTGGGCCTTGAATCATTGTATTATTAGGACTTTGTCAGTGGGAAAAGCTTAGAGGATGGACGGTTATTTTCCAGAATTACTGGCTAATGTCTCTGGTTCCCAAAAATAGAAAGGAGAGATCTAGGTAGGTAAGGGGGGTGTGGATATGGAGCTCTGTGCCAAGACAGATTGGTTGTCTTGTTGCAAAGACAAAGGTTCAGCGGCTCAAGAAGTAGAATTAGCTTTCATTAATGTCAGTATTGAATAGCCACATAAAAGTCAGATTGTAGAAACTTCACTGGTGTCTGATTTCTTTCATTGTATTAAAATGAGTTTTAGTGAATGAATTCCAATCTTGTGTGAAAATTTCCTTAAGCAGTCCCCATTATAAGCCTCCATTACAACAAGTAGCTAATGGCTATTGACCTTCTATATTTATGTATGGGGGGAGAGGTAGATTCAACTGAATTAGATAAGGATTTATTAAGTACAGACTCTGTGTTAGGCACTGTCCTGTGCAGAAGGGATTTTTAAAAAGGAAACAGTCCTGGCCCACAATGAGCTTTGTTGAGGGGTAGGGGATAAGGGGATATAGAACAGTGCAGCATATAACAGAAAAGGTAACACGACACATTTATGTAGTATGCATGTTGTATTGACTCCTACTTCTTCCTCTCTGGCCTGGGTCTGATTGGCTTACCCAACTGCACCCACTCTAGGAGGCTGAGGGGCAACCATAGAGCTTTAACTCACTCCCCAAGTCCTGGTCCAAGTCCCAAGTTCTATGTCAGTGGAGAGAAGGGGATATATAGGAGAGATGTTGTGTAAATAGGAAAAAATATTTGGTAACAGATTGGATGTGTGGAGTGAGTGAGAGAAAGGAATGAAGGATGATGAGTAGGTTTTGGACCTGGCTGACCAAGAGGATTGGTGATATCCTTGACAGTGTTAACAGGGGAGAAGAGTTAGTGGTTCGGGGAAAAGATAATGAGGACGTGTTGAGTTTGAGATGCCTGTAGGACATTTAGTCATGTGAGACAGCTCAGGAGAGAGCTGGTGCTTAGACATGTAACTGTTGATAATTGACCCTATGGGACCTGATGAGATCCCCAAGTGCAATAAGAAGGGATAAGAGAAGAAGGCCCATGATAAAGCCTTGAGAGATACTCATGGGTAGTGGGCGGTAACCGGATGAAGATCCAACAAAGAAGATTAAAATAGAGTGGTAAAGGAGAAAGGAGAAGACCCGGGCAAGAACAGAATCACAAAAACTTAGGGAGACAAGAGTATCCAGAAGAGAATGATAATTAGATATATTATAGTGGACCTAGCCTGTGTGACTTTGTGATTTTCTCCAACTGTGTTCAGCAACATGTGAATAAGAGCAAAGGCAGAGGAAGGTGGGAGCAATCCCAGACTGGGGTTTGGTAAAGCATGATTCATGGTAAGACAAGGAGACAAGAAGAGATTTAAGTGTTAGCAGATGGTATGGAGCTGAATTGGTTTACCAAGCAGTCAAACTGGGAAGGGAGGAGAGTGGAATGTCAAGAGGTCAGACTTCCCCCAATGAAGAAGTGATGACTATGGAAGAACAGAGAGGGTATAGGGGTTGAAAGTCAAGGTAATGATGAAGAACATGGCTAGGGTTGTAAGGCAGAGAGAAGCTTGAAATGATAAAAGCTAATGATCAAGCAAAGAAATTCTGGAGTTCATGAACATGAGAGGGAACACTTGTGAGTGATGACAAGATTAATAATACTACCATTTCTGTGTGTAGCCAAGGTAGAGTAAAAGAATAGTAGGCCATGGGAACTGAGTAGATTGAGGAACTAGGAAGCTAGAGAATTTGAGGAAGGATTAATATATGTGTGGAAATCCCCTAGTATGAGGACAGGTTTTGGAAGAGAGAGAGACAGTGAGCAAGAAACTGAAATCATTGAGGAAAGAAGGACAACATCCAGTGGGTCAATAGATTTTGGGTGAAAAATCTGAATATTGTGAATCTCAAAGAAGGAGAGATTGTTGAGTGACAATGGCAAAGGGAAAGTCTGGAAAGAACAATGGGGAACAAAGTATAAACCAATTTTCCTGATAGGACCAGTGAATCAGGGACTTGAGATCAGAGGCAGGAGAGGTGAAGGTAAGAATATAGGGTGCAGTGTGAATGAAAGTGCATTCAGTACTAGATAATGTGGCCAAGGAAGCAATGTAATTAGGATGAAGTCAGGTTGCAGTGAGAAGCAGAAGATGAAAGGAGGGAGAAAAGAAAAGATTAAGGATGAAAGGCAGTGGGCATCTTATGAAGCAGGAATTCGATCATGCACAATGGAAGGGGAAGGCAGATTCGGAGTGGAATATTTGCAGGGTAGGGTTAAGGAGGAAAGGAGTAGAGTGGAGTAGGAAGCTGGAATTGGAGAATAGTGTTTGTACATTGGGATGCAAGGATTCGGAATCACTGCAATGGGAGGCATAATAACAGGTGACTGTATGCTAAATGCTAACCCTTAAGGAATCCAGGTAGAGGGGATTTTTTTTGAGAAAGGTAGATAATTAGGCTATTCCATACTTTCCCTCTAAGTTCAGTCTTATCTAGGTGGTGATATATTTTGTCTCATGAGGCCCCAAGAAGACAGGCATACAGAAGGCAGTTTGGGGAGGTATGGCTGGGGAGAGTTTGGTCAAGACTGAGGAAATGTTATTAGTAGGTGGGTCTGTTCAGAAGCTGGCCTGTGGAGCACTGCATAAGGCCCTGAAGTACAAAGGACAGAGGTGGGTGGCCTGAATCTGAAGTCTACCCAGGAATTGTCCTACCTATCTTATAGATGACATTTGTGCAGAGAGAGGTGAGAGACTGTCCTCTGGGCTCCTTCCCAACTTCAAATTAGATAACTCTACAGTGTTTCAAAAGCATCGTTATATTGCTTTATTTGCTGAGTATCATTGATTCAAATTACAAGTTGGTTTTTAATTCAGAAATGAAGAATTTTCTAAAGATTCTGATTATTATCGTCTTGTACCTCTGTTCTTCAAGAGCTGTTTTAGACTTTGGCTAAATTAAAATTTCATAATAAATATAATCTACCCAGAGGATAGTGAAATATCAAAATAGTGACTAATGAAATATTCAAGAAGAATCACACACGATCATTTGAGTGTTCAACAGGGATTACACAGTTATGTCTTCTCTGACCATCTCAAATACAAGTCTTTACTGAAACTGAAGTTGGCGTTTGCAAAGTAATGACAAAATTTCAGCCACTCTTTTATTTGATTTATTCTTCTACTAGATCTAATTGTGAATTTTAATTCTTGGCAATTTCCATCCATTTTGTCACTTTCAAAATGTGGTCTATAGCCAAAATGTGACAAGTGAGGAAAAATGAGAATAGTTTTAATCTGATGAGGATGTCAAGGTCTTTCCCTTTAGGAAAGTGCTTAGCTTAAGTTTCTAGAAGGTATTTTGTGGGACAAAATATTCATACTTGAATGCTTTTGTGATTTGATATTAAAGCAAATACTGTAACATTTCCATGCTAGACATGATGCTATAATGGTTGTGATGGCAAAGAGTGTAAGAAAAAAGTAGCAAGATGAGTATTTTCATTCTCTGGGAGATTTATATATGGCTACCATGACCGAAGACTTCATTCCTTCGTCAGCAACTTATTGGCAATGACCTCTCCATGATTCATGAAGTTGGTAACAGGTTCTATCACTGGACTCAATTCAAAACCTTTTCAGTTTGGTAGAACCTGCCTGATCTTCGAATCAATAAACCCAAATTTCAAGAACCCAGGGTCATTTCAAAGGCACAATGAGATATCAGAGGATTTTGCTAAGAGGATTCATGCTATTCACAAAGGCAAGATTGGATACATCTCCACTATTGCATTGAATATCAGGTAGATCTTTTTTTTCTAAGTTTGGGCAGCATGATTTGCTGGAGTCAAACAATGAATTCAATGATTCAGCCAAAGTACCAGACATATCTTTATATGTTTATATTTAATTAATTTATATTTATATTATTATATAATATTAAATTAAATTATATAGAACATAAATAACTATGAATTAGATATTCATAGTTATATAAAATATATAATTAAATACAATATTAGATTACATTTCATTAATTTACATTTATATTTTATACTTAACAAAGAGGAATAGTTGGAGGGGGGTGGGATTTGGAAGGAGGTTGCCCTTTAGTCATCAAAGGCCTTCATGGTCAAGTCTTTGTGGTGTCATTAACCAAACTGGTAATGCTATTATCCTGGCTGTTGGGTGATGTCCTTCCCAGAGTCTCATAACAGGCAGAAGTGTTTGGAAGTATAACCTGGAAAGGTTAGTCAGGAATCAGGAAGTGGCAGAGGGATATTGCTAAATCATAGTACTCTATGCAAACTGTGGCAAGGTATAAGGCTGTCCAGGTAGTCATAGCCAGGTAAACAGAGAATTGGATGACAGGCTCTTCCCCAGGATACCTGCCAAGACACTGAGACCATATTTCCCATCTTTCTTTACTTTAGCTTCCAAATATGTCTTTGCAAGTTATTAGTGTTTCAAGGGAGCATTTGAAAACTAAAGTGAACCTTTAGCCAGAACAATGAGGATTTATGGGAATCTTAAGCAGCGGGTACAAAGCAAAGCCTTCTGACAGCTTTTGAAGCAGCCTTAAAACCTTCCTTTCTTTGGGAAAAGTTCCCCCTTTCAGCAATGACTACCCTCAAAAAAAAGAGTTTCAAAAGAGAAGCTTCAAACATGGCAGATAGGGATTCGTCACTTAGAAAGCCAGGATTATAATGGAAACAATGAAAGCTTTCAGGGACCCCAAGGAACTGAGTCGTTTCAAGGAAATTCATATTCAAAGTAAAGGGGAGAGAGAAAGGTAGACAGGGTGCAAAGGACTGTACTCTTTTAATTTTATTTATTCAAATAATTTATATAGATGACTGCTTGTACATGTATGAATGTTTACATGTGCACATGCATACACACACACACACACAGAGTAATGTCTCCCAACAGCTGGAAATGGACAAGGGAGAAGGCCTAAGTGGAAGCAAAGAATGTGATCAAACAGGGAACATTGGGGCTTGTGAAGTCCCCCTTGGTGACCTTCAAACTTCCTTCACCAGATTCAAAGACCCATTTGCTTCATAGTCACATACCATGACAGACTGATGGTAGATCTCAGGATAACCGAGATGAAATGAAAATAAAATTCTTCTTGGGAATTTAGTGGCCTTCTTTCTCTGCTTCCCAGATTTTAGCTATTATAGTAAAAATGTATTAAGTTTGGCTAATCTCTGTCCTGATATTTTGTACAACTGTGACTAGTATTTGGATGGGCCCCCTAGAGTTTTATAAGAGCAGTCATCATAATAATGGTCAAAATAATAACAGCAGTTGACCATACATGGTATTTCACAGACATTGTTTCGATTGACTGTAATAATATCCCTGTATGATGGGTGAAACTATTATTCTTTTCCCCATCTTACAGATGGGGAAAATATAAGATGAGCCCAGAGAGTGTGAGAGCTGTCGATGGTCAAGCAAAAAGAATTCAAGACAGCCTCTGAGTTCAGTTCTCTTTAGATTAGCCTACCTCTTATCCTCATATAAAATGACAGTTTAAAGGGTTCTTGATCCATCTCCTCCAGACTAGCTTTAGATAATATTTTGACATCCTATACTGAAAAGAAATAAATACATTTATTTTAAACTCTCAGGGAAAGAGATTGTACAGCCCTGTGCTGAGCTCAGTGTCTCGAACCTTGCATAGTAGTAGATCAATGAACAGTTGTTGAATTAATAAGTGGACTTCCCTCAGGAAAAAAAAAAAAACTCTACACATAATAGGCAACCTCATCTATTTCTGTCAAAGCCCTTGTGTTACCTCTTCATGTAAGATAGGAGTAAAGGCAGATTCAGTGGGGGAAGGCATCTGGGTGACATATGGTGGGGAAAAAGGAATCTCCATGGGACTAACCTCTCAGGATGATGGTTGTGGACATGGCTGTAAGAATTACTATTCCAAAGACTCTCATATTCAAGGCCCTGAGCTGCCTCCATTAGAGTCTGAGATAAGATGATGGTCAAAGAGGTCTAGTGGTTTGACCTACTTGGTGCACACTGCCTCCTGACTCTCCACCATGGTACCTTGATGCTTTGTGTAGTCTGGCTTGTTTGCTATGTGAATGGTAGTTGCTTGGCAATCAGTTGAGATGAGTGAGATGATCAGACAATGACTCTAAAGGTTAGACTGGAAGCAGGACTAGAGGGCCACTTCCGGGCATCATAGGCTTCTCTATCTGTTGGTGAGAGTTGACCAACAAGTTATTGCTGGTGGCAATGAGAGAGATGGGCCACTTCTCCACTGTAATTTCTCCCCTCAATGATGGCTACAAGGATTGGGCTAGAAACAGCTCTTGTGGCTTAGAGGACCCTACTATTCCCAAAGTTTTGGGGTTCAGGATCCTGGCCTGTAGCCATCAGAGTGCAAGGGGTCAGGATGGTGGTAGTAGTGGTTCAACTTGTCTGGTACCTGCTGCCTTCTACTTCCCCTTCTGGGTGCCCAGCTTCTTCAGTTAGGCTGACTGGCCTGTCTTACCATTTGTATTGCTTTGATGGCCTGCAGTCCACAGGCACTATCATCAAAATGCTATGATATGGATGTTAAATGCCGGCTACTTAACCTTCTTGTATAACCTAAGGACCTCTGGATCTTGCCACCCATCCCACCATCATATCTTTACCACTTGTATTTCCAGCACTTGGTATATAATAAATGCTTAATAAATGTATTTTTTTCCATTCATACATTTACAAGTATTTGTTAGTTATATAGAGTGGGGGAAAGGACACATGTGGTGATGGGTGCCAAGTAATCACATAAAGTCTAGATGTCTCTGCACTAGTCCTTGGGATCTGTAATTTGTACAAAAGTCTGTGTGTGTGTGTGTGTGTGTGTGTGTGTATGTTTGTGTGTGTGTGTTTTCCATGTGGACAAATTTCTGATCCTTCCCCAAAACCAACTGAAATGAAGGCATAGGAAAAAGAGACTTAGCTTATTCTTGGTTTCATTTTCTATATTCCAATCCAATGATTAAAGAAGCAAGAAATGGGGAAACTCAATGTTTCCTATGTCTTTTCATGAGTCTCAAGTATGGAAAATCAGGGAGGTGATCCTGGAGAAAGGGGTACAAATGGGGAACACAGGGCTCTCCAAATTCAGAAGAGCAAGCATTATCTTAGATTAAATCCAATTCAAGTCAATGGTTGAAGTAAAATGAGCTAAGTCACAGTTGATCAGATGGCTAAAAGCATAAACCAGGCTATGTTCATTGAAAATTATTTATGAAGTCAGGAGAAGAGTAATTTTAGTGATAATTTTCTATATTCCCTAAAATAATAGCCGCTCTTCATCATAAAATCATAGATTTAGAATTAGACGGATCCTTTCAAGCCATTAGGTCTAACATCCTCATTCGTGGGTGGAAATGGTATGATAACAATATGTACCTCCTAGGTTGTTGTGAGGATAAAATGAATTGATATTTCTAAAGTCCTTAGCATGGTGCCTGGAGAATAGAAATCACTGTATAAATGCTAGCCACCATCACCACCACCACCATCATCATCATCATCATCATCATCATCATCATCAATCACCAATCACCAATCACCAATCAATCATCAATCATCACCACCCTTATTTCACAAAGGGAGAAACTTAGAAATAAAAAGACTTGATGATTTGCCCAACAAGTGACTGATAAGGAATTTGTATCAAACATTATTCTACCAGCCCTTACACAAGATGAGGGATAATAGATTAGATTTTTATAGAAAAGTGTGTAGATTTTTATCAAAAAGCTTCAGAGGACTGAGGGTTTTTTTTTTTTACTTAATTTCATTTTTTTCCCCAAGCTATACCCGACTCAGAAAAAAGCAAAGGCAACAAACATACCCTAAAGATCCTGTGTTCAAAGTCTTGTTTTTTGTGTTTATGTTTGGTTTTTGTTGTTGTTTTTGGCTTAGCCTATGATTTCTTTAATATGGGGAAATTCCATTATAGAAACCTACTCCATCAAGAATCAGTGAATCTTCTGAAATTTGTAATCTAAGAGAGTTGCCTTGGGCCAAGAATGGTTTAGTGACTTGGCCAGGATCATAAGATTCTTAGCAGGACATAAACTGAGGTCTTCTTGCTTCCAACGCTGGACTTCTATCTATTATTTCAGATTATCTTTTTTTTCAAAAGATTGATGATGCCTCACTCAAGTGCATAAGTAGCCTGAAGGCCCTCGAAATTGTTCTGGGAGCATGGAGAAGAGCAAGAGGCCATTTACACTATATTTCTGACCCTGGTTGGACAGGAAGGTCTCTAACTAAATTTCTTAAGAGGTTGCGTGATCAAACAGAAAATCTATTTGGCATGCAAAGCCCTTCATAATTTACATCCCCTACCATACACGCGTTTCCATTCACATACATGCACACATACTTTTACACACATGTACACACTCACATGCACATACACACACATGCGGACATACGCACATGCATACATATACTCATTCACACACACTCTCTCAGCTACACGCTCACATACTCAGATACACATTCACCCACACATTCATATACACATGTCTGTGCACATACTCACATTCACATACACCCACATACATACACACATCTCCTTTCTATTCCTCACACAAAACATTCCATCTTCCAACTCTGGGTATTTTCCCTCGCTGTCCCTGGACATGTTCCCCGTCCTCATCTTTGCCTGCTGTCTTTCCTGGCTTCCTTCTAGCCCAGAAAAAATCTCACCTTTTACAAGAAGCCTTTCTCATGCCCTTTAATTCTAGTATTTTCCCTCTTGCTTATTTCAGATTTGTTCTAGTGTAGCTTTTTTGTACATACTTGTTTGTAAGCTGTCCCTCACCAAAAAATAAAAACTAAAATAAACCTGGGAGGTTCTTGAGAGCAGGAGCTGTCTTTAGTCTTTCTTTATTTCCCTAGCACTTAGCACTGTGCCTAGCATGCAGTGGGCATTTAATAAATGTTGATAGACTGACAGTGAGAAACAGCAAAAGGAATCCTTGGGACATACATTCGTGACTTCTTGACTCCATTTGGGGTTTTCTTGTAAAAGATAATGGAATAGTTTGCCATTTCCTGCTATAGATCATTTTACAAGTGAGGAAACTGAAGCAAACAAGGTTAAGTGACTTATCTAGGGTCACACAACTAGTAAGTGTCCACGGTCATATTTGAACCCAGGAAGATGAATCTTTGGGACGCCAGGTCCAGCGCTCTGTTCACTGCGATGCCACCTGGCTGCCTAAAATGAAATTTTAAAAGGAGGATTAATGACCTTAACACTTTGGGACATACATTCATTCATCTGGAAATATTTAAGTACCTGAGAGATGGTGCTGCAATATGACTGGAGAGCCAGCCTCAGAACTGGCAGAATCTGGGTTCAAATTTCACCTCTGACATATACAGTTTTTGTGTTCCTGAGCAAGTTATCTAAACTGTCAGCCTTCTAAGACAACTGTATGACTATGAATTACCGAAAAGGTGTCCAACTGCATTGGTAGAAGTTTCTTTATCTTGGAATTTCTTATTTCATCAAATCCCCGGTCCAAACTGTGTCCCTATTCTATCCACAATAGAGAACAGTGCCCTTACAGACTAAGATACACAGTTTAGATAGGACATGATCCCTGTCCTCAGGGAGTTTATAGGATGTAGGGTAAGGAGACATAGTAGCCATAATGGGTAAAGTTATACAGTACAATTAGGCAAGCCTGAAACCAGGGTAGGTGAAAGTCATTATTGAGCAGGGGGAAGAAGGAGGACCTCAAAGAAGAGGGGGCATTTCAGTTGGCATTTAAAAGGTGGCTAAGAATTTCAAAGGCAAGTGAGTTGGTGCTTTACATTCTAGACATAGAGAATTCCATGAACAAATATACAGAGGCAGGAAAATGCTTGGAACACTCAGAGGATTTTAATTGGAGCATCAAGTGTAAGGAAGGGAATAATCTGAGATATGGGTGCATGGAGAAGGAGGATGAACATGAGTACTGTGAGTCTGAGGGTAACATTTTCCCCTAAATAACCTTAGACACGAAAGAAAAATCAAATATTATTGTTTCTCCTTTTACTAGAAAAAGGAAGATGAACAAGAATTTGAGGAAGCATTTACTGTCTTAGAGATTTCCTGCCAACACAGGACTCTCTGATAAGACTAACCACCAATATGTGTATGTATTTATATGTGTATGCATGTATATATGTATACATATATATTTTTTCATGAACAAATGCCATCTTCTGTGTAAATTGACTTATTCACCATCTTCTGTACTGTCAGGGTTTAGATAACCCTCTCATTCCATTTCCTTTCTGATACAGAATGCTAACTGACTGTGCATTTTAAGTGGACCTGAAAAATTACCAAAACCCAATCTATACCCTAAGAAACTGCTGCCAAAAAACTGTCCTCCTTGTTGGGCTAATATATTTCTTTTCCTTTCAGTCTGATTACATCATGTATTTGATCACTAATCTTGCAGACCTTCAGAGTAAGATTCTCCCTGGGCTGTCAAGGAACCAGGCTAAAAAAAAATTCTCTACTAGTTGGAAAGGCACGTGGACCAGCTAGAATGGCCCAAGTTGTCAGTGGAAATTTGAATGACTAAATATTACTATGGAAACTCTGGATACCTTTTTTAAAAAATCACAGAATCTCAGCATCAGAAGGAAACTCAGAGTCCATTGAGTCTAACCAATATCTGAAAAGGAATCCCTTCTATAGAATCTCCTGAGCTCTTCAAGTTCCTCTGAAGCCATATGTCTCAAAGCACAGGCTTTCAAATACCGAAAGAAAGCTATCGTATCTATCCAGCTACACCATAGAAAACAAGACAGGGATGACTTTGTTTCTCTTTGTATCTTTAGTACCTAGCGCAATAGGACATAGCAGGTATATAATAGATAATAAAATAATAAATGATAATAACATAATAGCATAATAGAATGTACCAGGTATATATAATAGATCATATAATAAATGCTTGCTAATGGTTTGCCCCCTAAGTCTTCAGTTCACATACACACACAACACACACACTAATCCACCTCTACAATTCTTTCAATCAATCCCTTTCCATTGTTGTCTCCAATCTTCTCACTATCTCTCTTTTTGAAGCTAAAGTGGTAACTTTCCTTGGCTGTTTTTGGCAGCTTGGACAGCTCCCAGGTGCTGCTCCTTCCTGTCAGTGGTGGTCCTTGCTGACTATGGCTCCCAGGATTTCTCAAGAACTACTCTCACACTGCGGTGGTAAATCCCATGGAGTATGCCCTCTCTCTTACCTCTTCCCACAGTTCTTTAGTTCTGCATAAGCTGGGCAGATCAGTACTATATCAAGTACAAGCAACCTTTGAGCAAGGCCTCACTTAATCTCTACATGTTACAGCCAAACATCCCAGAGCCTTTTTCTGTTTTGATAAATCACGTTTTGCAACATCTATATCTCATAGTCAATGAGAAATTGTGCTCACTCAGATATCCCATTCCTACTCAGAGAATACAGTTCTAGGGTCCAGGGACACTCAGGCAAAATCATGAAGAGCCTGGAGTAATCCATAGATCCCCAATATTGGGGGAAATGGATCATGGAATCATATATCTCAATCTGAGACCCCAAAGTTCATTTCATCAAAAACAGCTGTCATATCTATCAACTATCCAGTAGAGTGCAAATACCTTGAAGGTAGGGATGACTTCCCTTTTCTTTGTATTCCCAGTCCCTAGAACAGCAGTGCTAGTGGAAGATGAAAAGACTGAGACCAGGAGTGATTAAGACAAAGACCCAAGGTCACATAGGCAAAAATATCCAAACAAAATTTGAACCTGGTCCTCTGATTATGGTTGAAGCAAGGTGGTATAAGAAGGAGGAAGAGGAAGAGGAAGAGAAGAATTAACTCACTGATAAACAGAGAGAAGCATGGAAAGGTTTACATGAACTGACATAAAGCATAGAAAGCAGATCCAATAAAAACTATACATGACTACCAGAATATAAGCAGAAAGAACAATAATAGAAAATGAATGTTGTAAAACTGCAAAGAATAAGTTTGGGCCCAAAAACAAGATATGAAAATATAGTTTCATGTGCACACACTCCTTTGCAGAGTTAGGAGGATAGAACATTGTATATGTTGTCCTGGGGGGAGGGGAGGGGTGTATTGATCCATTTTGCTGATTTTTTTCCCTCTATTTTTCCTTTTTAAAAATGCTTCACTATGAGGGATGGTGCTCTGGGAGGGAAGCAGGGAAAGATGTAGGGGAACACTTAGGCAATGGAAAAACAAAATATGTCATTAAAATTTATATTACCAAAAGAAAGAACCTTGGCATTAGACATTTCAGTCATGGTTCTTTCCCCTTATTTGTGTTTCTTCTCAGTTTATTCTGTGCCCAAACAATTATTTCTTAACCTCTGATAGCAAGCGAGGGGATGGGCCACAAGCAGTGACTATTAGAGATGCTTCAGTAATGCAATAGTGCAGCTGAGTTCATTTCATCCCATTTTCTTGTTAATTGTCTTTGTCGGGGATTTTGAAAATCAATTAAAATGATGAAATTTGCAGGAAACAATAATAACTCACATTTACAGTGCAATTGAAGATTTCCAAAAGGGCTTTGCATACATTATCTCATTTGATACTTGCAACAACCGTGTGAGGGGGTTGCTATGATTTTCTCCATCTTACATAGCTGTATCCTTCAGATGAGGACTTGGAAGCTGGGGCTGTGAAGGGTTTACAAAGCTTGTGAGTCTAATGCAGGATCTGAACCCAGGCCTTTCTGTTTCCAAGTCCAGGGCTCTATCACCTGCTTTCCCAGTGGAATGAGTTTTCGACTTCCAAGTCAGGGGCATAAGATCTGGGTTTGAATGCTGCTTAAATTAGCAAAATACAGAATGTGGGACTTGGAAGACCTGAACTGAATCTTATGTTAGACACTTAAAAACTATGTGACCCTCAGCAAATTACTTCACTACTCTGTGCCTAAGTTTACATCTGTAGAATGGGTATAATAATCATTGCTATCTCACAGACCTGTTGTGGATTAACATATGTTTGTAAAGCACTTCACAAACCTTAAAGGATTAAATGAATACTAGCTATTATTATTAAACCCTCAGAGCTCCAGCTACTTCATTTGTAAAAAGAGGCTAAGGCCTACAGAACCTGAGGTTGCTGGAAGGGTCACAGATTAAGAGGCCACTTCAGCCCCTCCCTTCACATATAAGCAAACTGAAGCTTAAAGGATTTGCCCAATGTTACACAGGTACTGAGTGCCTGAGGCAGGATTTGAACCCACATGCCCTGCTTACTACTCCAATGCTTTCTGCCCCATCCCCACTCTTTCCTGCTGTCTCCAAATGCATTATGCTGGATCAGATGCAATAATGTATACAAGAGTCCACTGCAGACTTCAAAGCACCAGATAGAAGTATCTGTCTGTGATTGTTATTAAATGCCAACTCAACTTTAATAATGTTCCCAGAGTCATTCAGTCATTCAAGTCATTCAGTCATTCAAGTCATTCATTCATTCATTCATTCAGTCATTCAAGTCATTCATTCATTCATTCATTCACCAACCATTTATTACATGAAGAACATAAGTTATTAGAAATAAAAATAATTCCATCTCATTGATTTCAGGGCAGCCCAGAGCATCTGCACAAGTGATCGAGGATCTCAGCTTTCCTAAAATAATAGATATCAGTGGAATGTCCAGCAGAACACATTTATGCTCAGGAACTGCTCCTAGAGGGTGAGTGTACCACTTCTTAGGTTTTCTGTTGCTGACAGAAGTCAATCCCGTGAATTTTTATTGCGCTCAGGATAACATAAATCTTTCATGTTTCTTTTTAAGTACAACCCCCTGGACTTCTATTGTCTACTTAGCCCATATTTTAGCACTTAAAAAAACAAACAAGCAAACAGATTATGGGGATAGACACAAATAACTTATGTATTATGTGTAATTTGTTTAGATAATTTAGAATGATTATACTTAATTACAGCTTAATTTCCACAGTTGCACTTATTAATAATAATTGAATTTCATTAATAATTTAAGGATTATCAAATGCTTTCCCTGTAAAGTAATGCTTCTGTGAAGTAGACAACAAATGCATTTTGTTATGTTTGTTTGTTTGTATTTGGGTCTAGAACTATGATTTCATTGGAGTGGAACTTCTAGTGCAGATCTGTACCCCCTCTGTAACTTATAGCCAGAGAGAACCCCCTAAGTGGCTCAGTGCCTTGACATAGCCAGTAAATATCTGCCACAAGATGGGAACCCATCACTGAGTAATGCTGTGTCTCTGGTGCTAGGGGGCCAAGCTCCACAAGTAGCATTCCAGGCCATCCAGTCAAACCCTTGGTCACCCCTACTAAACAAACATAGTTCTTATCAATTTACCAAAATGAGGTTCATAGAGTTGACATGATTTACTCAGAGTCACACAGCTATGAAGTGTCAGGATTAGAAACCAGCCCAGGCTTCCTAGCCTCAAGACCAGAACACTCTCTTTCCCCTACACCAGACTGATTTACAGAAGAAAGTTTAAGCTTTTTTAAGCCAAAAAGAAAAAAAAAAAGACTGAATGGCAAAAACTCTTGTGTGTAATTCCTGTCGAAGGGTTCATTGTGTAACTGGGTCAAGCTGTAATCACTTCTAAAATTGAATTTCTGTGAGATCTGTTTCTCTATAGTTCTATATCTCTTTCCAATATACACATGGATACAATATGCATGTGGATATATATGCACATACATGTATGTATGTGTATATGTATGTATGTAGATCTAGATAAATAGATAGTTTAAATATATCTTTATTTACCTAGAATTAACGAGGCTTGGAGTGTAGAAACACAGGGTAACTTTGGAACCTCTTGTGAAAAGGGTGTCCAAATACTATTGCCTAAGCAGATGCTGAGGTTATTGTAGGCAGGAAGTGAAGGGCGGGGGGGTTGTACAGGGTGGGACCACGCAGGGTGTGAGTGACTTCAGGCGAAAAGGCCAGATGTTTTCCAGTTTGCTCTGGGAAACCCAGACCCTAGAGACAGGCCTACAAAGAGCCTCCAGGGACCAGTAACCTGTGACAATGTTCTACTGCCTGGATGCTAATCTCTTCCCACAACAGATGTTCCCAATGATAGGGAAATGTTGAAACTTTAAACTGATTTGGCTGATCAAGCCCACACATTGAAGCCCAGGCTGGGAACAAAGAAAATACTTGGTTATTTTTTTTTCCAAGCCTCCATTTTAATTTTCAGGCATGCCCACCAGTATTATGTATCCAGGTGACTTGGAAACTATACCTTTGGGATTCAAAGCACTTGGATCCCAATCTCTGTTCTGCCTCTCACTATGGGAAATTTGTTTAACCTTCTATGCCTCAGTTTCTCTATCTATAAAATAAGGAGGACCCTAAGGTCTGTTTCAGTTCTAAATCAACAATCCTATGGTCCTTCCTTTGTCTTTCCTTCTTTTCCCCTCCAACTACCTTAAAACAATAACAGTGAAGACTAGGGAGCTGTGGGAACATTCACTGCAATTATCCAGTGGTTGAGCTATACGTATACATATATATGCATGAATATATATGTGTGTGTGTGTGTGTGTATGTTTATGTGTGTGTGTATGTGTGTGTGTGTGTGTGTGTGTATGTATGTATGTATACACAAAACCTTAATACTTCGTAGAGTTGCTTGGTCTTTTGACTCTGGTGATCTATTGACTTAAGCTCCACAAGACTTTTGCTTTTATTTAACAATGGTCCAAACTCCTATCACTTTTTACATTATTATTGCTTGGCGTATAATTACTACTGAAAGGTAAGAAAAGATAAAATCCACAAAGCACCTTGAAATATCGAAGGGAAGATCAAAAACATTGGAATAAGGACCATCTGATGACCTGAAAAGTCATGGCAGATTTGTGTTTCTTTGTGCTTGAAGCCTAGATCATTCATATGTGGGAATTATAAAGAAGAATTCTTAGGACAAACATTGAATGCAAGTGGGCTCAGGATCGATGGTGTGTGTATTTGTAGAAAGAGTGTGCCCCAGGTTGAAGGGAAAAGTGTTCTAATGTTATTTTTCTTACTATATCATTTCATTAAATGCTTTTCCTTTCAATTAATGATTTTATTAGGCTGACATTGGAGGAAGAGAAAGTGTCATGAATGACGGTTTTTGAGTTTTTCTGGAGCTACAGAACATCTTCATCCTGGGGCACCTTGTCTGAGGGGCACATGTGAGTGGGTGTACCCTCTGGGACTATGCATATATGTTTTATTCCCCCTGTAAAATGTAAGCTCCTTAAGGGCAGGGGTGCCTTTATCCAGTTTTCATTTTGTCTTTGTAATCTCAGGGCTGAGTTGAAGCACTTGACTATTTAACAAATTCTTCTCGAAGGAATAAATGTCAAATATACGTGGATATTACCCATAACTGAGCTTTGAAGCTAGCTAGAATTGTTTGCTCTTCTAATTCTCTTTCTATTGGTTTTGAATAATGTAAGGATAAATATAAGTACAATTATACATAATTGAGTGTTTGAGAGGATTACCCACAGTGTCAGACACAGATAGACTCATGGGACTTTAGGAAGGGATAAATCTTTCAAGATCATCAGGTCCAATCTGCTGATACATCCCTCAGGAAGGCAGGGGTAAAGGACAGGGTGACCTTGGCAGATATTCACTCTATAGGGGGAGGGACCTTGGTCTTCAGAGTCAGAAGATAAGTAAAGAGACGGTCAGATCTTGAGACAGTGGGACAAGCCAGGGAGGCACCAAACCGACAAGGTCAACAGATTCATTTGTCTAAGAGTTCGTAAGGAATCATCGAGTCCCATGCCAAAGCAATCTGAACATAGACCTAGGCAAGTGTGGGAGATTAAGGCAAAGCAAAATGAGCAAAGCAGAAAGGACCAAAGGAACTCTGAGAAATCCAGCAAATAGAGGATTTCCCAGCTCTGTTGAGACCACCCATACCACTGGAGCTTGCTAAAAATCCTAGTTAACCCTTTCTGGGGTAGCTAGTTACACAGCACATTAAATACTGGACCTGGAGTCAGGAAGATCTGAGTTCAAATCCTGTTCAGACGTTTACTAGCTGTGTGACCCTGAACAAGTCACTAAATCTCTGACTGCCTCAGTTTCCTCAACTGTAAAGAGAGAATAATAATAATGCCTATTTCACAGGGTTGTTGAAGATCTAATGAGATAATACTCATTTCTATTGTTGTAGTTCCAGTAGATTTTTTTCTCCTGGATCTCATTACTTCCTTTTTCATCAGTACATATGTCTTCTCATTGTCCTCAGTTTTATATTAGTAGTTTCTCACAACATTTTTAATATTCCATTTTATTCACATCCCCTAATTTATTTAGCTATTCCACAATTAATCGGTATCTATTTTATGTCTTTTCTATATAGTTCTTCGCTACCACTAGAAGTTTTGAGATACTGTAATGCCCTGCACCAGCAGATTCCCAAAAGAATGCTCCTCTGAACAGCTTTTAAGGTTTGAATTACACAGTATAGTGAACACTCTGTTTATTCCATTACAGATCAAGGCAAATATTCACAATATATCACCATATAATATGCAATATTATATCTTATCACAGAAAATCACAATATAGTGTTCATAACAGCTTAACATTAGAATAGCCACACAGTTTTCACTACGGTGGGCACAATATTTAGAACAAAGAACAAAAGAATGATCATCTGGCTTCCCTAAGGGGGAAATCCTCCTAAATTAATCAATTCACAATACTATAATCAATACTTAATCATTCAATCAATTCACAATACAATAATCACTCTTCCACTCATGAAGCAAATCATTAACTTAATCACTCGTCTCGATTCACAATTACTAAATATCATTAATAACTAAGCACAGTCATTAGAAAACCACACAAACCCTCCACCCCTTAGTGTCCAGCAAACCTCAATTTCATCCAAGGGGAGGCCTTTTCTTCATCTTGACTCAGAGTGGTCTCTCTGATTCCCTGGATCCCCTTCCATGGTCCTAGCTCCCTCCTGACTCCACCAAACAGTCACCTGGATTCAGAAGCAGATAGCTTCCAGGTCCTCTTCCAGTCCTCAGAGGTAGATACCTCCCAGGTCCTTGTCCAGTCCTCTAGGCAATCCCTGGTACACACTGAAGTTTACAGGGCCCAGAACATCTCAGACCCTTCACCACTTCTGTTGCTGGGAACTCAAGGATCAGACAGGCCACGAACCAACAAAGGTTTATCCTTGTCATGCTTCTTCAGTCCTCCAGCAGTTCAGCTGGCCCTAGGACCCAGGAGAATCTCAGCCTTCCAGGAGGCCTTCACCAGATTCTTGTCTCAGGAAAACTCCATCTCAGTTCTCAGTCAGCTTCCAGATGCTTCATACAGAGCTCACACCTTCCATACTTAGCCCTAAGTTACTAAGGGCTAAGTATCTGCTAAATTGATTGCTGTTACAGATACACACATGCATGCATGTACATATACATACACACATACAGCCATATATGTATATGTGTGTGTGGATAGAGAAATAAGAAGTAAGGCCCAGGATCAAAGAGGGGAATAGAGTGGATTGGGTCACTCTTGGGAAACTACATAGCAATAACATGAAACTGCTCCCACTAAGATGCCAGCCTTCTTCCAGTGATGGTATACATACATATGGCTGGGTATTCTGGAACAACACAGTGTTTGATGAATTCAAATTGTGGGGGAGCCAAAGGACAAGGCACAGCCATATGGTGAAAGCAATTGGGTTGCCACATGCTACCAGTGAAGGCTGCAGTGCAGGAAGTGATCAAAGATATCATCTAGGAAGTGTATGAGTCAGAAAAGACAGTGAGGCCAGTTGTGTGGGGAGAATGAGGGCTAATGACCAGACCACCTGAAGAATGCCCTGGCAACCAGAGATCTATAAAAGATCCAATGGGGACTGGAGGCTTTAGGGAGAATTTTCAGGAGAACGTGGGCCAGTGTGGCTCATAGTAGGAAGCACTGAAGATTTATAATCCTCATTACTGGTGTGAGGACCCAAAGCAAGATCACCAACGCAAAGATGTATTGATGCACCAAAGTGCACAAGGTTAACAGCTCTGTATAGAACTCCACATCCCACATCTCCTAGATACCTCGCTCCACCATCTGTGCCTCCTTCATTCATCTCATGTGAAGGGGAGGCCCTTCTTATTTCCAAGACAACCCCTCCATAAGCACAAGTAATTCCATTCTATCTTGTCTCCCCCAACAGATCAGCCCCTCTATCATCTCCACTCTCTTATTTATCTTCAGTCTTTCCCAGTCTGTTGGCTGATTCCTTCCTGCCTACAAACATGGCCACGTCTGTCCCAACCTCAAAAAACCCTGCTTGATCCATCCAGCCTCACTAGTTATTCTCCTACTTTTCCTCCCTTTTGTGCTTAAACTCCCTGAGAAGGCTGTCTACAATAGAAGCCTCCACTTTCTCTCCCTTCATTCCCTCATGAACTGTGTAGTCTGACTTCTGATCTCATCATTCAATGGAAACTACTGGCTCCAAACACATCAATGATCTCCTAATCACTACATCTAATGATCTTTTCTCAGTCCTCATCCTCCAACTTCTCTGAAGATTTGGACACTATTGACCACCCTCTTCTCTTTAATACTGTCTTCTCTTGAGTGTGTGTGTGTGTGTGTGTGTGTGTGTGTGTGTGTGAGAGAGAGAGAGAGAGAGAGAGAGAGAGAGAGACAGAGACAGAGAGAGACAGAGACAGAGAGAGAGACAGAGACAGAAAGAAAGAGAGACAGAGACAGAGACAGAGAGACAGAGAGAGAGAGACAGAGAGAGAGAGAGAGGGACAGAGAGAGAGAGGGACAGAGAGAGCGACAGAGAGACAGAGAGACAAAGAGAGACAGAGAGACAGAGAGAGACAGAGAGACAGAGAAAGAGAGAGACAGAGAGACAGAGAGAGAAAGAGAGAGAGAGGGACAGAGAGAGAAAGGGACAGAGAGAGAGAGAGAGACAGAAAGACAGAGTGACAGAGAGACAGAGAGAGACAGAGAGAGAGAGAGAGACAGAAAGAAAGAGAGACAGAGACAGAGACAGAGAGACAGAGACAGAGAGACAGAGAGACAGAGAGACAAAGAGAGACAGAGAGACAGAGAGAGACAGAGAGACAGAGAAAGAGAGAGACAGAGAGACAGAGAGAGAAAGAGAGAGAGAGGGACAGAGAGAGAGAGGGACAGAGAGAGGGACAGAGAGAGAGACAGAGACAGAGACAGAGATAGAGAGAGAGAGACAGAGAGACAAAGAGAGACAGAGAGACAGAAACAGAGAGACAGAGAGAGAGAGGGACAGAGAGAGAGAGGGACAGAGAGACAGAGAGAGACAGAGACAGAGACAGAGAGACAGAGAGAGACAGAGACAGAGAGAGAGAGAGAGAGAGAGAGAGAGAGAGGGACAGAGAGAGAAAGTGTTCTCTCTCCTGGTTCTCATACAGTCTGACTGCTCCTTCTCAATCTCTTTTTCTGTATCTTCATGCAGGTTACACTCACTATCCATGGCTGTCCCCCCAAGATTATGTCCTAGGCCCTCTTGTGTACATATGTGTGTGTACACACACACACACACATACACATGCATATACATATATACATACATATATATACATATATATATATATACATATATATATGTATGTATAAAATTTTGCCTGGTGATCTCATAAGGTCCCATGGATTCAATTATAATCTTTCTGCTGATCATTCCAGGACCTAACTCAGGGTCTAACCTCTCTCCTAATTTCCAGTCTCCCATCTCAACTGCCTATTTGACATATCAAACCTAACCTCCCTACACTTCTTAAACTCAACATGTCCAAAACTGTACGCATTATTTTTGCCCCCAATCCCCCTGCCCTTCCTAACTACCCTATTCTTATAGAGTCCTACCCTATTATTTCACTCTTTCCATTCACCCAGGCTTGCAGCCTAGAGGTCGGCCCCAGCCCTCTACTCTCTCTGCCTTTCCAAAGTCAATTTCTTGCCGGGTCCTACTGATTACCCCTTCATAAGGTCTCTTGTGGGTGCCCTCTTCTTCTGTGGCACTGCCACTACCCTGATCTAGACCCTCATGACCTCACACTGGCACTGGTGCACCAGCCTTCTGCTGAGTCTCCCCGCTTCAGGTCTTTCCCCGTTCCAGTCCATCCTCTTCTCAGTTGTCAAAGTGACCTTCCAAAAGTACAAGTCGGACCACGTCACTCCATAGTCAGTAAACTCCAGTTCCTATTATGTCTATTAGCAAATAAAAATCTGCAGTTTGGCATTTCATACCCTTCTCCTCTTCTACATTTCCAAGACTTTCTCCACCTTCCTACTCATAAAGTACTCTGAGATCCACTGATCCTGGCATCTGGGCTATTCCTCATTCAAGATACTCCATTTCCCAGCTCTGGGCATTTTAACTGACTATCTCTCATTCCTGAAAGTCTTTCCCTCCTTGTCTCCATCTCCTGGCTCCCCTGAATGACTGCAAGCCCTAGCTAAAATCTACCACTTACAAAAAGCCTTTCCTGATTCCCACAATACTAGTAGCTTCCTTCTCTGTTGGTTATCTCCGATTTATAATATCAACAAAACTCAACAGGAAGAGATGGGAAAAGAAATTTCATTTAAAATTACTATAGAATGTAAAAAATATTTGTATCCTTCTTACCAAAGTATACACAAGAGCCACAGAAGTTGAATTAAAAATAAATGTTTGTAGAAAATAAAAAAGACAAATAAATAATTGGAAAATATTAATTGTTCATAGAGAGGAAAACCAATATAATAAAAATACTATATAAGTTAATTTACTTATTCAATGCATACCAATCAAACTATCAAAGAGTTACTTTATAGAACTAGGCAAAAATAATAACAGAATTCATACAAGGGTGAAAAGGTCAAGAATACCAAGGGAAAAAAATTAAGAATGAAGCAGACCTAACAAAGCCATATCTCAAAGTATACTACAAAATAATAATTCTCAGAACAATTTGGTACTAGTCAAAAAATAGAAATTACTTGGTGGAAAAAATAAGGTGAGTATTATACAGAGCCAAATGCATAAACACAAAAACCCCACCTATTTGGATAAGCACTATTTTATAAAACCTCCTGGGATAATTGGACAGTGTTATGAAAGACATTAGAATGACCTCATACCTTATACCAAGAAAAGCTCCAGAGGGATACATGACTGAGATATATAAGATCACACCACAAACAGATTAGAGAAATGTGTGGCAAAAAATGCATATAAGATCTACAAATAGAAGAAAAGTTCTTGACAAAACAAGAGATAAGGAGGACCACAGATAATAAAATGGACAACTTTGATGACATAAAAAGTTTTTGCACAAAGGGGACACAATTAACTGGGAATTTTTTTTGCAGTAAATTTCCCTTATGAAGACCTTATTTTCATGACATCTCAGGAACGAATTCAAATTTATAAGAATAAGAGCCATTCTCCAATTTATAAATTGTCTAAGGCAGTACATAGTTCTCAAAGTGTTGTTTGAAGTCCCCTGAGGTTCTCCAACACTCTTTTGGGAAATCCATGAGGTCAAAACTATTTTTAAAATAATACTAAAATGCATTAATTTCTAATACAATAAATATTGATAGGTATAACTCACATAAACAAAAGTTTTTGGAAAATCCTTGTTATTTTTTTTAAATGCAAAGGAGTCCTGAGAACAAAAGATTTGAGAATCACTAGTCTAAAGATGTGGACAGGTCTCAAGGGAAGAAACCCAGGTTATCTATAAGCATATGGGACAATGCCCCCAAATCACTACCAATTTGTTGTTCAGTCATTTTCCAGTCATGTCTGACTCTTCCTGATCCCATTTGGGGTTTTCTTGGCAAAGATGCTGGAGAAGTTTGTCCTTTCCTTCTCCAGCTCATTTTACAGCTGAGGAAACTGAAGTAAACAGGGTGAAGTGACTTGCCCAGGGTCAAGTAGCTAGTAAGTGTCTGAAACAGGATTTCAACTCAGGAAGAGGAGTCTTCTCAATTCCAAGCCCATGCTCTATCCACAATGCTGTTCCTTCATTGCTAATCAGAGAAATGCAGATTAAATCAGCTCTGAAATCCCACTTCACATGTGTTGGATTGGCATAGATGAAGAAAAAGGACTGGGAAAATAGTCACAAAAATGCACTGATGATGGACTTATGAATGGTTCCAATCATTTTGGAAAGTGAATTGGAATTATTACACAAAAAATCTGCACAGTGAATGCCCTTTGACCCAGTTATATTACTCTTGTTGTTCAGTCATTTTCAGTCATGTTCAACTCTCCGTGACCCCATTTGGGGTTTTCTTGGCAGAGATACTGGAGTGGTTGTCATTTCCTTCTCTAGCTCATTTTACAGATGAGGAAACTGAGGCAAACAGAGTTCAGTGCCTTGCCCAGCATCATATAGCTAGTATGTGTCTAAGGCTGGATTTGAACTCATGTCTTTCTATACCTAGAAGGTGGGATTTTAGATGGGATTTGACCCATCTCTGCCTACTTATCCTGTGTGATTCTCATCCAGATCCTCCCCTAAGTTTTCTAAGGGAACAAAGGGCACTAGAGAAGTCCACTCAAAGTGGACTGGGGCGAGGGGTTCCTCAAGTTTCTCTAACAAAAGGAGTCTGTGGGTTATCCATGGGTCAAAGTAACACAAAATAATTAAGAAAGACTAATTGCTAACAACTGATGGGCTCCAGAAAGGTCTCGTGTAAGACAGGACAGCTGGGCTGTACTTTGAAGGAAGTTAGGGATTTGAAAACATTACTCTGAATTAATGTCAGTGTTTCTTCGAAAAAACCTTAAGATGTGGAGAGAGAATAGCAGTACGGAGCATTCTCTCTATTATCCAACAGAAATCTAGAGCAAAAGCCAATGATTTTGAGATAAGCCAATGCACACTGTAGGAACAAGGATACACATAGATTATAAGCACACAGTGCAGTGTGGACCCACTCCTGGGAACACGTGTGACCATCTCATTATCCATGTGCATAATTTCCCACTGCATCAATTAATACCAATGGGCCTTTTCCAGGTTGGAGCAGGGGAGTGTTGGAGGGGAGTTTGGAGAGAGAAGGATGCTGAGACACACTCAGATTTCCTTTTGGCTTCTCCCCAGAGGGGAATTCAACATCTGCTTCCCCACCATATAGAGATAGCTCCCTTACAATTCTATTAAAATAAATCGGGATAAAGAGCCCCTTTGGACAAACAAAATTCAGATTTTTCCAAGAACTGGCCAACTTTCCATTTTTTAATACCTTCTGTCTATTTTTGTCATTAAAAAATATCTATCACTAGAGAGCTGATGTCCCCATTTCTGCCTTGTCACCTGTCTCCCCCTTCCCCTCCAGCAGACTCATTAAGTTTTGTTTGCTGCCCAGAGAGTCAGTCACTCTGCCTAAGGAGTGCCAAGGGGCAAGCTGACCATCAGGACTCATTAGGTCAATGCATCAGGCTCATTACATGTCATGCCCAGAGTGCCATCTAAATTAGCAATGAGCTTGGCCACCTGAAAGTAATTCACAAAGGCAGTCAGCTGTGGTGTTTTCCCATCTCTAATCCACCTGCCAGATTCATTTTCCTGTAGAGGACAGTGATCAGTCATGGCAACACATGTCCCTTGGTTTCTCTTGGATCTGATCAGGTGCTTTAGTACTTCCTGACTAAATGGTCTTTAAATGACAAGCAAAAAAACAAGGCATTCCAAACCATGCAAAGATCTGAAATGTACAAGGGAAGAAAATGTGTGGTCCTAGAAATGAGAGATAACTTATCAATCAATAAATAAATACATTTATTTTAATTTTTTATAAATTTCATAATTTAAATTTTATTATAAATAAAAACATTCCATACCAATGGATACTTTCTTATGGGCAGTTTGGCATGATGTATCACTGTATCAGGAAATGCTGGACAGGAATCCTGACTGTCACTTGCTGTTTTTATGACCTCTATCAAGGCATATAAGTGCTAATAGCCTCAGTTTCCCCATCTGTAAAATGTAGATAAAATGAGTGCCTGCCTCATAGCTTTTTTTGTTCTGCAAGAATCAATGAGATTACATATATAAACATTTTGAAAACTCTGAAGTCTTCTATAAATGCCAAGTAATCTAAATCCTGGGATCATCTAGCTATCTCAGAGTGATGAAGGTGCTTGTCAAGATCCCCACAGCCAGCAAGTGGCAAACCCAGGACTCTGATTCAGAATCCAGTGTTCTTCCCATTTTATTGATACTTCCACCCCAACTATCCATCTAGTACAGATTCCATGATCCCTGCTTGGCAAACCATCCTACGGGGATGAGTGCCAAAATGATTCTCCTAAAATTCCCTTTTTCTCCTTTTGTTCCTGACGTAGATAGCTTAGCTCTTCCCAAGGGAGTCAGTTTGGTCCACTGGAGAGAGGACTGACTTTGGGGTCAGAAACCAATGAATCATTTATTAAGCACCAACAAGTACCAGGCAGGAATTGGAAATCCAAAGACAGAAGCAAAATATTCCCTGCCCTAGAGGAGCTTACATTCTAATGGAGGAGACATCACGTTCACATGTTGGCTAGAACTAGTTACCGTATTTTATATTCATTATAACTTCGGACAGTGTGAATTTGTATACTTTTAACCACTTCAAGGGCTTCATTACTCACATTAAGCAGGACCTAACTGTATCTCAAGATGGTTCTTAAGCTGAGTTTGGAAGGAAACCAGGGGTTTCAAAAGATCAAGGGGAGGAAGGGAGAACATTCTAGGCATGAGGTACAACCAGTGCAAAGGCAAGGAGGTGGGAGACTGACTTCAGTCTCTGCCCCTCATACATACTGATTATAGATCCCTGGAAAACCAGTTAACATTCCCATGCTCCAGGCAACTCTCCAGATATAATTTATATAAGAATTACTGATCAGCATCAGTGGATTGAGTTTCTATCATGGGAGTTCCTACAGGATGATAAAATATAATCCCAGCCTTTTTCCTCTCCCCTCCTCAAAAAAATCCAGTCCTATATATCTCTCCAAAACTAACTCTAAACTTCCAAAGGTCAGAGACTCTGTTTTCTATCCCTTTCTATTCTATTTAGAGCTTAGGTCATGCTGTGGCCCACCCTCTTGCATGTATATGGTAGGTTCTCAATAAATATTTCATGAAGAAAACAAGGAATCTCACTCCACTTGCTCTTATATGTGTATATGCAGGCCACCATGTTGAAAGGTTCTAGAGCAGTGGTTCCCAACCTTCCTAATGCCGCGACCCTTTAATACATTCCTCATGTTGTGGTTACCCCCAACCATAAAATTATTTTTGTTGCTACTTCATAACTGTAATTTTGCTACTGTCATGAATCATAATGTAAATATCTGATATGCAGGATGTATTTTCATTGTTACAAATTGAACATAATGCACAGGTTGAGAACCGCTGTTCTAATGGAAGAAGGAAAGAAAATGAGCCATGGTTATTTAAAATGAAATTTCTGGAAATTCTAGGTTGACAGAAATCAGTGGACAAGACCAGTCACACCCTGCCCTAAGGGCTCCAACAGACAATGTTGGATTCCAAAGCTGGAAGGGACCTTTGTGAGCACTGATTCCTACCTACTGTGTCATTTTACAGAAGAGGAAATGGGGGCTCAGCGAGTCAAGGAAGCTTGCCCAATGTCAAATAGGGCCTATAAAGAACTCAGTCACTGAAGTCCAGCTCTTCTGACACCATACTGAATTCTCTATCTACCTCACTAAGCTGCCTCTACTGGCAGAACTTACCATTAATGTGATTTGGGAAGAATGTGATCATATATAGAAATCTTGGCAGCAGCACGTTGCTGTGGAGGGGGCACTGGACTTGGAGCCAGGGGACTTCAGTTTCCCCATTGTGTATAATGAGAGGATTAGATTAAATGGCCTCTGAGGTCCCTCCCACCCCTAAGTCTATGGTCCTATAATTCATGAAGCAATTAGACTTCATAGAACAGGCTAAATAATTTGGGTAAAAACCATTCATTTTTGTTCCTCAATAGCACTTTGAAGGAAGACATGACATAACACAGGAGAGGCGAAGTTGACTTTACAGTTGAGAGACTTGTGTTAACCCCCCACAGGACTATTTGCTACCTGTATGGCCATCACTTATCTGTGCCTCATTTCCTCATCTGTAAAATTAAGAGGTTCATCTAGAAGGCCTCTAAGATCCCTCCCAGCTCTAAAATTATGACCCTATAATTTGGTATTGGTCCACTTTCATCAGCGTTATTCCTTAAACCAAGGGTGGGGAACCTGTGGCCTCAAAGCCTCATGTGGCCCTCTCCGTCCTCAAGTGCAGCCTTTAGACTGAATCCAAATCACAGAATAAATCCCAGGAAGTTTGGATTCAGTCAAAGGACCTCACTTGAGGGCTGAGAGGGCCACATGTGGCCTCAAGGCCCCAGGTTCCCTACCCCTGTGGCTTAAACCATACCCATAAAGGAGAAGTTGGTAGCATGTACCATCCAATCTGCCCAGTGAACTTTGGACACCCTGGGAAACTGGTCCAGGCTGGTGCAGACCCACAGAGTGTCTGCTGGTGAGGCAGACAGATGCTCTGCTCATTGTCCCTTATCTATCACTTTAAGAGATAAAGAACACTTGGAAAAGTTAGATAGACAAGTGATGGCCTTTGTTGTGGTTCTGCCCCCAGTCCTATCCCCCACCAAATGAACCTCAGTGCAGCCTGGCAGCTAATGGAAAGAGTCTACACAAGGTAGAGATAAATTGATAACATAACCTCAGGGTCCTATGCGTCATTTGGCACTTATCCAGACACCAAGTGTTCACCATAAATCATGATTGCAAGGCTGAGAGGAGAGGTTTTAAATTAGCATTTCAATCAAGCAAGATTGAAACCCTACCACTCTCATCTCGTCTCTATCCCTCCCATCTGCCCCTCCATGGTCCCCCAGAAGCTTCAGAAAGAAAGCAATGAAATGGTTCTAAGAAAAGGTTCCATATATGGGGACTTGTCCCGGGACCAGTGAGAACCCCAGTGGGAAGCCTTCGTTTTGTTCACCATTCAGCTCATGCCACATTCTAGAAAAGGCTTCTATAAAACCCACTCCCAGCTGCTAGGACCCACTCTGCCAAAAGGACCTTGCCGTCCTTTTGTATATCCTCTGAACACAATCATAAGTGTACATGTTGTTTCACCCGCTAGAAAGTATGTTCTTTGAGGGCAAAATCTTTCATTTTTGTTTTTGTGTCCTCTACTCTTAGCACCATGCCCAGTACATAGTAGGTGCTTCATAAATGTTTATTTGAGGAATTATTAAGCTAACTATCCATCCCCCCTCTTTTTTTTTTTCTTTTATGGATCTCAGGGCTTGACCTGGATGCCCTCCTTCAGCTCCCACCATCTGCGTTCCAGCCAGGTCTCCCTTGAGATCTTCCATGGTAGCAGTTCTCAACCTGTGGGTCACAACCCCTTTGAGGGTGACCCTCACATATTTCTGACGGTCTTAGGAACCGAGACACCACTCCTCTATCTGTCTGCAAGCGAGTCCGCCCACATGCAGATATGGCCATATACAAGTATTAAAGGGTCTCCACATTAGAAGGAAAACCACTAAGAACCACTGTTACAGGATTGTGGGGTTTATGAATTGTTTATCAGTAACTCCACCTATGATAAACGTCCAAAAGGACCCAAGGATACATGTGCCCAAGCACCTCACAGATAACCAAAGTCCCAGGGTTGGTTCTGATCGTGAGAAATGAAGTAACCCATCTGATCGTTCCAGGAAACCACACTTGCCCAGGAATACTGATTCTGAGGGGCCTAGAGAGATGGGATCAAGATTCCAAATATCAGGAAGAAGGGGGGCTGGTATCTTCTACATATGCACCAGACTTAAGGCAAGTAGAGCCCGTAGACACCTTTGTCTACACCCATCACAAACAGGTCAGATATGGATAATTCTCTTGACATCATGGACTAACCTCATGGATTTACCATTTTTACCATTTGGGTTTTTCCTCCCTAGACATTCTTCCTCTGGCAAATGGAGTCCAGCCTACGTAGCCTTCATCAAGACCATAAAATATCTGCCATAATGATATCTTATTTGGACTTTTCAAAATTCATGAATGTATCTATATATATGCATACATACATACATATGAACATACACACACATGTTATCAGAGCTATGTGTACACACAGACAGGGAAGGCCTCTGCTATTTCCTCCTTCAATCTCCCAGTGAGTGGGTAGCATCACTAGAATAATACACGCCATCTCTTTTCCAGACAGTGCGGATAGTATTCATTCAATTCATGCATTCAGTCAGCAAGGCGTTAAGTGCCTTGTTGTTGTTCAATCATTTTCAGTCATGAAAACATGACCCTACTTGGGAAGATACTAGAGTGGTTTGCCACTGCCTTCTCCAGCTCATTTTACAGATGAAGAAACTGAGGCAAACAAGGTGAAGTGACTCACCCAGAGTCACACTGCTAAAAGTCTCTGAGGACAGGTTTGAACTCAGGTCTTTCTGATTCCAAGGCCAGCGTTCTATCCACTGTATTATCTAACTGTCCTTATTAAGCACCTACTGTCTACAGTCACTGGGCTAGGTATTAGGGACAAAGAGAAAAAACAATCTTTTCCCTCTACAAGTTTATACTCTGTTGCAGTAACCTAGGGGTATTTGGAGCATAAATACAGCAAGAGTCTTTATGCTATTTACCTGGTATATGCTGAGCACTAGAGATACTTACCCAACTCGCCCCAGGGAGCATCACAGAGATTTGAGAGAAAGTTTGGGAGAAATGTGGGTGCTTCACGAGCTCTTTGACTACTGTGTAGTTATAGGCATATCCCAAAGATATCGGGGGGGGTGGTTCCAGATCACTGCAATAAAGCAAATATTGGAATGAAACAAGTTACACAATTTTTTTATTTTCCACTGCATATAAAAGTTATGTTTACACAAGCTATAGTCTAGTAAGTGTGTAATAGTGTTACTTTAAAATAAAAATACATTGTAAAGGAAATATATACACTCTAACTAAAAAAAAACTTTATTGCTAAAAGGTGCTAATCATCATGTGAACCTTCAGTGAGTCCTAATCTTTTTGCTGGTAGAAGGTCTTGCCTCCATGTTGGTGGCTGCTGACTGATCAGGGGGGTGGTTGCTAAAGGCATGGTGGCTGTGGCAATTTCTGAAAATGAGATGACAATGAAATTTGCTACATGCATTGACTCTTACTTTCATGAAAATCTTCTCTGTAGAAGGTGATGCTGTTTGATCATGTTTTACCCACAGTAGAACTTCTTTCAAAATAGGGGTCAATCCTCTCAACACTACCACGGCTTTATCAACTAAGTTGATGTAATATTCTTCAATATTGTTGTGTCTCAGGAATGGGGAGTCCTGAGGAGTGGGAGAGAGAGAGGTAACAGCCAGTCAGAGGGATAGAGCACACAAAATATTTATCAATTAAGTTCAACATATATGGCTGTAGTTTGTAGCACCCCAAAACAATTACAAAGAAACATCAAAGATCACTGATCACAGATCATTATAACTAATAAAGATAATAATGCAAAAGTTTGAAATATTGCAAGAATTATGAAAATGTGACACAGAGATACAACGTAAACACAGGCTGTTGGGAAAATGGTGCCATAGACCGTCTTAGTGCACAAACTTTTAATTTATAAAAACAAAACACAATATCTACAAAGCACAATAAAGCAAAGCCCCATAAAATGAGGTATTTCCATACTTGGGTAGAATACACACAGCCTCAATGCCTACATGAGAGGACAACAGGTTTTGGGGTCACCTTCTCTGGAAATGGTGTCATTCTCTGATGGAAATGAAAAGGGTGGGCATTTTGGATCCCAGAGAAAAGTCCTAGAGCCCAGAGGTCAGCGGGAAATTTAAACAAGGGAGAAGTTCCATAATAGAGGTTCTTTGACTGACTTTGCTCAAGAGCTGTGACTCTTGCCAAGGACTAGCAGCTCTGAAGTATCCTCAACGAGGGGGGTGACACAGTGCCCCAGAGAGACAGGTGGAAAAGCCACAGTGAGGAGCAAAGCTGATGCCACTTGCCCCATGTGGACTGTGCAGAGCAGCAGGAGACATAGTCTGCTAAGGAAGGACCAAGGAGCCATGTCTGGTGGAACCGCCAGTGACCAAGGCTATTTCTAGAACAAGACTCTAGAGAAAGGTCCCTGCATTGGATCACACCTTTTCTTGCTGTGATCTCTTTGACGAGCTCTTTCCAATGTTCTTAGACCTGTGGACAAAAACTTCTTTTCCATTAGTTTTGTGAATGCTGTGCTTTTAAGGGAAGTTGGTGTAAATAACACTCTGGGAACCATATTAAAATAAATTGCCCAAATCATCTTAGTTGGTGCTATGACCTGGGGAGGTGGGGTAGGGATATGAACAATCTCCCCAAGGGGTTTTATTACAAAATAAATAAGGGCAGCGTAGCAGCAGCAACATATCACAGCTCTCACATAGCCACCCCAAAATACCCATAAAATAGGACTCTAAACCAATCCTAGAACTCCAAAACGCACACAAAGATACTTTCCACTAAAGTCAGCTCGGCTACAAGGAAC
>CM053585.1:533065677-533104578 GCA_028646515.1 Pseudochirops corinnae
GGCATGGGTGGTGAGGGAGGAGGAGAAAGAACCTGGAATCTGGAGTTCCATAATCAAATGTTATGAATGTGTATCTATCTTTCAATCTATATATGCAATTATTATTATTATTATTGACTACATCCAACTGGAACTTGAGATACACAGGCACTGCGGTTGGGAGATCCATCCTGCCCTACCGAAAAGTGACATAGGAGAGAATAGACTGGGGGAGGGGGGACACACTGGGATGGCTGTTTTGGGGTGGTGGGTAGGGGAAAGAGGGGGAGAAAATATGTAACTCAAAATCTTGTGGAAATGAATGATGTAAACTATAATAAAATTTAAAAAAAACAAAATAAATAAGAGCTAAGTAGATAAGATGATATTAATGGATCTTTTCATCAAATTCTAGTAGCCTGGTCTATTGTGCTTCCTAGAACAAAAGATATATAGAGATAAAGATAAGAATATATATATATATATATATATATATACACATATATAAATATGGATATATTCATAGAGAAATAAGAATAGATAATATATCTATATCTTAATATATATAGACAGACAGATGTAGATATAGACACGAAGAGACAGACAGATAGATCCCATAAGCTGACTTGGTGTTGATACTGACTGGTCAGGACTCCTTACCCCTCTGAAAACTGATGGAGAAATAGTCATTCAGAAAAATATGAATGAACATCTTGATGTGCATAGCATGGATATACATATATGTGTAAGTATAAATGTGCATGTATGCATACAAATATGTGTGTATACAAGGCATCCCAAAAATATTAATATAATCGTAGGTTTATTTAAACTCATACACGTATGTGTGTATATACATACATACAACACTGTGTGTGTGCGCATGTGGGTGAATCCTTTTCCATAGGTTATATTCTCATAGGAGGCATTCTCCTGAGTTAAAATAATTACCAGGGGTGGCTAGGTGGCACAGTGAATAAGAGCAGCAGCCCTGGAGTCAGGAGGACCTGAGTTCAAATTCCACCTCAGACACTTAACACAAAAAACTAGCCATTTGACCTTGGGCAAGTCACAACCCCAATTGCCCTGCCTTCCCCCCTCCAAAACAAAACAAAAGAAAAAAGGTAATTACCATTCATCTCAATGGGACAGATTTTCACATAATTCTGAACCCCCCCCTCCAAATTGACAACCATTTAATACCATCTGATATTCAGGGTTTATATAATTGAACCATTAATGCAAAAAACCATAAAAACAGACTAATAAAGACCAAAAAAGTCAACAAAACAATGTCCCACTCCCTGAACAAATTAGCCTGAGTGGAAAGGCTGAGGATAAGAGAATGGGTCATTTGAACATTTCCTCTTAGGGGAAGGGGTCCATAGGATTACTGCTGCTTTAATCTAGCTCTGAGAATTTAATGCAACATTCCTAAACTCTATGCACTACTGTGAAGCTGTCCACATGGTGGCACTTTGGTGGAGGGAGGATGGGGCAGAAGCTGGTAGTAACCAGCCACTCTGGAAGCCTAGGAAAAACAAATCAGGCCTGGTAAATGTGAGCTGAAGTAAGGCTATTAATACATATAGGCTATGTGATCTTGGGCAAGTGCCTTAACCTCAAACTGCTCTAAGCAACTTGAAAAGACAATAAATTGCAGAGAAGGAATCGTTTTCTTGACAGTCTCCTCAAAGTAATTCTCTGTAAACATTTAAATCAGAATGGGGTTGGACCTCTGATTTCCCTGGTATAAGTAACTTTCCAGGAGATTGTTGATGGAGTTCAGCACCTTCTCTGTGATCTACTTTTGAGTTGTCTAAAAAACTGTAGCCCAAGGTCACACAGCTAGGAAGAGTTGATGCTTCTTTAGGCTTTAAGGTTTAAAAAGCACTTTACATATATTATGTGTAATTGATTCAAGTGAGAACGTGGAGAGTAAGTGTTGGCGGTCCAGATAGAACCCAGGTCTCTCTCAACTCCAAGTCAAAGCAGTAACAATTGAAATTCTGACTTCCCACTTCTCCTAAGACCATGCTTCCTGAGGACCACCACCCTCTTATCTACATCTGCCCCTACAACATCACTGGACCATGCTCTTCAAACACCTTACAGTCCCCAAGTGTGGTCATTGGTTCTATCAGTTGCTTTCTGATGGTGGTCTTCTCATCGGTGAGGCGTGTCTAAGTCATTCTGGGAAGGGATGGATACCTGTGGAAAGGTCGCCTAGAAGTACCTAAGCTCATTTATGGTGTGTTAACTCCTCCAAAGTGTTCTTCATAAAGGGAAGGTCATTCTTGATCTTTTTTTCTGACTATGCCACTGGCTTCTGGGATCCATTCACTTCATTATCTGCCTGGAGTCTTCTACTCCCTGAATGCCTTATAGACCAGCTTATAACAAGTGAAATCTCAATTGAATTTGTCACTATTGAGCCACACGGAGTAAGCCTAGGGCAGAAGCTGGAGATAAGAGAAAGCACAGACCCATCTGGATGTGAAGCCTGTTTCAAAGGCATCCTGCTCGCCATCTTGAGCCAGCTTTTAAAACCAGATAAATAAGTCACAGCACTAAAGTTCCTATTAGGATGGTACTCTAAATAGATCAGAGATAATGGAAGGGGCCTCTAAATCTTGACACAGTTCAGAGTCTCTATGGGTATTCATCGAACCTTTTTGCCATCTACACTGAACCTTGGAAAATTGGCTCTATTTTTTGTTGATACTGTTTGTATAGCCAGGTGTGTTTTGTTTTGTTTTTAAAGAGAAGGAGGGTTTATATTCTCTCATGTAAGGCAACCTTTAGAAAGAGACATCTCACAGGGATTTTAATGACTACTCACTTCTGTTTCCCTACTGGGAAGGCATCTCAGTCAGAATTCGTGCTACCGATATACACTTAAATGGTGATAGGAGAGGAAGGCAGACCATGGCAGGGGGTGAAGGTCATAGACTAGGCCACAAACATTTACTCCCCACAACCTGTGTACCAGATGTGTACTAAGTGCTACAGATGCAAATGCAAGCAAAAAGAAAACCATTAGCTCCCCTCAAGCAGCTTACACGCTAATGGGGGGAAATAATGCAGTAAAGGGAGCTGAAAGAGGAGCTTCAATGTGATGAAATCCAGAGAGAGAATCATAGCTGGGATGGGAAGGAAGCATGGTGAGACTGGGCCAATCCCTAAAATACAGGCCCCAGAGGCAGCTCACCACAGGAGAAGGAGGCTAGCATGGTAGAAAGATGTTTCAGGGTGAGAAAACTCCAGACAGTGCGTCTGAGTAAAGGTAGTGCTCAGACAGTCAGATTATGGCTGAGAGGGAGAGGGTTAGAGAGGTCTTAGGAAGGACAAGAGGGCTGTCCTATGGCACTGAAGGGTTAGACCATGGAAGAGAAATTGGACCACTTTTGTTTGAAGCATGAAAGTTACAAGGAAGAAAATTCATGTTTGATGATGAGGAGAATAAGGCTCCTGAAACTTAGAGCTAATCTAAAGTACAACGGGCTACCTAAAGAGATAGTTTTTTCTTCATCTTGTACAGTTATTTTCAGTTGTGTCTGACTCTTCATGACCCTATTTGGAGTTTTCTTGGTAAAGATCCTGGAGGGTTTTTCCATTTCCTTCTCCAGCTCATTTTACAGATGAGGAAACTGAGGCAAACAGGGTTAAGTGACTTGCCCAGGGTCACACAACTAGTAAGTATCTGAGACTAGATTTGAACTCAGGGAGATAAGTCTTGCTGACTTTAAGCCCAGTGCTCTATCCACTATTCAAAAGCTGGAGGGGCACCTTTATGAAGAAAGCATCTTTTCCTGTGGTCTGGTCTAGATGTGATCTGAACATCCTTTCCAGCTCTAAATCCTGGGATTCCGTGGACAGCAATGGAGTGATTTCTCACTTCTTTCCATCTTCTCTGGAACTGAGGGGGGCAGGACACCCCCATCAACCACTGATTCACCCTCCTGCCCAGTGCTCTTTGTACACAAAGACAAGAACGTGGAGGCGAACCTTTGAAACAAAGCCAGAGACTCTCTCTCTCAAGGACCATAAACAATATGTTGTTGGGATTTTTTAGACAAACAGGAAAAAAACAAACCTTCCTTTTTGTCTTAACATGGAAAAAATAATATGCAAGCTACAGGAGATAAACTTTGGACAATAAAATTATTGACCCCTTCGTGACCAATACAGAAGCTCAGAGTTTATTGAAGGAAAACTAGAAGAGTCAGGGCAATTGGGTTTTTAGCAGATCAGAATAGAATTACTTAATTGTAAGGTATTTTAGCATGTAACCTAAGCAGAGCAAAGATAGAAAAGCCATTGTACCCCCACGCAATCATATCAGCACTTTTTTAGAGATGGAAAGAGCTGGAAGCAAAGCAGATGTCCATCCAATGGGGAATGGCTAAGAGAAGGAATGAATATATACGAGTATGATAGAGCATTGCTGTATTGTAAGAAATGAGGAAAATGGGGCGGCTAGGTGGCGCAGTGAATAGAGCACCGGCCCTCGAGTCAGGAAGACCTGAGTTCAAATTCGACCTCAGACACTTGACACACTTAGCAGCCATGTGATTTTGGGCAAGTCACTTAACCCCAACTGCCCTCCAAAAAGCAAAAAAAAAAAAAAAAAGAAAGAAAGAAATCAGGAAAATGAAGACCACAATGAACAGACTTCCATGAACTAATCCAAAATAAAGGAGGGAAAACGGGGAAACAATATGCACGATTACTACCAACAATGCAAATGGAAAGAACAAATAAAACCAAACTAAGGATTCTGTCTTTAGAATTGTAATTATAATCAAGCTTAACCCAGCAGGCTACAAGCATTCATTGAACTTTGACTGAATGCCAGACACAAAGCTAAATGCTAGAGATGTGAATACCAGCAAAAAGATAAAAGATAGCCCCTGCCCTCAAGGAGCCTGCATTCTAAAAGGGGAAGTCCGACACTTATTGGAGATCCCTAAAGGGTGGGTGAGAGGAAGAGAAGGCACCAGTATGGTGAGAGCACGGCTGGGAAAGGAACGAGGTCTAATGATCCTGGGCCCGTCCCCCATAAGGAGGCCCTTGGAAGGAATTAACCAGTGGGAGAGAGGGCCTAGCACGGCAGAGGGATGGTCCAGTTTGAGAAGATCCCAGGTACAGGGGGAAGTTCTAGTGTGAGAAGGCAGTTGAATGGCATTTTCCCTTCTATTTGGTTTTAAACTCCTCAGTTACTGGTCCTGTATCTTTGAGTTTTCTTTATCTCCTCTAAACTTATTCTATCATTCATGGATTGGCACGACTAGCTGATCATCTGAATAAATTAGCATCAGTCCACCGAGTGTCAGGGGCAGCTTGACTCAGGAGGTAAAGAACTGGCCTTAGAGTCAGAACAACCCAGATTCAAATTCTCTCTCACAAACGCTGCCTGTGTCACCCTGGACAAGTCTCGAAGACTCTAGGTTAAGAAACAGCTACAGATCTCTAATGGAAGAAGGAATCTCATGACTGGTGAAATCGCCCACAAAATCAAAAAGCCTCCTCAAATGTATAATTTAATACTGACTAGCAATTTTAGGGATTCCATCCAAAACCCAAGATCAACATGAGACTGTGAAGTAGAGACAGTCCTGTACTCTGGATCTGGTAACTAAGGCCCCGAGTTCAAATCCCAACTACCTATGACTTGTGTCACCTTTGAACTACAGTTTTCTCGTCTATAATAGGAGGAATGGAGGAAGGGAAGGGAACAAACATTTATTAAGCACCTGTTATGGACCAGGAACTGTGCTAAGCATTTTACAAATATGATCTCATTGGAGAAGATTGGACTGGGTGGTCTCTCAGACCTTGTCCACTTCTATAACCTGATTCCAAGGAGGGCAATCTGTCTTATTAAATGTTCCAGACCTACCTGTGTGCTGCAAGCATTGATCAAAACTCCCCACCGTGCCCAAACCCTGTTAGCAAATGATAAACACGATACATGAAATACGATAAGACAACATAATGTTAATTTGTGGTTTCTAAGACGATGCACCACCCGCCGAGATCTATTCCTATTTGTCTTTGACACCACCGCTCCAATCCCTGGCAGGATGGAGAACTGGCTTGGTTGTGGCAAAGCCTCTTGGAGTCTCAGGAGATTATCTGAAGTCCCCTGCAGTGTGACGTTGTAACAGTAAAGGCTTTTTTAAATTGGCATCTGAGGCCACCAGTTCTAGGAAAATAAGTCTCTAAGAAGAGGGTTGAGAACTCAGATAGATAACCTTAGAAGCATCTTGGATGGATAAGGTAGAACCAGACTCAGTAAATTGTCCCTGATCTTCTGGAGTCATTGTAAGAATAAATGAAACAATATTTGTTCATCACTTTGTCAGCTTTAAAGTGCGATAGAAATGCCAGCTTTTATGAAGTTGGAAGGGATAGATTGCAGATAGTTGAAGTAAAATTAGCTGAAGTTTGTATGATTATTTAAAATGAGAGCTGAGAGACAAGGCACATTGAAAATGGTCCTTCTCTTTCCTCAAATTCTTTCATTTCCATTCCAAGGTCTGTCTTTCCAGATTCTACACTCATGGAAAGAGCCCCTGACTTTGCTGTAGTGGATGCCACTTACATGGTTTGACCTTGACTCACTCCTTGCAGGGTCGGGATCCGGACAATAACATCCTTGAGCAGGTTTCCCCAAACTTGGCTCGTGGTGTTTCCTTTTCACTTTTTCCTCCTGTTCTGACCTCACTTCCTGTTAGGTCGTTGATGGGAAACAAAGGTTACAAGTTTATAAGTAAGCTTCCCTGGTGCCTGATGGGTAGATAAGGACAGCAGTAACACAGTAGGACATTCCAGCCCTGGGAAAGTCAGCCCAAGGAGATTGTTCTAGAGTTCACACCTGGAACGATAAGTGCCCAACAGTCTCTTGACCTTCCTGTGCACATAGATGTTGAACTAGAAGTAAAATCCATCCAAGCCCTTCATTTTAGAGGTGAATAAACTGGTGTTCAGGGAGTCACTTCTTGGGAAGGGTCAAACACAACAAGGAAGTAGCAAAGCCAAGACTTAAGCCTAAGGCTTTCTGATTGATGAAAGGTGATGGTTAGACAGCTGACCTTGAGGCCAGAAAGACCTGAGTACAGGTACTTCCTCTGTCATGCATTGATCAGGTGACCCTGAGCATATCACTTCACTTCTCATTGCTAGGCAAATCTCTAAAAATGAGAGCCGCAGAGGAGATGCCAACCTGACTGACAGAGGGAAGTTGCTCCCCAAGGAGCTCGCTAGACCCATGGAATCCTAAGTCCAGACCCTGTCTCTAGCTGACTGTTTACATAGTAAGCATTGGTCTTTGTGCTTTCTTGAGTTAGAAATTTTTTTCAATTTGCATGTATGCCTTTGCATTCAGTCTTTACAAATAGGGCTATTACAGAACTAGAGTCAAAATCAGAATTTAGTGGGAGTTGGGGACACCAAGGGAGTGCCATAGTGCACATAGAGCCAGTCCTAGAATCAGGAAGATGCACCTTTGGGAGTTCAAATCCAGCCTCAAACACTTGCCAGCTGGATGACCCTGCACAAGTCACATAATCCCATTTGCCTCAGTTTCCTCATCTGTAAAATGAACTAGAGAAGAAAATGTCAAACCACTCCAGTATCTTTGCCAAGAAAACCCCAAATGAGGTCACAAAGGGTCAGACATGACTGAAAACTAAACAATAGTAGTTATCGAGCAGAGGAAAGAGAATCTAGAAAGACTGAGACCTCTCCCCAGAGAATCAATTATTAGAACCAGATGAACCCACTAAGAATCTCTGCAGCTCATGAGCCTGGGCTAAAATTGGAGAAGATTAAATTTCGAAGTAGAGTAGTATTTCTAGGTGTAACGGCTCAGTTGTAAAAGGCAAGGATTTAGGACCTGAGGTAGCTTTTAGCAGCAGTTTATGTGAAAAAGAATTCCATTTTAATCACAGACCTAATAAACACAAATAGACTGATGTGACTGCTTTAAAAAAAGTATAGAAATTAATCATCTCCCTGAATTTGAAACGAATCAGATACAATTTAGAGGATTGTGCTCTATTCCATAAGCAACCTTTATTTTTTTGTTAAAGATTTGGTCTCTTACAGGGTGGCTAAGTGGCACAGCGAATAGAGCACCGGCCCAAAGTCAGGAGGACCTGAGTTCAAATCTGGCCTCAGAAACTTAACACTTACTAGCCATGTGACCTTGGGCAAGTCACTTAACCCCCAATTACCCTGCCTTCCCCCCTGCAAAAAACAAAAAAGAAGAAAAAAATATTCGGTCTCTCTATCTCAGATAGGCTGAAAGTTCTGAGAGTATTCACGGACCAATGTCACTACTGATAGGCTGGGAGTTTTGACCTACTCTGTGTCTAGACTGGATTGAATGCCCCCTTCTTAGGCAGGCCGGTGGCTCACTATGTTAATGCTGGGCATAGTCGTGTAGACACCAGTTGGCTTAACCCTCTGCAGCTCAGAATTTCTAAGGTGGAATACATTTAGCAATTAGCACAGTGCTTGGCACATTGTAAGAACTTAATAAATGTTCATTGACAGCCTCCTCGGCAGCCAAAATTACAGGCATGCACCACCATGCCCAGCTGGGTGCAACATTTAAGAATCTTAACCAATAAGCGTGCTCAAAGGCTGTCTGCCAGGTTGATATGAGGTTCCTGGAACTATTGTTGCTGTTGAGTAGTCATGTCTGACTTTTTGTGACCCCATTGGGTGTTTTGATGGCAGAGATACTGGTGTCATTCACCATTTCCTTTTCCAGCTCATTTTACAGATGAGGAACGTAAGGCAAACAGGTTTACATGACCTGCCCAAGGTCACACAGCTAGTAAGTATCTGAGTCAGAATCTGAACCCAGAAAGAGGAGTCTTCCTGACTCCAGGCCCTGTGCTCTGTGCACTATGGTGCCTCCTAGCTGCCCTTCTAGAACTGTAGAAGCATAGAAACAGAACTTGGAGGGACATAAGAAAGCATATACAGGGGCTAGAGTACATGCCCTGGAGTCAGGAGGACCTGAATTCAAATCTGGCCTCAGACATTTACTAGCAATGTGACCCTGGGCAAGTCACTTAATCCAATTGCCTCTTAAAAGGGGAGGGGGGCATGTAATTCAACCCCCTAATTTTACAGGTGAGGAAATGGGGGCCCAGAGTGAATAAGGGACTCGTCCAAGAGTTTCACAGAGAGTGGTGATAATGGGGATTTGGATCCAAGTCCTTTGATGCCAAATCCAAGGCCTTTCCCCCTGTACCATGCTGACTCTTACATCATAAGAGGAACATTGGGGATATGAATAGAAATAAAAAGCCCGAAGAGAGAAAAGACCCCTGCCCTAATGCGCTGGTTCTGCTTTGGTCCAGAAGACACAAGCAGGTGAAAAGTGGACTGAATTCCGACTCAGAGGGCGTGAGTCCCTGTTTGGTCTCCGTGATTTTACAACACCTTTGAATTGGGCAAACCTTAAGACCCAGGGCTCCTTCATTCCCCAAAGAGGGGAGGGATTTTGTGATTTCTTAGGTCCTTTCCAGACCTAAATCTTATGGCCTCAGATCTTGTAACCCTCCTCTTAACCTTTCTAGTTTCCCCCTTTAGGGTTTTGTGGAGAGCTGCAGGTCCTGGAGGGCAGGGCTTGGACCTTGTAGTCAGGAAGATCCCGTCTCAAGTCCCACTGATAGTACTAGCCATGGGACCCTGGACTAGTCTCGTACCCTCTCAGGGCCTCAGGCAGCTCCCTGGGACTTATCTGTGCACAAAGACCCTGACTGAGATCTGCTTGGTGGAAGGAGTTCTCAGGACACATGCCAGGGTCCAACCCTCCCTTTAATCACTTTGGAGCAAATGCCCTTTCAAAATCTCTATGGGGGAAAGTGGAAGGAAGGGTAGGGAAGCCCTTGGTTTTCCCCTGGAAGGGACCGAGCTCTTTGGGACAGTTCTGTCAGCAGGAGAAAAACCAATAGATGGCACCAGAAAGCTGGATCTGGAGGGAACAGATGGAGTGGCACCTGGGGGCAAGCAGTGAGTACCAGGGGATGCCATAGTCAGCCCCCGCTGGTGTACTGGAACGAGAGCTGGGAGACGAGGAGAAATGGCTTTGGATCCCCCTGTGGATTTTTTAGCTGTGTGACCAACATCAACCACCTGCCCTTTCTGTCTATTGGGCACAACAGGAGTTGAACAACCTGGCTCATTGTCAGCCAGCCAAGCATCTATTAAGGGCTTATTACATGCCAATCACAATGCAAAGTGCAAGCCCTGCTGCAAGGGAGCTCACAGCTAATGGGGAAGAGAAACCTGAAGAGGTAGGCCCCAGTGGGATGCCTATGGAGG
This sequence comes from Pseudochirops corinnae, assembly GCA_028646515.1. Lineage (NCBI taxonomy): Eukaryota > Metazoa > Chordata > Mammalia > Diprotodontia > Pseudocheiridae > Pseudochirops > Pseudochirops corinnae. The sequence goes on from CM053585.1 coordinate 533,076,004, forward strand.
GGTGGAGGGGGATAGGCTGGGGATAGGGAAAGGGGTAGAGATCAGAACTAAGGCTTGGAGAAATGCAGCCAGACTAAGAGATGGAGAGGAGGAGGGAGGAAATCCCAAGCATGGAGGATGAAGCAGGAGATCTGGAGAAGGAAAGGAAGGGGAGAGGGGAAGAGAGAGGAGGGGGAGGAAAAATAGGAGGGAAAGAGAGAGAGAGGAAGAGAAAAAGAGGAGAGGGGAAGGAGGAGAGAGAAGAGGGGGGAGGAGGGGAGAGACAGACAGAGACACAGATAGAGAGAGAGGGAGAGAGGGAGGAAGGGAGGGAGGAAGGGAGGGGGAGAGAGAGAGAGAGAGAGAGAGGGAGAGGAAGAGGGAGAGGAAGAGTGAGAGGGAGAGGAAGAGGGAGAGGAAGAGGGAGAGGAAGAGGGAGAAGGAGAGGGAAAGATTCCATGAACACAGAAATTAGAATTTTGCTTTATTATTTCTGCAGAGGAGGGGAGGGAGGCTTTTCAAAGAATACCAGAAGACCACTGGGGATTATGATTAGTAGAGCTGGGTTAAGATGGGATGAAAATACCAGAGTTTTGTTCTGTTCCCCTCCCCCCTCTCTCTACCCCACTCCTCCCTCCTCCCCAGTAGGTGGAAAGCTAAGAGTATATTCATATAAAGATAAATATTCTACTAGTGAAGAGAGAAACATGTGCTTCTAGATAGAATTTTTTTATATGACTTTACCCCCAGAAGAAATGTCAAAAATATACAAAACTCATGGGAAAGTGAGGAGGAAATCTGATAGTTTTGCTAGGATTCCAAAACCATCCTTTTTTAAAGAAGCCAGGAATCTCTCCTGGGCAAGAGAGAAGAAAGGGATTTCTTTTTTCTTCTTGCAAAATCAGAGGCAAGAACAATCACTTAGGCCCAAGGAAAGCTTACTGGTGTCTGAGCATGAGATGAAGGGAGTCACCCACACCCTCCAGGCATAGCTATGGCAATTCTAAGGAAAAGAGCAAGAGCTTCACCCCAAAGGGGAGGGCCTAGTGAGACACCTAGAACTCTTCCCCCAGGAACTTGGGAGAGACAGGAGAGGAGAGAAATTCTTTTTAAAGGACTGGTGGTGTTCTATCCTAGGAAAAACCAAACTGCAATTATGCATGCTTAAAGAAAAAGGGAAGAAAAAAGTCTCCCAAACCCAGAATAACCTGTAGCCTGAGGTTTGGGAGGGGTGTCCAGCATGAAACACCCGCTGCCTGCCCTGTATATTCCATGCTCTAGCTTTCTAACTCAGCATATACTTCCCAAGCCAAAGAGGTCTGATTCTTCCAGATGGGGGCTGTCCTGTGAAGGCTATCAGTACATTCTTGTTGTACATCCTTCATTCTGGAAGATGACCATGATATCAGGAAGGTGATGCTGTGACTTGCAAGTGAATTTGGATTTAAGTGAGGGAGGGCTGTGCAAAGTCACCAACCTCACTTACTCCTCCAAAGCCAGTGGGGTCCAGAGGCCAGATATAGATCAGGATGACTGAAGATGGCCCAGAATGCAGTGGGAGACCTTGGCCTTTTTAAGCTAAGGCCTTTAACAGTCTCAGTTTGACTGACTGCTTCTTCAATGAAAGCTGATATCTTGCCACAGGATTTAGAACTCTTCCAGCGAGAGAGTAGGAATCCAAACATTAGCTTGCATTTTACTTAAGGTTTGGATTTTTTAAATGGAACTGGGAGGAGAAATATATCATTAGACAATAGCTTTTATCACTTTATTTCTTAAAAACAAACCACAGGGTTAAGACTGATACTGGACTTCAACTCCCACACCAACCACCTCCAATGCCTGTAAAATATGACTCTAAACAAATCTTAGAGCTACAGAACCCACAAAGTGACAAAGAGAAACAAATCTCCCACTGAAGGCAGCCCAGCAGGCCAATAGGAAGGGTCTATCACACCAGCCTGGGAGTCAAGCACAGTCCCTGTGAGCTGCCTGGTTCTGGACCCAGCGCAGCCCCAAACAGTGGCCCAGACTGGCTAGAGCAGACTTCAGAAGAGTGAATCACCAGCAATTGTGGCAGTTTCCAGATTTCTAAACCCATAAATTCCAAAGAGAAAGTAAAAGGTCAGCAAGGAACTCTCTTAGAACTGGGTGATGAAAGAGCACAGTCTGGCCCCTGCCACCAAGGTGAAAGGTGGTGGAGGTGTCTGGGTCATGGTCTTGGGTGGTGGTCCTGGGATGAGACATTTCAGTCTGCCAGAGCTTGTGGTGGTTATAGAGAGGGCACCCTCCTCATGGCTCTGACAACATTTGGAAAAACTCCAGCAATTTGGGCCACAACTTTCTCCACTCTGGAAGCAGAGTTCTATTGTGGCAAAGAGCTCAAAAGTCAAGTAATTGGCTGGCAAGATGAGCAAATGGAGGAAGCGCAATCAGACCACAGAATCTCTTTTTGGAGACAAAAAAGGATCAAAACATGGAACCAGAAGAGGATAACAAAGTCAAAACTCATGCATCAAAGCTTCCAAGAAAAATATGAACTGGTTACAGGCCATGGAGGGGCTCAAGAAGGATTTCGAAAATCAAGTAAAAGAAGTAGAGGAAAAACTGGGAAGAGAAATGAAAATGATGCAAGAAAATCATGAAAAAGAAATCAACATCCTGCTAAAGGAGACCCAAAAAATACTGAAGAAAATAACACTTTAAAAAATAGATGAACTCAAATGGCAAAAGAGGCCCAAAAAGCCAATGAGGAGAAAAATGTCTTTAAAAGCCACATTGTGGGAGTACAGCTGAGCTGACCTGGTAACTCCACTTCTCTGCTCACTCTGAACTCAAGATGAGCTGCATTAACCTGCCCACCATGCTGCCTGGCACCCCCAGCAAGATCCAGGGGCAGAACCAGGTGATCTTGGGGCCCATGTTCTCTGGGAAAAGCACAGAGCTCATGCTTAGAGTCTGGTGATTCCAGATTGCTCAGTAGAAGTCCCTCATGATCAAGTATGACAAAGACACTCAACATGGCAAAAGTTTCTCCACAGATGACTGGAACACTGTGGAAGCACTCCCAGCCTGCTTGCTTCAGAATGTGGCCCAGGATGCTCTGGCTGTGACTGTCATTGGCATTGATGAGGGACAGTTTTTTCAAGATATTGTGGAATTCAGTGAGACCATGGCAAATGCTGGGAAGACTGTGATTATAGCCGCCCTGGATGGGACCTTTCAGAGGAAGGCTTTTGGGAGTATCCTGAACTTGGTGCCACTGGCAGAAAGTGTAGTAAAATTGACAGCGGTGTGCATGGAGAGTTCTGGGAAGCTGCTTACACTAAAAGACTGGGGGCAGAGAAAGAGGTTGAAGCAATTGGTGGTGCTGACAAATATACTCTGTGTGTCAACTCTGCTATTTCAAGAAGTTCTCAGGACAATCTACTGGGCCGGAGAACAAAGAGAACTGCCCTCTGAGTGGGAAGTCAGGGGACACCTCAAGCTGTAGGAAACTCTTTGCTGCTCAACAGATTCTACAATGCAGTTCAAGCAACTGAGTCAGTAGGGGTGTTCCTGGAACTGACCTTGGCCTGGAAAGATAAACTTAAGCACTCTGGCCATGTGTACATATTTGGAGAAGTCACTTGGACCTGCTTTTTGCTTTCTAGCCACCTCGCAATCATATCTATTGTTTATGTCCACACCATGTTTCTATCTTCCACATATCCCTCAGAAGAGGGAGGACCAGAAGAGACCTTAGGAAGCAGGGAATAGGAAAGAAGCAGTGCTTTATAACTTGGAAGAAACCTTTTGCACCCAAGACTATACTTTACAACTTAATTCTACCCTTCCCCTACTTGCCATCCTATCCACCCTGCCCCCACAACTTCTGCTTGGTCTATAACCATTCCCAGTAAAATCCCTCAAAAAAAAAAAAGCCAAATTGCCCAGATGGAAAAGGAATTTCAAAAACTCAATGGAGAGAATAATTCCTTCAAAATTAGATTGGAACAAATGGAGGCTAATGACTTTATGAGAAATCAAGATACTATAAAATAGATCCAAACATATTTGTATACCTACATACATATGTATATACAGGAGGGTGTATGTGTATACACACATATATGAGTCTGTGTATATGTGTGTACATGTATACATAGATAGAGGACACAGTATCAGTTTAATATGAAGGGATGATACCTAAAAAATAAAATTAAAAGGTGAGAGAGGAATATAATGGGAGAAAGAGAAAGGGAGAGATAAAATAGAGTGAATTATCTCATATAAAAGAGGCAAGAGAAAACTTACAATGGATGGGAAGAGCAGGAAGGTGGAAGGGAAAGGGTCAACCTTAATCTCACTGAATTTGGCTTAAGGAGGTAATAACATACACACTCATTTGGGTATCTTACAATACAGGAAAGTAGGGGGGAAGGGGATAAAAGGATAATAGAAGGGAGGGCAAATTGGGGAAGAGGATAGTTAGGAGCAAACTCTTTTGCAAAGGGACAGGGTCAAAGTAGAAAATAGAATAAGTGGGGGGCAGGATAGGATGGAGGGAAATAAAGTTAGTCTTTCACGATATAACTGCTATGGAAACGTCTTGTGTAACTACACATGTACAACTTATATTGAATTGTTTGCCTTCTCAGTTGGGTGAGAAGGGAGGAAGGGAAAGAATCTAGAAATTAAAGTTTTAAAAACAAATGTTAAAAAAAATTGTTTTTTACATGCAATTGGGAAATAAAATATACAGGCACTAGGGTATAGAAATCCATCTTGCCCTACTAGAAAGTTAGGTGGGGGTAGAATGGGGGAGGATATGAGAGAGCAGATTGGGGCAAGGGGTATTTAGTAGGCTCACTATTTTGGGGTGGGGAGTAGGGGAAAGACAGGGAGAAAATTTATAACTCAAAAATCTTGTGGAAATGAATTTGAAAACTAAAAATAAATTTTAAAAAACACAAAAAAATCAAGCATGTATAATCTAGCACACAAATTCCCACTTTGGCCATGTCTGAAAATGTGCACGTATCTTAAGTTCATTGTTTCTCTGCCAGGAGGTAAATGGCCAGTGTCCTCTGGAGTCATGGTTCTACATTCTATTGACTGGAGTTCTAAAGTCTGGCAAATCTGTTTCACTTTGCAATGTTGTTGTCATTATATTAATCCTTCTCCAGTGCTCCTCATTTCTCTCTGTTCAATCAAAGAGGTCTTTTCCATTTTCCTCTGAAATTATCCATTTCACTGTTTCCTAGACACAATATTCCATGACATTCACGTGCCATCCTTTCTTTAGCCATTGGCCAATAGGTGGGCACTCCCTTGGTTTCCATTTTAGGGCCATTACAAAAAGAGTACTGTAAATATGTTTGTACATATACAACTATTTTCTATCTTCTGATCTCTTTGGGCTAGAAGCTTAGTAGCATCAGCTTCTTTCAGAGAAAAGTTGAAAAGAAAAAGAAAAAAAAGATCAGCAATGGAGGCCATGATGGTGAAAGGAAGGATGGATAAACGACATCTTTCTGGGCTGTCAGCTAACATCACATGCTGGTCAGACTGGGTACTTTGTGGGCATGACTGGCAAAAGAGCAGAAGAACTAAAAATGACCAGGCTCAGAGAAAATGGGAATAGAATGGGTGCTTCACTCAGAATTGGACCCAGAGCTAGACATAGCTCCCACTAGGAGATGGAGAGATTGAACCTCAAGCTCTAAATAAAACCAACAAATTTAAGAGAAGTTGTTTTATCTGTTTTTCATTTTAACACAGGGGTGGTATTCAAAGGCTCATAGAAAATCAACAAATCTATTCCCTCATTTTGCCAATTAGAAAACTGAATCCCAGGTGTGTAAAGCAGTTTCCCAAGGCCAGACAAGTAATACACATCAGCGAAAGGATTTGAACACATGTGTTCATCAAGTCCAGACCCCACATTTTACAAGTAAATTCCTCAATGCCTCATTGCAGCATAAAGATATCACTGGGCTCTGACACTTTGCAGTTCTCAAGAACCTTCAGGACCTTGTGATCCCATGGCCTAACCTTTGAGAGCTTAGAGGCACTTGAGGACCATCACTTGAGGACCAGCCTGGCTACATTCGGAGGTTCTGATCCAGAGGAATAGCCAATGGATTTTGTTTGTTTGCTTTTTTGCTACAGAAACTGACTTAAAACCATTTGCTATGAATGAGGAGGGGCTATGGACACTCAACAGATGTTCTTCCCCCATTTAGAAAAAGAAAATATTCACAAATCTTTGAAATAAAGAGGCTAGTGAACGTAGCAGAGGATACAGTAGAGGCAAATCTATTTCATTTCAAGATCACTTAGCTTCATAAAAAATGCATCAAATTCATGAAAAGCCATCTATCTTTTACTGAAGTGAAAGATTGCATAGAAAAAGGGGCTATTTATGCACAGAAAGGTGAATAATTTTCCTTTTGGGGAAAGAAGCAAATATAAGTGACATTTATAGAGAACTTTAAAGTTTGCAAAATACATCCCATATCTCCTCTCATTTAAGCTTCACGACAACTCTATGAGGCAGGTGCTGGAATTGTCCTCACTTTCTCTAATGATAACAGGAAACACTATTCAAGTGGGAAAGAAAATAGCATCCTGCAGTTTTATAAGTTATTAGATTAATAAGAACAATAGTATTCATAACTAGAACGTATATGGCCCTTACTATATGCATTCTCATTTTGCTACTGGGATTCGGAGAGTCTGATTTGTCCATGGTCCCATAGCTGGTGAGGATTGGAGGCAGGATTTGAACTCAGGTCTTCCTGACTCCAAATCTAGCACATTATCCATTGTGCCCACAGCCTCTCTCATGGCTCCTTCGCACTTTTTTCCTCTAGAGCAGCTGCTACATCATTAGCATCTTTTGAATCTTTCATAACTTCCTTTGAAGATCATTTATATTCAAGTGTTTCCCACTTTAAATAAACCTGACATTTGACAAATTATATTTAAGTCATTGGAGTTTTGGTGAAGAGAGGTAAGAGACGCACTAAAATGGAGTCATTACTTTGCAGAAGGATGTATATAGTTGTTGCTTTATTAGTTGTGATTTATCAGCATGGTGGCCCAGAGAGAACTGATTTTGGAAGATCTGGGTCTGAACATTACTTCTGTTTCTTACTGATGCTATGATCTCATTGAATCATCTAATTTCCATATAGCTCAGTTTCCAAACTAAGGAGGCTGGACCAGGCCCGGCACCTGAGACGTTTTCAAATTGGAAATCTCACCTTGTCTCTTCCTACCTGACTGACCTGTTTAGGGTCCAAAGGCCAAAGAAGCTTTCACAGGCTTTGTCACATCCTTCTACAGTCATGAAACCCTACAATAACTCTAAAAAGGGACTTCTTTCATCACAGAACAGGACATTCCAAAATGCAACCAAAGAGAAGTCTAAAAATAATCTCTGATAAGCACCACATCTTCTATCAACAATTAAGGAGCTTTGGTTACCCCTCCTTCTTGTTGAGCATGCAGGTTGGGATCACTCAGGATCACAGATTCAGACCTAGAAGAGTTTTTATTAGTCCTACGGTCAAGCAACCCTCGCTTTACACATGAGGACACGAAGGCCCAGAACAGTTATCACTTGCCGTACTTCATACAAGTAGCAAGTGAAAAAATTGAAATTTGTGTTGAGGACTTCTGGTTCCAATTCCCAGCATTCTTTTCTACCATTTTGTTCTTGTAGGTGATTCAGATCCCAATTTGGAACAAAATGAAACCATCTAATGGTTAACAAAAGAAGGTTAAATTACTACCGTATAAAAAGGACACTTGGAGTACAGCACTGATTCATTGAAGAGCTTCCCTGCCATTGGGTTGGCCATGATGGTGCTCTGGTCAAGCCTGAAGGAAGAACTCCTGGCCTTTCATATGGGGCCTTTTGTACCTGGCCCTCTAGGAAGATAGATCAGTGCTCAGGCCTTAGCTCTCTGAGTCAACTAAGTCACCAAGTATTTATTAATGCTATGCTAGGCACTGTGCTAAGCTTTGTGAGGAGAGTTTCAATTTTTTTAAAGATTAAAAAAAGCCTAGCTTTTGTGACAGATAATGCAGTCACCAAAATTATGCCATCTCCTTTCATTGCTATGTTGTTTATTAAATCACTTTAGTGAAAGAAGTTTCTCTAATGGAAACAAGAAACATTATTCATTAGATTAATATTAAAAATAATAATAATTACCATTTACATAGCATCCACTAAGTGCTTAGTGCTTCAGATCCTCACAACAACCCTGCAAGGTAGGTGCTATCATGACCCCCCTTTTACAGCTGAGAAAACTGAGGCAAACAGAGGTTTAAGTGACTTGCCCAAAGTCACACAGCTAGTAAGTATCTGAGGCTGGATTTGAACTCAGGCCTTCCTGACTCTCAGCCCAGTACTCTATCCATTGTACCACCTAGCTGCCTCTAACTCACTTTTATATAGTTATATTTATATAGCTTGAATATGCTTCTCCCATGAGCCCTGTGATGTCCACATTATAAGTGTCATCATTCCCATTTTATAGCTAAGACAACTGAGGCTCTAATAGCTAGATTGACTTATTCATGGTCATAGTTGGCAAGGGTCTTCAGACAAGGCTCAAACCCAGGCTTCCCAAACCCTGGTTTTCTGTGTCCAGGATGGTCTTGCCTTTTCTTTGCAGGCCCATTACTTGGCACCATGCCTGACACATAGTAGGCATCCATTCCACCACAATGCCATTCCTTGTGGCCACAGGAATTTCTTATGGAAATAGGGATGTCTGGAAAAGCTCTTGGTTTTTCAGATTTAACATCTGTATATTTGTCATTTTCAGAAGAATTCTTCTAATTAATCTTAGTGGCTTGGAAGCCATGTTTCCATTGGAGACAGTTCTTCCAGTCTTCATCCCATAAGAAAGGTGGGAGCTCATTGCCATGGTGATTGCGCTGAGCTTTATGAATTAAGATAGAAAGTCTGGGGAGAGAACCAATATATTTTTATAGGCTTCTTAAATTTCAAGACTAAGCATCGAACTGACCCTCTCTTGTTAGTTGGATTATATGCCAAGATAATTGGATTGGTAATGAAAATTAGTTGGGCAGTAACATGAACATGTGGCATTTATTAGAACTGGGAATTAGATACAAACTGAGCCACAACTAGCATTAGACCAACTAGGCTATGTCCCAAGAACCTGATATCTAAATATAATGGGAAAAGCTCTGCATCTGGAATCAGAGGACCTGAGTTCAAATCCTGCCTCTTACACTTACTACTTGTGTAACCTCACCTATATCCTTTAACCTCCTTGGGTCTCAGTTCCTCAAATGAGGGCCTGAATCCAGGCCCCTGGTGTCTGTCCTAGATCTAAAACTATGACATGCTGTTTTCACCTCATCTAATATTAATCTGGGGGTCCACCTGCCTTTATTCCCTTTGGGACTATTTTTTAAAGCCTTATGCTTTAAATTTTTGGAGAATTATTGCTTCAAAGGTATGCCTTGTTATATAAGATGGAGGCAAGTTCTGATGATCAAACTGGAAATTCAGAGCCCTTTAGATTCAATTACAAGGCAAAAGAATCACATCTTCCCTTTCAGGGTTAAACCCCAGTAGAGCCTCCCCAACCACCATTCTTTCTCATTTCCAAACCAGCCTCCTCTCCCCACATGGCCTTCAAACCTCATCCCTTTGTTGCTTTCCCACCTTCTAAAATTGGTTTTAAGGATAGGTAGCTATCAATCCTTCACATTATAGTGTGAATTTAAATTCACGTTGCCACTGTCCAAGTTATTTGCATACAAAGCCCTCTCTTATAGAAGAATAAATTCTCTGTGCCCTGTTAAAGGAATTTCAGATCTCAGAGAAGAGGTGGAAAAGATTTTTATTTTCTTTTTTGGCTGAGGTCCTAGGGAAAGCAAAACCTTTTCAGAACCCCTGGAGTCCTAATGTGTACACGGAAAACTAGAAATAAGGCTGCCAGATTCATATAGTAGATTTTTAATAAATTTGATTTATGAGGCATAGGCCTGGGGAAGCATTGTGGTACAGGGAACTGTGGACTCATTCTGGAGTAGGAGGAACTGGGTTCAAATCTTGACTCTGACCCTTATTACCTGCTTTTTTCTTGGGCAAATCACTTTCCTGGACCTGCATCTCCTTATTTGTAAAATCAGGGGATTAGGTCTGATGTTATTTCTAGTCCTGATTGACAGTCCTAACAATGTCATGAGATAGCCCTAGACTTTGGCCCAGAGAGACCTGAATTTGAATCTTACTGCCCAAAATATAACATCTGTGTTACCTGGACAAGTCACTTAACCCTTCCAATTCTGTTTCTTAATCTCCAAAATGGGGATAATACTACCAATACTAATCAATCTCTCAACATTTTTGGACCAAAGGAGAAAATGAGTAAACCTTATGGAATGGTCTAGACTGATGTCAATATATGGTGGTGATGGGTTATGGATGGATAGATGGATGATGGGTAGATGGTTAGGATAATGATGATGACAGTACTGGTGGTAGATAACTCTGCACCTCTTCTCTTAAAGTGAAAACATCTCCAAAAGAATTAGAAATATCCAGTGACAAATGGAAGAAGTGGTTGATGAAATTGAGGTGCCAAATGCCCTATACCCCATGAAATTTAACTGTTTAAGGAGACAAAACCACCTCTCTCCAAACATCCCACGCTTCTGCCATCACTTTGCTATGACACTCACCATTGATCTCCACCTCTCCACACCCCTGGGCTCTGAAGCTCCAAGACCCTCTACCTATGCCATTTAGTCCTGGTAACATCCCAAGGCCTGACACCTGACCAGAAATTCACTTAAGGTTTTTTAAAATGGATTTTCATCACTATTCTTTGTCTTTTATGTTTCCTAGATTTCCCTCTGCATCCCTCCCTGTCCTCAGGGAGGATTTTTTTTATAGGTATTTTTTTTTATAACAAAATCAATTTTAAATAGAAAAAAAAAATCAGTAAAATTGATCAATGCATTGAAAATAATCTGATGCTAAATGTAATATCCCACACGCATGGACCCTAACCTCTGCAAAAGCCACCTATGATTTATAAATAAGTCTCTTCTTCAGAATGAGGTCCACTCAGGGTGCTATCAATTCAAATTCTGGGGGAAGGGGGAGATATCAAATTGTTAGTCTGTAGGAAACAGGGACTATGGTTAACAGTTACTAATTGATCAACTGTGACAACAAGAAGAGAGCAGTGGGATGGGATGAGAAAATTGCACTCAGCAACATCATCTTGGCTAATGTTCTTGGTGTTTATTTCTGTATCTTCAAAACTAATAGAACACTTATTAAAATGTATGTGGATTGGGAGTGCTCCCTCCCTGAGATGCTGTCTCACGATGAAGAATTAGTCACCTGACATTGAAAATAAAATGTTATTCTCTTATTTATTGGAACCATGAATCTCTTTCTTAAAAAAGATTTAATAATGTGTTTTTCCAATTACATATAAAGATAGTTTTCAACATTCGTTTATGTAAGATTTTGTCCCAAATTTTTCCCCCTCCCTTCTTTCCCCCCCTCCCCAAGACAGCAAGCAATCTGATATAGGCTGTACATGTACAACCATATTAAACATATTTCCACATTAGTCATGTTGTGAAAGAAGAATCAGAAAAAGAGAAAAACCACAAGAAAAAACCAACAACAAAAAGTGGAAACTTCGATCTGCACTCAGACTCCATAGTTCTTTTCTCTGGATGTGGTTAGCATTTTCCATCACAAGTCTTTTGGATTTGTTTTGGATCATTATATTGCTGAGAAAAGCTAATATAAGTCAAACATAGTTGATCGTTGTACAATGTTGCTATTACTGGGTACAATGTTCTCCTGGTTCTGCTCACTTCATCAGCATCAGGAACCATGAATTTCTTTGGAGGCTGTTACTAGAAAATCTTTCATACCTTCCTTAAGGAGAAACAGCTGTATGTTGGGGCTCTTCCGTGAACCCACTTGGAATTCCGGGGCAAGAAAGGGGATGAAGGAATGCATTCTAGTCCAATGGATGCAACTGTCAATTTTTTAGCCGTCTGGGGGGCTGGAAAGCACTCCAGTAACATAATCTGTGATGCACATAGGGAAGGAGGGAACAGACAAATCTCCCACTGTTTACAGAAGAGAATCATTGATCAAGACATCCCAAAAGAATTTACTTTTGCATTTTCAGTTGGAAGGCATCAAGCAGGAGAGGGAAGGCACTCTGGTTTACTCAGCTGCAGAGTTTCCATTTGCCAAACAGAAAGCCTCAGTCCTGCGTTGAGTGTTTGGGAAGCTTGCTATGGCATCTTGTCAAGAGTCAACGTGGGCTTGGAAACTCTCCAGATTTTGATGCTAGAATTAAACAAAGAGTATGCCCAGTCTTTGCCTTCAGAGTCTTTGGTTTTTACAGTGCAGCTGAGGGAAGTTTCAGCCTGAATGTCATCTCATTGAATTGCATCCCGATCAAATGGGCTCATACTTGTATTAGTCCATCAGCTCCCTCATATGCACCCAACTATGGGGAAGTACAAGTGAAAAAAGGAAAATGAAAAAGAAAAACAGAAAGATTGATCAGATGGATTTTTAATAAATAATCAGAGAGCTTTTCCTTATTTTTCAGTCTTGGGCTTCAATGGATTCCTGGTCTTGTATGAATGATTGCCTCAAAGGTGAGGATTTCAACCCATTTACACACTCTCCTCCTGTAAAACTCATGTCCTCCAGTAAGTTTTTCACAATAGTAATTGTTTGAGGCAGAATTCAAATTCAAGTCTGGCTGCCTTCAAGTCCAATATTCCACCCACTGGGCTATCTGGCCATGCCACACCCCTTATGAAATTGATTTTTTGAACCCATGTGTAAAACTTGACATTTATTAGATTTCACCTTACTCCATGAAGTCCAATGTCCTATGCCAGTGAAATCTTTTTGAATCCCAACTATCATCAGTGAATTAGCCATATTAATGAACTTTGTGCCATCGGCACATTTAATAAGCCTATGCTATTATCAAATAAATATCTATCAATGAACAACCAAGCACAGATGTATGAAGGGAGTTTACTGGTAAGAGACAACAGTGGACTTTGGACTAGATGTCAACTTAGGTTCAAATCCTCTCTCTAACACTTTCTGGTTGTTTGACCACTTTGACCTTTATGAGTCTAAGTTTCCTATGCTGTAAAATGGGCATAGTGTTACAACTTGATCATAGAGTTGTTGTAAGGACCCCATGAAACAACATATCTAAAGTGCTTTACAAACCTTAAAATGTTTTATAAATTAATCAGTCAGAAAACATTTAAGTGCCAAGCACTCTGCTAAGTATTAAACATACAAAAAAGACAAAAACACAGTCTTCAGACCCAAAGAGCTCCCATTTTGATGGAGTACGCAGTATACATATACAGGGTAATAAACAGTATAAGTGGAAGGTGACTTCAGAAGGAAGTAGCTATGGGAAGAAGGTGGGAAAATACTTCTCTAGAAGGTGAGATTTCAACTGAGTCTTGAAGAAAACCCAGAAGGCAGAGGAGGAGAGGAAGAGCCTTCCAGTTATAAGGGACCCCCTAAGCAAATGCATAGAATTTGCAGATGGAATATCATGTGTGAGGAGCAGCAAGTAGTGCATGGAGGGGGAGAAAGTTTTGTAAGAAGCCTGGAAAAGCAGGAAGGAACCAGGTTGTGAAAGACTCTAAACAGGATTTTTGTATTTAATCCCCACAATTAATATAGAACCACTGGAGTTTATTGAGTAGGGGTCAATGGTCAGACCTGCGCTTTAGCAAAGTCACTTTGGCAACTGGCTGGAGGGGAGAATCTGAGTGTCAAGAGATTTGCAGCAGGAAGACAAATTAGGAGGTTATTATAATAGTCCAGGTGTGACATGATGAGGACCTATGCCATGTTGATGCTTGTGTGGGTGGAGAAAAGGGGCCATATAAGAGAGATTTCATGAAGGTAGGAGCAGCTCATTAGCTCTCTAGGTTGAGTACCAGTGAGGAGTCAAGGATGGTGATTGAGAGAATGGTGGTGGTGCCCTTAGATAGTAATAGGGAAATTGGGAAGAGGTGGAAGGTTTTGGTGGAAAGATAAGGAGTACTGTTTTACAAATGCTGAATTTGAGATGCTCATGGGATATCCAATTCAAGATGTCCAAAAGTCAGTTAGCTGATGATGTGCAACTAGGGCTGGACATAGTAGATTTAGGAATCACCTACACAGAGATTACCTATGGAAATTGTATAGGGCAGTGATTCCTAACTTTTTTTGTGCTCTATATCTCCTAGGCAGTCTAGTAAAGCCTAAGGACCCCTTTTTAAATGCATTAAAATATAAGTCCTAAAACAACAAAAGAAATCCATAGTTAGTGAAATTTGAGATGTATTTTTCTCATCCAAGTTCATGGACCTCCTGAAATTGATCCACCAGTCCCTAATGTTGACCCCAGGTTAAGAACCATTGGTATAGAAGGAAAAGATGAGAGAACCCTGGGCAAAGCTTTGAGAGTGCCCCCACCGTTAGTCAACAGGTAGGATAGGGATTGGTATCTATCAAAGGAGACTGAGGAGTGGTCAAGCAGGTAGGAGGAGAACCAAGAAAATGTGGAGAGAAGACAATATCAAGGAGAAGAGGGTGACTGACAGCATCAAAGGCTGCAGAGGTCAAGTAGGATCAGGGTTGAGAAAAGGCCACTGGATTTGACAATTGAAGAGATCCTTGGAAACTTTGGAGAGAGCAGTTTGGGCTGAATAAATGAGGTCAGAAGCCAAACTGCAAAGAGTTCATAACAGAAGGAGAGGAGAGGAAGTAGAGGCAATAATTGTAGATGCCTTCTTGAGGAAGTTAGCCAAGAAGGGAAAGGAGAGAGATCTACCAGGATTTGGTGGCAATTACTATTTTCCATTCATTGGGCATGACGAGACAAAAATGAAACATTTCCTACCCTCAGTAAGCTTACTTTCTATTTAACTGGACTAGAGTCAGCATGGTACAGTTGAAAAGTTGGATTTGTAGTGAGAGGCCCTGGGTTTGCATTTCAGCTCTGATATTTACTACCCCCTAAGGCTTTACAGAATTCACTTAACTTCCCTGGGGCTCTGTTTCCTCATTTCTTGAAAGCAAGGCCATTTTTGGTATTCTAGAACATCTGTGACCATGACTGCATTGACACACCCTAACACTCAGTCAAAGGCCCTTTCCCAACCTCTTTGAGCAAAAGATTTCTTTTCTTTAGTGCTGATGTATCATGTGGGACTTGTTGTCTGGGTTGAGCCAAATTCCCTTAGGGAATTTCTGGGGGATGCAAAGTTTTTAATTAAATGTTTAACACCACATAAATGTTCCAGCATTAGCATTTCCCCTGAGCTAGGGAGGGAAGGTAGGAGGGCCACGTGCTTGGATTAATGGTTTTATGACCGCTGGAGTGTCATCTATTGGAAATCAAAACCCTCCAAAACTCTCCACTTGCTTTAGTCATTTAGTAAAAGCCAGTGTATATAGGGAGGGGTGAGGGAGACAGGAATGATCTGGGGGCTCTAAAATGTTCACATTCTCGTTTAAGATCTGCATTGTGAGAATAGATACCAAGAAGGTGTTTGTTAAGGGCCTCAATAGCAAACATTTCCAGTGGGGGTCATAGCATTTGGGAGCTGAGAGAGTCACTGCCACATATATACCTCAAGTCTACCTTAAAAGAACACATGCTTGCCTGGGGATACTTCAAAGAACATAGAGAATCCCAAGTAATTTCACATCATAATTGTTTCCACTGAGTGGAAACAACCATGAAAGATGAAACTAGAACAGTATAATCCTGGCTCAGGAAAAATGGGGGTTTGAGGCACTGTCTCCTGTCTTAAGATCATAGCTCTAGACCTAGACGTAGGCACAGATGGGGCTTTAGAGATCATGTAACCTGTCTTCCTCTTTCCTCCTCTCTCTCTCTCTCTCTCTCTGTCTCTCTCTCTGTCCTACTCTCAAAGTCTTAAATTTTAAAAAAATCTAAACTGAAGACAGCACTGGTTTTCCTTTAATTTTCATATTCTCCATTTCCTAATGGCACAGAAACAAATGCATTCATGTATCACAATATATTTAACCATTCCCCCATCAATGGACATCTCCTTTGACTCCCTTTTTCTTTGCTATCACGAAAATAAAAGCTGCTGTGAATATCTTGGTTTATATGGGATCTTTGAACTCAACGGAGTCATGGTTCTACTTTGAAGCCTTGCATGGCTGTGGACCTAAGTAAGCACTGGAGTTTTCTAGGAGACCATAGCAGTGAGGAATCTTCAAGGAGCAGAATCTGCCTTAGTTAGCTCTTCCTCCTACAACCATGACAGCTCAGGAGAAAAGGGAAGATTCTCATATTCTGAAGACACAGAACAGAGACCCTGCATAGACCATAGAGGATCCTAATTCTCTAGGGCATCATCATTGGTACTAATCAACACCTTGAGGTCTCTGGCTTTTCTTGGCCACAACAGAAAAAAAGATTTTCTTGCAGCCCTCTCTCACTGGTTAGCATCTCCTTAACTTCTATCTTCCCATGACAGTATTTTATATATGTTTAAGTGAGGTTGACTTTGATGGGGGAAAAATATTTCAGAAAACAACCTTTAAAAGAGGCATGTTTAAATCTCTAAATGCATTAGAGAGTGGTATTCATATGCAGAAACAGTATCCTAATGAGCTCCATGTGACAGCCACAGGGACCTAATATAATGAGAGATTTGTGCCAGTTGGGAATCAGGGCAGGCTTGGAAGAGAGATGGTGATCAATTTCAACGTGGGGGCCACTTCCTCCTTCCCTCCCCTGTTTATTTCCCTGAGGAATAGTAGAGATCAGGGCATGGTGTGCTGAGTTTTGTGGAATTTATCAAAGAAGAAAAGAAAAACAACAAGATTTTAATATGCTTCTTACATCTAGGAATAAATCCTTGGTTCTTGGTTTTATGGGAGCAGGCAACCAGTTAATATGCTTCTGGCTAGATTAACCTTGACTTTAAAAGATATGACAGCATTCCATTGCATTTCCAACTATATGAGTCAGAGAAGAGGTACTTAGAGTACTAGAGAAGAGTATTAGAACTATGGTTCTAGATGTCACTGTACAATGAGGCAAGATGATGGACACATCCTTTAGGTGGGCTTGGGGCCCAGGTTAGGTAGAGGTAAGTGTGTTCTGAGTGATGTCACAGAAGGGTGGATGGATTTGGAGAACTGGGAAGGCCTAAAGGCTAAGTGGTTAGGATGAGTGGGAAGGAATATGAGAAGTGAATAGAATGGGAGAGATGGGACAGAAGAAGTGCAAGGTAACAGAGACTGAACAGTGGTAGAGTGAGGCTAAGGCAATTTGGTGGGGAAGGGGAGTAGAGTTGTCACTGATTTGTCAAGACGTTGAGAGCAAACAAATGCTTATTACACATAGGGTGTTATTAGACAACCCAGCCCTTTGCCCTCAAGGAGCTTCGAAAGAAAACAGTCTGGCTTTCCCACATTTTCCAAAAGCATCATTTTGGAGTGGCACATTAAAAGGGAGAGTGTGTGAGTGGACACTGGGCCACCCTTCCAAACTCAACAGCACTTTCCTTCCCTTTGCTACGTCAGCTAGTCCTCTGTCAGGGCACAGATCAAAATAATGCTTACAGTTTACATTATTCTTTGCCTGCTCCTTTTATAAGCCAAACAAAACACATTAAAAAGAAATCCAAATTGCTACTCCAATTAAAGACAAATGTATTCTGCTGGAGATGTTTATTATTGCTCCAATATCTTCAGACAGTTATATTTCCAATCCTGTTTATAGCATACTTAAAGCCAACAAAATATACCCAAGCCTGAGCCTTTATAATCAATAACTTCCCTAGTTTTTTATGTATGATGCTTCATATTAACAATTGTTGATGTATGCCAAGAGCCTACTCAGAATGGTAAGGAATAGTCTGAGTGCTGAATATATCAGATAGAAAGATGGCATAGAGGTACATGTGCTGGTTGGAGTTGGAGAACCAGGGTTTGAATCCCAGTTCTGCCACTAAACACCTTCATGACCCTAGACAAGTTATGTTATCTCTCTGTTCCTTCTCTATAAAGGGAGACTTAGTCTAGATCCATGATGTCAAACTCAAGTAGGAATTTATTGTTGTTCAGCTGGTTTTTAGTCATGTTCAACTCTTTATGACCCTTTATGGGGTTTTCTTGGCAGAGGTGACTCAGGGTCTTGTGTTGGGTGGTGATAAAAAAGGCTTCTAATTAGCTTCAGAACCATTAGAACTGATGACTCAGCAGTTGCTGACTTGGGAAGACTTAGGAAGATATTCTAAAAGGGACAACCTGGCCCTTGGCTCCTCTCCTTTCTTTACAGCTACAAGGAAGGCAGGACCATTTCAGACTGCCTCCAAAGCTGGCTACATGGAGGAAACTCTACACTTGGGGAGTAGACTGAAGTACATGGAGGTCAGATAGTGTGCCCTGAGCGTCCTGTAGACAATAAATGCCATAAAAACCCAGGGCTCTGTCCTCCAAACCCAGAATTCAATCTTCTCCTCCAAGGTGCCTCTATACCACATGTGTAGAGATATGTAAATACGAGGAAATGGACAAAAGAGAAAACTTTAGCATCAGGGCAATCCCAGAAGGCTTCATGGAAGAATTTAGCCCTGAACAAAGATATGGGTTTTGAGAAATAGGGAATAGGTTCAGCCTAGGCATACAAGATGGCAGAAGAGGGAGTGCCAAATCTGAGGAACAGCCACTAGGCCACAGAGTTTGTGAAAGAGTTATGTGAAATCAGACTAGGAGGAGACGTTGTTGTGGTTGGTTTTGGTCCTTCATTCTCAAAGAGGACCATGACAGCAGGGAGATGATGTCATGACTTGCAAGTTAATTGGATTTAAGTTAGGGAAGGTTAGGCAACTTCACCAGCCTCATTTTCTCCTCTGGAATCATCTGGGTCCATTAGCCAGGTATGGATCAGGACAACTGGAGATGTCCCCCAGGAGGAGGGATAGATCAGAACCAGATAGTGAAAGTCCTTAAAAGTCAAGCTGAAGGGTTTGAATTTCATCCACGAGGTAGTAAGGAGTCACTGAAGCCTTTTGAGCAAAGACATGCTCATATCTTGGGGAAATCATCTTGGCAACTATGTATATTGAAAGACACTGAAGAGAAGGAGACTAATTAGAATTATCCAGGTGAGAGGTGCTGAGGGTCTATGTGAATGGAAAAAAGAGAGTTGATATGGTGGAAGCTCATGACAACCAATCAAATATGGAGGATGGGGGAGTGGTAGAACTTGAGCATGATTATGATCCTGACTCTGGCCCTGCCTGCTGGGGAGGATGAGGATCCTATCAGGAGACCCAGGGAAAGGTTACTTTGTCAGGGGCAGATATGGCCACAAATTGCGTCCGCATTGAGTAGACCTACTTATTTGGCATCCCCTCTGCCCTAAGACTCTAGGGTGGGATCTTGGGAACCACGTGGCTAGCAGAGGCCCTTGAGCTAACTCCGGTCCCCACTGAAATGCTCAGTGGGAAGTGGGTGACTGGACTGACCAGCCAGTTGGGTGATTTTTCACCTGAATAGCCTGGACGTTGGTGAAGGCTGATTCCCTAAATATGGACCAAATCATTTCATTTTGTTTTGTCCTCACAGTGACTCTTATTAGTGCCTCTTCTTACTTGGTTCTCCACGAGGTATGCAGGCAGGAATGGGGGGTGGGGGTAGGGAGTGGATTTTGTTCTTAAAACCCTCTGGCAGTTTGTTTAATGTTCTTGAAAGGTCTGCCATGGTTGGGGGTCCTTTCTTGATCTTTCCAGCCATTGATGTTCTCTTCCCTGTGTTACTTTGTTTATAGTAGCCAGGAGAGCCTGAGGAAGGTAGATGGTACAATGGATAGAGCACTAGACGTGGGGTCAGGAAGGCCCAAGTTCAAATGTGACTTCACACGCTTACTAGCTATGTCACCCCGGGAAAGTCGCTTAACTTCTGTTAAAGGAGAAGGAAATGGCAAGCCACTCCAGTATCTTTGCCAAGAAAACCACATAACAGGGTCATGAAGAATTGGACACGACTGAACAACAACTAACTCATAAATTATACATCCGCTCCTATGGGAAGCTGGGTGGTACAGTGGTTAGAGCGTCAAATGTGGGCTCAGACTCTTAGCAGCTGTGTGAACCTGGGCAAGTCATTTAACCCTACTTCATTTTCCTCATCTGTAAAATGAACTGGAGAAGGAAATGACAAACCACTCCAATATCTTTGCCAATAAAACCCCAAATGGGATCACAAATAGTCAATTGAAATGACTGAACAGCAACAACAGGAAGGCCTGGGTTCAAATCCTGCCTCAGATACCTATTATCTGTGTGACCATGGGCAAATCATTTAACCTTAGATCAAAATGAAATAACATAAATTGCAATTACCCTTAGAGAGTTACCTGGGACACTGAGCCGTTTAATGACTTGCTCCAGGTCACAGGGCCAGTATGTGTCAGAGGCAGGACTTGAACCCAGGCCTTCCAGATCCTGAGACCACCTTCCTATCCTCTCTACCCTGATGCTTCTCATAAAAGTCATTAATAACAATAACAGACATTTATGTCATGATTTAAGGTTTGCAAAGTGCCTTACATACCTTATCTTAAATCAGTCCTCACAAGAACCGGGTGAACAAGGTCCGTTAGATACTGCCCCCATTTGACAGATGAGGCTTAGTTAGGTAACAAGGCTTATGTTACTACTACATGTCAGAGGCCAGATTCTAACTCAAATCTTTTTTGCTCTAAATCTAATACTCTGTCCATTAAGATAACATTTTTCAATTTATACAACTTGTTTATGTTAGGTTTGATTGTTCTCACTGAACTAGAGATTAAAATTGTCTATGTATTCAGAGGGGGATTTAGCCAGTCTAACATCATTCAAATACCTCGAGAGCTGCTGTCTGGGAAGGAATCCGTCACACCCCACGGTGCCTCCATTTGAAGGGCCTTATGGGAAATACTGTGATTAAAATACACACATGTTGGGAAAATAAATGGGCTGAGAGGTGAACTATGATGCTGGTGCATGAACCTAGTCTTCCAGGAATACTTACTGGCCTGCTTTGTTATCAAATGTGATGGAAACTGCAAGTGCTGAGATGATGCTGAGAGAAGGAAGGAAGGAAAGAAGGGAGGGAGGAAGGAAGGAAGGAAGGAAGGAAGGAAGGAAGGAAGGAAGGGAGGGAGGGAGGAAGGAAGGAAGGAAGGAAGAAAGGAAGGAAGGAAGGAAGGAAGGAAGGAAGGAAGGAAGGAAGGAAGGAGGGAAGGAGGGAAGGAGGGAGGGAAGGAGGGAAAAAAGTATTTAGTAAGTGCCAAGAATCTAATCATTGAGAATACAAATGCAAGCAAAACAGCTACTTAAGAAGTTTAAAAGGAAGAGAAAATACATGTAGGGGAGTTGGTGATCAGGGGAGGGAGTCTGGTCTAGGAAGTCACTGGGTGAGGAGTGGAGCCATAGAGGAGTGGACTGACACACTCTTTCCAGGGTCAATGACAACCTTGATTTGATTATGGTGCCAGAATTGGAGGCATTGCAGGAGAAGGGCTGAGTATTCATAGTGGCAAGGAAATACTTCCATTCTTTGGTCTTCCTTTGGAAGTTACCAAGCTTGGCATCCATTTCCTTATTTATAAAATGAGTGAGCTAGACCAGATTATGTCTATGTCTCTGTCTATGTCTCTCTCTGTGTCTCTCTCTGTGTCTCTGTCTCTCTCTCTCTGTCTCTCTGTCTCTGTCTCTCTCTGTCTCCCTCTGTCTCTGTCTCTGTCTCTCTCTCTCTCTGTGTCTCTGTCTCTCTCTCTCTGTCTCTGTCTCTGTCTCTGTCTCTCTCTGTCTCCCTCTGTCTCTCTCTCTCTCTCCGCCTCTGTTTCAGCTCTACAATTATAGAACATCAAAGGCCTCATGAGACATTACATCATCTCACCTTTGGAAACCTCTAGGAGCTTTATACATCTTATTTGAATTTCACAAGAAACTGAAGAGGCAGGTACGACTGATGCTCCATTTCACAGATGAGTCCACTTTAGGAACAATGTAAACTACGTTACCTTGGTCATGTCTCTTCACCTCTACAATTACCAACTTTCTCAACTGAAACAAATAATACCTGTAACTCCTGCCTCAACTGATCTTTATGAGGAAAAGATGAGAGATAAAGTAGAGTTACGGCTTCATTTCATTCTCACCATTTTGCCTTTCTTCAGGAAGTCTTTGGGGGACAGTGGGGCAAAAGCATTGGATGTGGAGGGCGAGGAGCTGGATTCAGATTCCAGCTGCCCCACTTGTCATCTGTGTGGCCTCAGATAAGACACGTTATATCTCTAAGCTCCTAGTACCGTCCTCTGAAAAATGAGGGCATTAGACTAGCTGGCCTCAAAGGTCTCTTCTCACTCGAAACTGATGATTTCTTCCCAATCTTCTTGCAAAAGAAGTTGCCATTCCCTTGAAAAAATAAACCCGCCTCAGCAGGAGAGTCGGGCATGGCCGGCTGGGTCTCTTCTGGAGATTCTTTACATAGTCTGTGCTCCTAACAAGAACCAGAGAGGCTCCCATCTCATCCACAGATGTTGACATAGCCCACATGGCAGGGAAGACTTCAGAGCCCTGTGTCTCATATTTCCAAGAAGGTTACAAAAGCACAGCATATACACAGTGTGTCACAACCACAGCAGTCAGTCACACTCCAGACTTAAAATGTGCAGAGGCCCAATGCTTCCACCGTCCAGATGAGGAATGGAAGGATTTCAGCCGTTCTCTGCAAACTTCATAGTTATCGTCATCTCCCACAGCAGATATGCTGGTAGTGGATGGGAAGCTGCTTTAGTTGGCTTTCCAACATTCACCAATGAATGGGTGGAAGTCTTGGAGACGCTGGACCTGGAGTCCTGAAGACAGAGATCAAATTCGGCCTCAGACCCTCACTAGCTGTCTGACCCTGGGCAAGTTACTTAACCTCAGTTTGCCTCAGTTTCCTCATCTGTAAAATGGGGATAATAATAAAGCCTATCTCACAGACTTGCTGTATGAGATACTAAATGAGATAACAAAGTATTAACACAGTGCCTGGCACGTAGTAAGTGCTTTGTAAGGTTACTATTATTAATGCAATTTCCTTCAAATTGTTCCTAGTGCAGCCTGCAGATGAAGACAAAAGATAATATTTTTTTCCACCTTCCTTTGCATTATTTCTTTACGGTAATATTCAGTCAGTTCAGTTGGATGGTAAAAGGCAGAAGCAGTATGGAGGAAGAGGCTCTAGGAGACATCAAGACCAACTCCCTCACTTTACAAATAGGGGAATGGAAGCCTGGGGAGGCTAAGCAGCTGACCAATCTCCTCCCCGTGAGTATAAATGCCAGTTTTAATTGTCAAAGTCTCGGATTTGAACCCAGGTCCTCTGATTCTATTTTCACCATGCCACAAGGAGGGCCTGGACTCTAGTTGCACTTCGCCACTAACTTACTGTTTGACCTTGGCAAGTTGGGCCACTTCTCTGGGCCTCCATTTCCACATCTGTAAAATGGAGCTTTCGGACAAAATGACTTCTGATGGTCCCATCCAGCTCAGTTTGAATGTGTGTGTGTGTGTGTGTGTGTGTGTGTGTGTGTGTGTGTGTACACGTGTGTATGTATATATGTATGTATATATTGGGGCAAGGAATCTGATTTTATTTTTAATATACTAGCTAATATCATGTTCTGCCTGCAAGACAAATCTTCAAGCTGGTAATGAGGAAATAACCTGGAGTCAAATAGGTTGTCACAGGGCAGCATCTTGTAGTGGTTGATTTTTTTTTTCAGTTCTTTTTACTGGCATAGTGATGGACGTCCGCCAATAAGCTTTCTAACTGTGCAGCTGTTTTCAATGATTCACTTCCCTTGATTTCCCAGCTGAACCATTCAGAATAAGAATGACTGGTTTTCCAGCCACAACTTCTAATATCAGGACTTAGAGGCCCTGTCTTTTTTTGATTATGGGGCCATGTACTGAGGGCATGCACTTCAAAACCATAAGAAAGGACAGTGACCCACAGAGGCAGCATTGTTTTCATCACTGGGGGTTAGGATGCCAGCGGCTATGTTTCTGTGTTCAAGAGAAATCCTGGCTCCCCATGGCTCCAAGAGACAGTCATTTGCACCTGATCTTAGGGAAAGTATATTGCTTGTCCCTCCTAAGCTTGCCTCTGTCCAGTAATGGAGACTAAAATCTTCCCCAATCTGTTAGAACTCCTGGACTTTCACAGCTCTTCTCCATCTTCCTCCATGACCACTCCAAAGACAAATAAACAACCACAACTACAAAAGACACCACAAAAAATCAATTCAATTGACCAACTGTTTATAAAGTACTTACTATGAGCCAGGCACGGGGCATACAAATGCAAAAATAGAGCCCTTCCTGTTCTCAAGGGGTCTACATTCTATGTAGGGGTTCTTAACCTTTTGTTTGTGTGTCTGTGTGTGTGTGTGTGTGTGTGTGTAAGAGAGAGAGAGACAGAGAGATAGAAAGAGAGACAGAAAGAGAGAGAGACATAGAGAAAGAGGGAGAAGGAGAGACAGAGACAGAGACAGAGAGAGACAGAGAGAAAGAGACAGAGAGAGACAGATCTATTGGGCAGTCTGGGGAATAAGCCTGGGCACCCCTTCCCAAAAATCATGGTTTCGAATTCATCAAATAAAATACATGGGATTATAAAGAAAACTGATTCTATAGATTCTAAGATGTAGAGCCTAAAAACCCTAGCCCCCATGGCTAAAAATAATAACTTCCTGTTTTTCAAGTTGTTGAAGTCTTTGATAAAAGGTCCTGTGTCAGGGAAAGTGACAATTAAAACAACATTTAACAGCTATAAACAACCAACACAAGAAACCGGAGTATGCTGTTGACAGGAGACTGTCCTAAGATCTTGCATTTGGCCTGGTCTATTTCCTTAAAATATCTCAACTCACCCAGAGGGACAGTCATAGCTTCACACTGTTTATGGAAAATAGTTGTTGTTTTGAACAGAACCAATGATTTCACAGGGGGATGTCTTGATTCACTCATGAATTGGATTTAACTGAGGCAGAGTTTCAGTTGTCAGTCTCACTTTCTCTTCCAGAGTCATCAAAATCCAGTAGTAAGACAAAAGTCAAGATGACTGGTGATGGCCCAGGATACAGGGGTGACGTTGGGGTCTTCCATGTGTGACTGAGCTCTAAACCTTCCACAGTGCCTGCTTCGGCCATCTTCATGGTGGTTGGAACAAATGCTTGGAGCAGACATCCCCCTAACTCACCAATGGGTTTTGAGGCCTGTCAGTTACCTTCAACTTGGTCTAGCCTATCTACTGAGATGGTTTACTGGGGTGTGGTGTGGCCGCTAGTCCTACTGTTGCTTCTTGGAGTCACAGGTGAGACTTGGGTGGAAGGTGGATGAGCAGCCCAGAAAAGGGCTCAGCAGCCCTCCCACCAGAGATGCTCATCTTCCCTAAACACCCCAGACACCCCAAAGTACACTTAGCTAGTAGTTAAATACTCATCTACCTAAAAACAGCCTCAATGTCCACTCTGTGCTAAGAGGATTCCTGCTCATCTTTGGAGGTTTAGGCAGATCCAGAGACTTAAATCAATCTACAGGTTTTAATTAGCAAGTCAAATCAATCTTAAAAATATTGAACCTTATTTTTCAAATATACATCCAAACATATTCTTCTCATCTGCAGTTGTGTCAATAGGCAGGTGAAGGCAGGGAAAGGAATAAGCATTTAAGGGCCTACTATGTGCCAGGCACTATTCTAAGCATTTTCTTATTTTTTTTTCTACAAATATTACTTCATTTGAACCTCACAACCCTCCTGTGAAGGAGGAGTTTTTATTATCTCCACTTTACACTTACTTTACACTGAGAGAGACAGAGATTAAGTGATTTGCCCAGGACCACGCAATTGGTTAAGTGTCTGAGGCCAGATCTGAACTCAGCTCTTTTTGACTCCAGGCCCTGAGACCTACCCACTGAACCACCCAGCTGCCTCTCTAACTCTGTGGGTCATAGCCTCATAGATCTAGAGCTGAAAGAAACCTCAGAAGGCATCTGGTCCCTTCCCCTAATTTTATAACTGGGATAGCTGAAGCTGAAGAGGTTAGGTGACGGCCTAAGATCACATAGTAAATATCAGAACTGCAATTCAAACCCAAGGCTCTTCTCTGTCTTTGACTTGTAGGCCATTCCCACAAAATCCAGTAGTATTTGCTTTCCAAAATATTTTTTTTAATGATCGGTTTTTGCAGCAGCAATGACTCCAGTGCAAACGATGCCATTCAAAGGGCATGTGGATTTCAAAATCAAATGAAAAAAAAATGGCCTTTAATGCAGGTAAAGTGGGCCTGATATAGGCTGAGATGGAAAAATCTGCAGTCTCTACCTCCCCTCTCCATTCCTAAAAGAACATGATGCTGTAAAGACACTAGATTTTGCTCATGGGGATGATTGAGTTCTGTCTTCAAAACCCCCCAAATTCCTATTTCTTCTTAAGTATGCAATATGGCGGATTCAATTTCTCTTTGACATAAACTAGTATTAGATAAGATAGGAAAGAGATAGGTGGAGACAGAGAGAGACAAATAGGGTGAGAGAGATAGACACAGAGAAATAGAGACAAAGACGAGGAAAGGTAGAGAAAGAGAAACAAAAAAGGCAGAGACAGAGGGACAGAGACAAAGGGAGATGGAGGGAATGGGGGGAAGAAAGGGATGGGACAGGGGAAAGGGAGAGAAGAAGGGATAGAGAGAGAGAAAGAGAGAGAGAGAGAGAGAAAGAGAGAGAGAGAGAGAGAGAGAGAGAGAGAGAGAGAGAGAGAGATGGAAGGAAAGGGTATGGAGAGAGGGGAAAAGAGAGGAGAAGGGGAAAGTGAGGGAGAAAGAAATCTTTCTCATTTTTTGGAAAGGAATAATCTCAAAACAAGCATTTTTCAGGCTCTGATATCCAAAAAAATAAAAGGGCAGAGGGGAGGGGGTTGGCAGGTAAGAATCCTTTTTACAGATGTTGGCCATACAATAAGACACGGGTGATCAAAATTAAGTGTGGAAAATGACTGCATAGCTCAGAAAGAATGAAATTAGAACAGCCCTTTCCAATTTCCAGGAGACATTACGTTGGCGGCATGGCAATGTTTCACACAGGCTCGTTGGAAGGCTCAGCTTTGTGTGACCTTTAGAAACACGTTGGAGAGCCATGTTTTTGAAATGTATGTGTAAGGACATTTGAAAAAGTAGCCTGTATAAAATGAACTGAATGAACAAGTAGGAAGAGTGATAGGCACAAATGAGGATTTGACTCTCCTGCTAAGAAACTCGGGACATCTGGAAATGTGGATTTCCTCATCTACAATATCTCTTTCACTTAATTCTTCCCCCTCACATTTAAATTATACTGATTGACACTGGAAAAAGCACTCCTATTCTTTAACTCTCAATATCTTCATCTGTAAAAGGAATGTTTATAGAGATAATCCACATAAACAAAAGCTTTGGGGGGAGGTCCTCAATTTTTAAGAATATAAAAGAGTTCCAACACCAAAAAGTTTGAGAACTGTTTGTTTAGATAACCATTAATAATGTCCCTTTCAGCTTAAATTTTGTTTCTGTCTTATTGGAAGCACCTTGCTGGAATTTCTGTACATCAATCTCTTTATTTTTAAAATGATGAGATAGAACCAGATGATCCCCAAGCATTTAAATATATGATCCTATGATCCCAGGTTATTATGAAATCACTAGTTGTCATAATCAAATTTCTTATTCAAGCCTTGCTCCATTTATCTTTTCCCTTAAATCGGCAATGGTTATATAACCAGAAAAGATAGTTGGAGGTAAAATAGTATGGTGTGGTTTTTTCCTGTAGAAAGGACCACAGTTGTCTGTGGTCTTGTCTGATAAAAAGCCATATTCTTTCCACTAGAAGAGGTACTGCCAAAATCACTGGGCAAACCTTCACTGAACAGATGTTAGTAAACAATGACAGTTGTGTGGAGGCCACAGGGAGGCCTTAGGAACAAAGAGAAGGGAAAATAGATCAAGTATAGAAAAGAAGATAATTTGGAATCTACTTATAACCACAGTCCAGATTGGACGGCCCATTCCTGTGGATATGCTGTTTCAGGTCTGAGACTACGTTAAACGCAATTTCTGCACAATTGTATTGATGGGCAACTACTTTAGTTGCCCCAAGTGTAGACATTTGTATGAAATTGACCATGCCACACACCACTGGTTTTATCCAGATGAGGTATAGACAACCCACAACACAAATCCACCTCCAGTGACTTCTTGTGGTGTGATTAGAATGCCATGACCCTGCTTCTTCAAGGCCATGGAAGAATGGCACCATCTCACCATGTTCCTAAGACCCTGAAATACTATGCTCAATTTTGCTGGGTAGGTGATTCTTGGTTTTAATCCAAGCTCCCTTGATCTCCAGAATATCATATTCCAGGCCCTTCGATCCCTTAATGTAGAAGCTGCTAGGTCCTGGGTTATCCTAATTGTG
>CM053585.1:533105078-533151796 GCA_028646515.1 Pseudochirops corinnae
ACATAGAGAGAGAAAGACAGAGAGAGAGAGACAGAGAGAGAGACAGAGAGAGAGACAGAGAGAGAGACAGAGAGAGACAGAGAGACAGAGACAGAGAGACAGAGAAAGAGAAAGACAGACAGAGAGAGAGAGAGACAGAGAGACAGAGAAAGAGACAGAGAGAGACAGAGAGACAGAGACAGAGAGACAGACAGAGAGACAGACAGAGAGAGAGACAGAGAGACAGAGAGACAGAGAGAGAGAGACAGGGAGAGAGACAGAGAGAGAGACAGAGACAGAGAGAGACAGAGAGGGACAGAGAGAGACAGAGAGAGAGACAGAGAGAGATAGAGACAAAGAGACAGAGACAGAGAGACAGAGACAGAGAGTGACAGAGAGAATGCATATGAGAGAGAGAGAAGGAGGAGGAGGAAAGGGGAAGGGGAAGGGGATGGAGAACATTGAATATGAATCCAGACATTCTAGTCTCAAATCAAGGTCTTCCATTTATTAGTTATCTGACCTTGGACAAGTCTCTTGACTTCCTTGACCTCAGTTTCCACAGCAGTAAAATGAACATTATAATGTCCTATCTATCTTGAGAGGGAAAAAACCAATTGTGAATCTCAAATGTGAAAATATAGGTGAAAGTCCTTAAAAAACCATAAAGTAAGATAAAAGGGAAGTGTCAGAGATAAGGTAGAATGGTGAAAGACTGGGGAGAGCCTTAAATGGCTAATGATTTTTGTATCATTTCAATAAGCTATAGGGAACTATTGAGAGATTTTGACTGAGGAGTAAGTTATCTGATCAGATATAGGCATAAAAACTCCAATCTAATCCAACAAACATTTATTAAACTCCTACTATATGTAAGGCATTGTATTAGGTGCTAGAGATAACAGGAACAAAAATAAAAACAATCCCTTCCCTTACGTATCTTATATTCTACAAGGGGATGCAACATCTGAATAGGTGAGCATAGACATGATAATTTGAAGGAAAGAGTGCTAATGACTAGGGGGATCAGAGAAGGCTTCCTGTAGTAGAAGAAAAAGTAACGAGTGTATTACAGGCAGAGGACAGACTGCAAAGGCATAGAGACAGAAGATGTAATGCCATATTCAGGCAATGGAAAATAAATAGATCAGTTTGGGTGGCCATTAAGTACTCAATATGAAATGTCTTGAAAGGTTAGATGGAGACAGACTGTGAAGGGCTTTAAATGCTATCCGTAGCTAAGGAGATGATATTTTATCCTAGGCGCAATGAAGAGCCATTGAAGATTTGCCTTTTTTTTTCCCCATAAGATCCTTAATCAATGGAGTGCCACAGTCAGAGTTCAGCTTTAGGAAGATTTGGGCAGCTTTATGGAGGTTAATTGGAGAAAGGAAAGAGGAGAGATCTGGGAGACCCAATAGGAGAATCTAGCAAGAACGGGTGAAATTAGCCTGAAATTGGCTATGCCAATGGAAAGAGGAGATGGTTGATTTATTATGGAGTTTGAGTCATTTGAGCAGTTGGAGGTGAAGAAGACAGAAGCTTCAAGGATAACTTTGAGACATCAGACCTGAGTAACTGGAAGGGTAGTGTTGTCCTTGACAGAAATAGGAATGTTTGGAGGAGGGATAGATTTTTGATGGGGAATATTAGTCTGGCAGCATGGAGAGAAAGGGAGAGAGGAACTAGGGGAGGGAATGGAGACTGGAGATGGGACATTAAAACTGTCTTCAGGAATTTGAAGGCCTATCTAGTACAAAGAGAAATTAGATTTATTCTGCTTGGCCCCAGGAAGCAGAATTAAGAACAATGGATTACAGTTTCAAAGAAGCAAATTTAAGCTCAAAGTCAGGAAGAAGTTGTTTATGATCAGAGCTTTCCCAGAGTAGCACTGGCTTCCTTGGGAGGTAGTGGATTCTTCCTCTTTGGAAGCCCTCAAGTGAATTCAGGGTAATCTCTAAATGGAAATGTCCTAAGTGGGGATCACTATATGAGAGGAAGCTTGGGAAAGTGAAGGCAGAAATCACCTGAGTGGAATAAGAAGACCCCAACTTTACTTCTTCCTATTTGCATGACCTTGGACAAACCACCTCCCCTCTTTGGTGCCTCAGTTTCCTTATCTGTAAAATGAAGGTATTTGGACTAGATGTCCTCTGAGACCTTGTGCAATTTCTAATTTTTTGTCTTTAAATCATTACTGTTAACTAGGAGCATCAACTGGCAGCCTTAATCAACGGCAGTGGGACCAATTCTCATAGTCCTTTCTTTGGGAAAGAAGAAACATGTCATGATCAGCATGGAATCCTGAACAATGTAAGACACAGTGGGCTATTAGGTCATTTAATTCATCATGGGTCTTACAGAGCAGAGGTCCCAGACTGTGTTCTAAGATCCTTTGTTCACGGTAACACAATAGCATATTTCTTTCCCTCGAGAGGGCTCCAATTGTTTTCATTGTTAGGATACCTTTCCTGAAATTGAGCTTACACCTTCCTTCCCTATCCCATTACTCTTGGCATCCTTTCCAAATAATAAGGTTCACATTTGCCACACTTTCAGCTCCAAGGAAGCGTTGGCTCACAGGTCACTTGTTTTCACCAGGGACTCGAAGGGAAGGTCTGAACTAGAGAAGATGGGGAGGAGGGGGAGACTAGAGATGTTGTCTTGCATTTGGGCAATCTGGGCTCATCTGTTAGAGCTAAGGAAAAAGCTAAATCAGTTTCCCAGCCTGTGAAACTCCCGGGGAATTCTGCAAATGTAGTAATACAGGATATGACTTGGGCTCTCCTGATCCCTGGAAAGGGCAACTCGATTTTGTAACTTCCCAGAAGAACTGACTTGAATTGTTCTTTACTGTTTGGGAATCAGGCTCTTTTTTTTTTTTTTTTTTTAATATAATGAATAGTTTACAAATGACCACAGCAGTCATCCCGTGGATTAGGCAGTATTTGTAAGGTAATGAACAGTGGGGAAGACATCTCTCCAAAACGTTGTTCCCTGAACTTCAGCAAAGATTCAAAAAGTACCAGAAAGAGTGTGGAATTTTTGATCATGCAAAGTCGTGGTATTGTCTCTCTTCTTCAACCAGCCCACTATACCTAAAGTGGCCCCAGATCAAACCATGTTTCATTTCTCATCCAGTCATTCACCCTGACTTTCTTGTCAACACCCCCATTCTCATACATCACTTTCCACTTTTTGCTCTGGGTGCGGTAATGAAACCAATGGTATCATTGCTCCTACAAAGATTGTCAGCTGATTGTCTTATGAATCAACTCAACATCCTTCCAAGAGCCCAAATATTCCCTTCTCTGGCTACCAACATGCTAGGAGTTGTCTTCCCTATTAGAATGGGTGCTCCTTAAAAGCAAGGCTTGTCTATCTCACCTTTACCTTTAAATCCCTTTACATCCCTCAATAATAGTGGAATCTAGTATCTGATACCTTTCAGCCAATTTTGCTACTATAAAGATGTAGAATATCACATGTAAAAACCTGCCTGCTCCTTCCTCACATTTTATCAACAATGATGCCCTTAATATAGTTTTATTCTTATCAAAATGATTTTTAGCAATGATAAAGAAAACTTATAGGTTGGTAGTTATTGATACCTCCTAAATGACCTTCTCACCCACCCACCCAGTAGTAATACCCCTGATTTCATTCCCCTTTTGGATGTCTTAAGAACTGATTCCTCAAAAATCTCAAATTTGTGTTACTTCAAGCGCAAGGTTCTTCCTCTGTCTACCTACTATGTTTTTCCCATCTTTGATCTTGTTAAGGTTCTGATCCCCCTGTAACACATTGGGGGCAGAATCATTAGAGTCCAAATGTCACTGATACCTAATTTAGAGCCTGCTATATTCACATAGCACCATCTTCTGCATGAAGCTTTTCTGATGTCCCCACATGCTAGCCCCCTCCTCCCAAATTATATTGCATTTTACATTTATACTGTATACATTAGTATATATCATATATGTACGCATACTACATGAAGTCTATGTACATATATTTGTGTGTGTGTTTGTGTGTACATGTATGTACATATACAATACACATTCACATATATAATATACTTGTCTGTGCACATGCATGCATACTGTGTTCAAGTGTGCATGTATATGCATATGTGTGTATGCTTATGTATATATACATATATGTGTATATGTTTGTTGTATCTCCCATTTAAATGTAAACTTTAAGAATAGGGACTGTCTCTTTTTTTTTAACTTGTATCCCAAGTGCCTAGCACAGTGTCCAGCACATAGTAGGTGGTCAATACTTGATTGATTGATTGATCTAGGCCGGAATATCAAGTCAATATCTCACTCATCAGATTTATTTGTTGAAATGCATTACTTTCAGGTGTTTAAAAAATGCAATGAGAGTCGCTCTGCAGCTCCTCGATGCTGGGTCTTGAGAAATTCTTCATAAATAAGACATTGATGATTTAAGCATAAAAGAATCTGGCACTTCGGAATTAAATTTCCCTGGAATACACCTGGGTTTCGAGATGACCCGACCAAGTGCTAGGCCAAGATATTCTCTGATTTCTCTTGAATAAATGTGCTTATAAAATGGTTTGAAGCCCATGATGAAGCCAAGATACCAGCTGGATTTACTTACTGTTGGTTATTAGTCATTTTACATATCTGAGAATTCCTGACCATCTTTTTTTCAAGCCCTTCTTTGATCTGACCCATAAGAGATTGTTCAAGAGATATGCCCAACAGGAAAAAAGCCACAACACTGGAGACAGAAGCCTTCCTGATGGGCTATTTTGGGCACCTAGAAGATGATAATGAGAAGTCGCTAAAGGGTAATGTTATCTTGGAATTGTAGCATCCGTCTCCCTCTTCTTTTAAAAATTAACAGTATAGTGAGTTTAAATGAAATCTAGGTTCTGTCAGCATCTAAAACAGCCTTAGACACGGAGGAGAGAGATGCAGACTGGTCTGTCCCAGGATGATTTACTTCATTTGAATACAATTTGTTTCCAAATCCAAGTAATGCAATGCACACATCCTCTACCATCACACATTTATGAATTCTCCAAACTGTCAATTCAAAACTCTGGAGTTTCCTGATAAAGAGAAAAGAATACTGGAGAGGAGATTCAAAAATAACTAATTAGGATGTTTGCATCATAATGGAAAGTGTATTGTTGGCAAGGGAGGGAGAATGAATTGTCTTCAAATAAACACAAATATACACTATGTAGGTAGATATTTCACCAATAGAACCTTAGAAAATAATAAGGTAAATGCAGGACACTGAAAGGAGTGAAAGATCAGCAAATAAGTCAAGAATGGGCTGGGTGTAGAGGATGCACATGTGTTGTCCCTGCTGCTGGTGGATTGCTTGTGTTCTGGAGTTCTGAGCTGCAGTAGGTCTAATGTCCATCTGCAGTAACGTCAGGAACGGGGGGCTGTCAGGTTATCTAGAGAAGAGCAAAGTGGCTTAGGTCAGAAACACAGGAGTTCAAAGCTTGCATGCCTAAGGGGTCCATGATTAGCTTAGGTGAGATAGGGGAAGGAAAAAAAACGGAATTCAAGAATAATAGATTAAAAAGAGTTGGCCATGAGTGCATTTTCTTTGCCTATTAGAGCCTGTCAGTCAAAAATTTGCCTGTTCACAAGCTGTACTCTTTATAATTACATGTTCCTTTATAAACTAATAGATTTTAAACCTGCTGAGGGCAGGGGATGAGCCCTCTTTCTCCCACTACAGCCTAAGCACCTTACACAGTGCGTTATAGATAATAGCAAGCATTTATAAGGGGCTTTCAAGTTCGTTTTTTGTCATTGGAGCTTTAGAAGCCCCCTGTGGATTGGTACTGTTGGTGGGTTGTTGGTATTACTTTACAGATGATGAATGTGAGAGGCCACACAGCTCGTGAGTGCTCTGAGGTGGGATGGTAACCCAGAGTTTTCTGACTCCCAATGTGGTGCTTTATCGACCTAATAAGCATATGTTCAACTCTTGGAATGGCCCGATCGCCAGGAGGCATTCTGTATCACATGTGAGCGTGTGGGTGCAATCTCTCTCCAGAATGTAAAGAACACTGTCCTCTGGTGAAAAGGGAGAGTTCGAATCCAGCGTTTGGCCAACTTTAACAGCAGCTAGCACTTCTATTGTTCTTCAAGGCTTGTACATCTGTTACACCATTTCATCCTCACAGCAAACCTTGGAGGTAGATCCTATTACAATCCCCTCTTTACAGATAAGGAAATTGAGGCCAATAGAGGTTAATTGACTTGGCCCAAAGACACCCAGCTGGGGTCTGAGGCCTGATCTGAACTGAGGTTTTCCTGACTTCAGGACCAACCCTCTATCCACCGGATCTCCCTGCTTCCTAACCCTAGAAGAGAACTTAGAGGTGATGGAGTCCAACACTTTCATTTTACAGATGAGGAAACTGATGCCTAGAAGATGAATGCCTTGCCTAGGGTCATAGAACTAGCAATTATCTGAGGCAGGATTTGAACTCTGGGCTTCCTGACTCCTCATCCAGTGACCTGTCCACAGGTGTTAAGCTTCAGCTGTTTGGGAGTCAGGGAACCAGATTAAAATGTAACTGGGAAACATTCAACCAAATAAGTAAAAATACAACATAGAGAGTGTTTGTGACTTTCTGGGTCAGTTTGTGGCCTAAGGGGAGTTGGTACTGCTTGAGTCTATACCTGGGGCCCCTCAGGGATGGATCTGGAGGCCTATGGTTTACTTCTAAAAATTATGGGCTGGGGCTCATGGTCGGGTTATCCCTCCCTCTACATTTGGAATGGCTCACTGATTTGTTTAGGCCCCTTGGTGGCACCACAGTGATAGAGCACTGGGCTCAGTTCAAATTTGTCCTCAGACACTTACTAGCTGTGTGACCCTGGGCCAATCACTTAACCTTGTTTGCCTCCGTTTCCTCATCTGTAAAAAAAAAAATGGCAAACCATTCCAGTGTCTCTGCAAGAAAATTCCAAATGGAGTCACAAAGAATCAGACATGACTAGAAAAAAGACTGAACAAGTAGGACCCAGATCCCACTACCCAAACATTCATTAGCTGTGTGACTGTCACTTAATCTGTTCTCTTTAACATCTCTTTCCTTATCTGCAGGACTACCTCAGAAGGTTGTTGTGAGACTCATGAAATAACCTGTATAAAACACTGTGTAAACTACGGAGCACTCTATACATTTCAGATAATATTTATAATAGTAATAATAATAAAAGCTAACATTTATGTAACTCCTACTATGTGCCAGGAACTGAGCTAAGAACTGTTTTCAGAAATGTCATCTCATCTGATCCTGACAACAACCCTGTGAGGTAGGTACTATCGTTATCCCCATTTTACAGAGAAGGAAGTGACTTGCCCACAGCCTCACAGCTAGTGGTGTCTGTAGCCAGCCTT
Organism: Pseudochirops corinnae; assembly: GCA_028646515.1. Lineage (NCBI taxonomy): Eukaryota > Metazoa > Chordata > Mammalia > Diprotodontia > Pseudocheiridae > Pseudochirops > Pseudochirops corinnae. Next base: position 533,112,468 of record CM053585.1, read on the forward strand.
GAACTCAGCTCTCCTTGACCCCCCAGTCCAGCATTCTCTCCACCGTACCACCTAGCAGTTTGTAGTAAAATAATAATAATGTATGAAATCTGTTTTGGGGTCTTTAAATGAAAAGACAATTAGAAACATAAAACCTTTCTCTTATTACTAGCTATGCTGGCACTTTTTATGGGAAAATTATGACACAACAGGAAAAGCAGTAGATTTCACATCCAAAGACCTGGGTTTGAATCCTGTCTCTTGTACCTCCTGTAACCTTGGGCAAGTCACAGACTTTTTGTGCCTCAGTTTCCTATTCTGTAAAATGAAGAGGAAGTACTAGGTTACCTCTAAGTTCTCATCCAGCTATCATTCGATGCACCTATGCTCCTATGATTAGAAGCTATCGAAGGCAGAGACAGGACTTTGCATCTGTAGTATCTAGCACAATGCTTTGGATGTAGTAGTCCCACAATAGAGAAGGAGAAAATTACACAGGAACTTCCATTTCCAGCAGCCCTGCTGCAATTCAATTTTATAAGCAATTATACAGCTTATGTTAATTATACAGACAGGCACTAGAAATAAGACAGAAGTGAAATCTGCCTGCCCTCAGGGAACTTACTTTCTCTTGACTCACCTGACAACTCTGTCTTCTTCAAGGATGATTGCACTTCAGTCACAATGGAGAGGGCCAGCCCAGAAAACCTTCACACATGAATCCTGCCTCTCCTATTCTCTGCTTGCTGCACATATTTCAGTGAGGCTCATTAGAAGGAATAGCTTCGGCCTAGCTCCCCTGTCTTAGTGATTATAGGAATTCAAGGAACTGAATAAAGTCCTCTAATCTCTTCACTCATCTCATAAACCTCTAAGTTCCAAATGGCCAAGAATGGATAATTCAAGGTCAAATCAGCACATATTTATTTCATAATCACTATGTGCCTGAGACTGTGCTAAGTGCTAGGGATACATAAAAAGATGGAAAGACTTCCTGCCCTCAAAGAGCTTACAGTCTCACAGGGGAGACAACATACAAGCAACTGTGTACGCCAAAGACATAAGCAGGATAGACTGGACAATCTCAGAAGGAAGGGTTAAAATTACTGGGAAGGTCTTCTTGCAGAGAGTGGGATATTACCTGAAATTCGAAGGAAACCAGGAAAAAAGGAGAGAGAGACTTCTAGGTTGATTTTCCCCCAGCTGTGAACGATTCACACTTTCTATAACACAGACACACAATAAAGCATATCAATGCAGCTCTTTTCTCCCTCATAAATAAAAGTGTCAGTGAATGGCATTTCAGGTGTGGACCCCCTTCAACCCCAAAACTCTTTCCTAATGGTAACTTAAGTATCACCTACCTCGCTGGCCAGACTCACTATTTAGACTCCTAAATTCTAGCATCAGAGAGCTGGAAGGGACTTTGAAGGAAGTCAAGTTAAACCAACAAGCATTTATTTAGTAGGTACTTACCATGTGCCAGGTTTTATGTTCAGTTGTTACGATACAAACTATTGTTCATTCTTCATTTTTGAAGAGGACCAATGATATCATGGGGTGATGTCTTGACTTGGTGCATGAATTGGATTTAAGTGGGGCAGAGCTGCACAAAAAAGTCAGCCTCACTCTTCCCGAGTCATCAAAGATCAGCGGCGAGAAAAAGCGAGGACCACTGGCAATGGTCCAGGATGCAGTGGCATCTTCCATGTTGGACCAAGCTCTAAGCACTCCATGGTACCTGTGTCAGCCACTTTCATGGCCATTGGAACAAATCGTTCTCACCCTCCCATTCTGCTGAGGGAAATCTTCACATGCTTGGGGTAGACATCCTCCCAACTCATCTATGGATTTGTGGCCTGACAGTTGAGTATAAATACAAACAGAAGAAAAGAAAGGATTTCAGAAAGAAGTGAAATTGCAAAAATGAGTGACATGGGCACTTATCCTTAAAGTTGGAGTTTTGGAAGGAATTGATCAGAGAAAGGGGTGGTAGAAGCTGAGTGATCATCATATGTAAGAAATGCTCTGGGGTATGGCAGAGCAAGAAGTAAGTCTGCATTGTTGGGAGCAGAGCCCAGAATGGAAAGTGGAGTGAGGTGAGCAGAATCCTCGCTTTAAAGTTGGCCTATGTTTGAGTCTTTGTGCCTTCTATCTACCACTTTGTGTGACCCTGAAAAAGTCACTTTCCCCTTCATAGGTCCAGTTTCCTGACCAGTCTCTTTGTGAGCCCCCATCGTGGGCCCCAGAATCACAAAGCTGGTTGAGGACAGAGCTCTTCCCACTTCTCAAGGATTATCATTCCCCAACCTGTCGTTTAAGTGATCAAGGACCATGACTGTATAAAGAAGCCTCTGGATGGTAATCTTGCCTATGAATTACAACCTAAGCAATTAAAAATGCTGAATACAGCTTGCAAATTAAGAGGAAGAGATGAACCACCACCTCTCCTCCCTACTTCCATGCTCTGCTGAGTGGACAAAAAAAAATCATCTCAGCCACTGACTTCATCACTTAATTAAAGAGAGCCACAACTTAATTAAAGGGAGAAAGAAGTGAACTACCTAAAATAGGAGACTTTTGCTCTAGGAAAATAACAAGCCTGCTGCTTCTCTTTGACCAAAATCAAGTTCATGTGACCTAGCAAATGGAGGTTCAGGTCTGCCTACTCTCATCAGACACAACCTCTCTCCTGACAGTTTTTTTCCCCTAATTCTTACAGGTTTATTCAGGCCTTTTAAATGTACCCAATTCCACCAGGTCTGGCTATAAATATTTGAACAGAGGAGTGAGAGGCTTCATGTGTTGAATTAATCATAAAAGTCAGAGCCTAAGAAGCTCTAGGGCCTTTCACAATGGGACAATCTTTGTTCACCAAGGGCTTACAATCATTTTACTTCTTTCCCCAAATGTTTCATGGTGTCAGTTTAGAAAGCGAAGGCAGCCTTTTTCTATTGTGATCCTTAATGACTTCAATAAGTTTAGTCTTTATCCCTCAAATAGGGAACACAAGGAACTTAAATCATCTCTTTATGGGGCCAAGGAATCAACCATTTCCTGGTTGATCAAAATAAAGGATGTGATCATTGGTCAATCAATGATCCTGGGTAAATCTCAGGTTTTCTTCATAGGTGACAAGGCATTGTTTGTAGGAGAGAAGATCAGTGCTACTAAGCCTCCTCCCTCAAAACTAATTTTGTATTTATTTGTAATTGTTCTTTATATTTATTCTGCGTAATTTCTACCTATATCCTTGCTGTCTCTCTCATTAGAAAATAAACTCCTTGCAAGCAGGAATTATTTCATTTTTATCCCCATATGCAAAATACACAAAATGTATACAAAAATATACAAAAATCTCTGTATTTTTAGCCTCAAGCCCTTCCCTATATAGCCACCTCAAGCCTCCTACTCTAGGAACTCCCAAATTGTCAGATCATCCACTAGCCATGACGCCCAACCATTACTCCATCACAACAAACATGACTTTGGACAATCAGGTGTCTAGAATCAAGTTAAAGCATTCTGCTGGTTCTGCTCACTTCCCTCTGCATCAGTTCATACAAATCCTTCCAGGCTTCTCTGAAATCATTCCTTTCATTATTTATTATAGCATGATAGTATTCCATGATATTTATAAACCATGACTCGTTCATACATTCTCTTATTAAAGGGCACCTCTTCCTTAGTTTCTAACTCTTTGCCTTCATAAAAAGAGCTGCTATATTTTTGTGCATATAGGTCCTCTTCCTCTTTCTTTTATCTCTTTGGGGTATAGACTTAGGAGTAGTATCACTGGGTCAAAGGGCATACAAAGTTCCAAATTGCTTTTCACAATGGCTAGACCAGTTCACAGCTCTACCAGCAATACATTAATATAACTGTTTTCCCCAACCAACATTTGTCAGCATTGTTATTGTGATGGATTGAGGTAGAACCTCAGAAGTGTCTGAATTTTTAATTCTTTTATTATTAGTGATTGGGAGTATTTTTAACATAGCTAATGATAGCTTTGATCTCATCCTTTTAAAAGTGCCTATTTACATTCGTTAACCATTTATCAATGGGGAATCTCACATTATAATGGGGGATACAACATGTAAACAGCCATGTACATACCAGATATGAAAGCTAATATCAGTGGGAAAGCACTAGCAATTGGGTCAGGATAGGAACCCAGGAATTCTTTTGCAGAAGATAGGATCTTGGGAATGCAAAGTCACATCTCCCCGCCTCAATAAGAGAGTTGAGCTCAATGGTGCCTTGGGTTTCTTCTGACTTTAAATCTATAAATTACTATAATATTATAATTATATTTTATTAAAAATATTTATAAAAAATACCATAATAAAACTATAACTTACTAATCCTAGGATCTATTAGAATGCTAAATAAAACCCACATTTATAGGTGCTGGCCAAGGGAGGACTTATAAATGTTTAATAATAGCTGGATCTCTGAAGGAAAAAAATGTAGAACTTCATACTTTTAAGTTAAATTTGCATTATTAACATTTCTCCATCATCTTCTTAAATCTAGATAATTAACAAAAAACTGATCAAGCCCTCATTTGTCAAGTTTGCAGGTTTTCAAGGCATTTATGCCTGCCTCCTTGAGGATTCTCAGGCTTAACCCATGGAGACATTGGCTCAGTTTTCTCTGACCTCCTAGACCTAGAACCTTGGATTGCTCTTGGTAGCTTTGGCTCCCTGAATTAGACTGAAGGTATCCCCTAAGTGACAAGCCCCCCATCTTCCCCCCCCCCCCACTGGCCACCAAGCTTTCACCTACTTCAAAATTTTACCTTTTTTTTTAACTTTCACTTTCTATGTTCCTTCTTTTTCAATCTAACTCTGGCCCAGTAAGACTACTGTGTAGCACAGAGGGAAGAAGTCTGAACTCGGAGTAAAAAGACCTGAGTTCAAATCCTAATTCTGTTATTTATTATCTATGTGACTTTGGGCACGTTTCAGTTGTTTTCATCTCTAGACAGCTAGGGCAAATTGTAGGTGGAATAGAATTTGTTGTTATTGTTCAGTCATTCTGCAGTTATGTCTAGCTCTTCATGACCCTGTTTGGGGTTTTCCTGGCAGAGATACTGAATTGGTTCACCATTTTCTTCTCCCACTCATTTTACAAATGAGGAAACTGAGGCAAATGGTGAAATGACTTGCCCACGGTCACATGGCTAGTAAGTGTCTGAAGCTACCTAGCTGTCTGGAGTCAAGAATATTGAGTTCAGATGCTGTCCCTGGTACTTACCAGCTCTATGACCCTGGGCAAACCACTTAACCTTTCTCAGCCTCAGTTTCCTTATCTGTCAGGCAAGTCGATAGTACTGGACTGGGAACCAGGAAGACTCAAGTTCAAATCTTGCCTCAGACATTTACTTGCTATATGACCGTGGGCAAGTCACTTTTGCCTCAGTTTTCTCAACTATAAAATGGGAGTAGTCACATCACTACCTCCCAGGGTTGTAAGGATCAAATGAGATAATATTTGTGAAGTCCTTAGCACAGTGCCTAGCACTATGCCTGTTGCCTTCCCCATCTATAAAATTAGGAAAATAATTAACCTATAACCTCACCAAGTTATTGTCAGGGATAAATGAGATAATGGGACGAAGCCCTTTGCCAACCTTAAAGTACTATATGAATGTTAACTATTGCTATTGTCCCTTATGGTGGGAGAGGGGACCAGATGTCCTCTAACATCTCTTCCAAATTCAGAATTGTTATGCTTTTGCTGAGTGACTCTTACATATACTTTACACACACCATCTTATTTTAATTTGGCAGTAACTCCAAGAGGTATACTCTCAATATTTTAATGCCGATGAGAAAGCTGAAGCTCAGAGAGATAGGCACACACAGTCAGTAAGTTCCAGTGCTAGGAATTGAACCCCTATGCTCCTGGCTCAAAGGCCAACACTCCATTCCTTTGGTAATCAGTCAGCTCTGGTTTCAACTCCAAACTTCACGTACCTCTGACTCAGCTGGTGTTGCTCAGTGTTAAAAGGCAGAAGGAGGAAACTGCCAAGTCCTGCCCTCACCCTGCAAATGCAGCCCCTCCATGTAGCATCAAGACAGAGCTACCCAAAGTTCTCAGCTTCACTCTCTCTTCCAGAGTCATCAAAGTTCAGTGACAAAACAAAAGTTGGAATGATTAGCAATGGCCTGGGATGCAGTAGATGACCTTGGTGTCTACGATGTCTGACCAAGCTGTAAGTGTTCCACAGCACCTGCTTCAGCCTTCATGACCATTGGAACAAATAGTTCCCATCCACCCATTCCACCTGGGGGAAATCTTCACATTCTTATGATAACCATTCCCCTAACTCACTGATGGGTTTGAGTCCTGTCAATTACCCTCAATGTGGGTTAGCCCTGTGCCAACATGGTCTTACCAGGTTGTGGCCACTAGGCACACTACAGCTTCTTGGAGCCACAGATGATCATCATCACAGTCAGGTGATGGGCGGACACCAAAGGTATATGAGTAGTCTTTCCCTTGCAAACAACCTTATTTTTAATTACTCTGTCTATATTTATATTTATTCCCTTTATAGTTATGCTTGTAGTTATAACTATATTATAATATAGTTAAATTTATGCTCTATTTTTTTATTTTTTCAATGAATAAGCATTTCTTTTTCATCCTTTAAAATATTACATTGGGAAAGAGAAAAAGAAAAACAAAGTTCCTATAACAGATATATATATGATCCAGTAAAGTCAAATGCCACCTTGGCCATGCCCAATGATATATATTTTATTGTACATATTGAATCAGTTTTGGCAGTGAACAATTTTTCCTTTATATGGACTTAGACTTGAAAAACCTCGCAAATAGAGTTTGTTTTATTTTTTCGTACTGGTATTGCCAGCATCTGGCATACAATAGGTGCTTTAAAATAATTATCTGATGATTAAACTGTTAATCTTGCTAACTAGATGCTAACTTAAGTTATTCCTACCTGCTGAGAACTACATGCACCATCAGTGCCCTCTAGAATTCTGCACCATGGAGCAAAGCCCCAGTTTCCATACCCTAGTTCCATCTCTGCCTAATGAAGTACATTTTACATAAAACAAGTTTAATAAATGTTTGACTAATTGAATTAAATTGAAACCTTGGTCAAAAGCCCCTAGCCTCTTCATCCAGTAAGCACTTGGCTTCTTCCCCATCCTGTAAGAGGAGAGGACAAAGCACTACCCTACACTTTCTACCTATGTTCCAAACTTTTCAGGTGAACACCTGGTCCATCTGCTAAGCTTAATTCAGGCATCTGGTGCTGCCACTGAGAAACATTGCCAAGACCTGGCAGGCTGCCAGTTACTATTCCCTGGGTAGCTTGCTTTGCATTTTTTTCTCCAGTTCATCAGCACACCTGTGAGAGTGAAGCATGACGGGCACAGTTACTTTGTGAAGGGCAGGCAGTTATTTTATAAAATGGGGAGAGGGAACAGAGGAGAGAAAAATCCAACCTGAAAAAGCTAACTTGATGCTTATTAAACTTCAGCTAAGCCATCTCTAATTTATCTTAACCCTCTCTTGATGAAGATTACTGTCTGGTGGATGCATGAAAATTCAAAAGTCTAGACCTAAAATTGGAGAGTTGTGAATTCTGTAAGACAGCTGCTAACAGTTCCTAGAGAACCCTTCATCTTGATGATTCCTCTATTTCACTCAATTAGTTGATCAATCAACAATAATTGTGCCAGTACTCTGTGCCAGGTCCTGTAGTAAGCATTAGGAATACAAAAACAAAAATTAAGCAGCTCCTGCCCTTGAGTGACTAATCCTGCAGGATGCTGCTGCCTCCACTAAAGGAAATTATGAAAAGAGATCTGTATTTCAGATTCCTTTACTGTCTCTGCCCTATAAAATGCATCAGAGAATTACAGCATTTGAGTTTGGGAAGAGACTTCAGCAATCACATAGTTCAACCCACACACAAAAGGAATCCTCACTGGTAAGTGATCATCCCACCTCTGTTGGGAGACCTTCAAGGAAAAGACATCACCCACCCACACTCTTTTTTTTAAATTTTAGAGTTTTTAATTTTTCCTCTAAGGACTACTTTAGTTGTATTACATGGATTTGGATATGGCATCTCATTGTTATCATCATCTTTAAAATAATTGTTATTTTTCCATGATTTATCCTTTGACCCACTATTTATTTAGAATGTTTTTACGTGGCCTCTATTTGGATATATGTTTTTTTCTTTTTTATGTTTTTTCTTATGTTTCCTTGACTAATAACCATTTTTACTTTGTTATTGTTTATTGTTTCTGCATTTTTATATTCACTTATGATGCTTGTATTATCCCCTAGCATATGATCAATTTTTGTCAAGGAGCTTTGTGATGCTGAGAAATTAAAATGTTCTTTAATATTGCCATTCAGAAATTACCAAACAGCTTTCAAATATAATTTTTCCAACAATCTTTTCATCTTTATACTTTCCTTCTTGGTTATCCTTCTATTAGATTTATTTAGCTCTGAAAAGGGAATATTAAATATTCCTACATTATCGTATTACTATCAATGTCTTATGAGTTAGTTTGTCCTTTGAGAATTTAAATATGTCATCTGATAAATATGCATTTATTAATTACATTACTTCATTACCTATAGTGTTTTGAATGATGATAAGGCATTGTGAATCTCTCTTTCAATTATTACTACAAACTCTCCCTACTTACAACCTGTTTTAATTTCCAATGCCAACTCTTTTAGTCCATTTTTATTATTTTTGTACCTATGAATTTGATTGTTTTTGTTTTGTTTGCACAAAAAGCCTTACCTCTCAAGTTGTTTTTTTTTTTAAACTGGTCAGTCAAAACCTGGAAAGCTTATTAATGATAATGTTTATTTACATGTAAAACTCAAATAAATCAGATTGGGGTAAGAAGCTCTAGATTTGAAATAGGATGACAGTAAGAGGCTTTAGTTGATAGATTTCCTTTAGATCAGTTTTAAAAATTTTGAGTAGTACTTGTCTATTCTTAAATTACAACACCATTTCCCTATGTGCATGCATATATTCAAACATACACAGACACATGCACAGACACATAGAAACACACACACACCAAATTAAATTTATTCACATGATTAATACAAGGTAATCTCAGCATTCAATCTAAGAGCATCCTTCACCATATTTTATTGCTCACATTATCTAGCCTGGGTTTTCCTTCACGTTCATTTAAAATGAGAAAAAGCAACTGATTCAAATTAAATTTAGCTTATATTAATAATGAGGAATCATCTTGCACATATGAAACATTTAACACACTTTGTTTGTTAGGATGTAATTAGGATGTAATTAAAGGAGTTATTGTAGATTTGACTCATAGACACAATACCAACTTTGTGTCTTTCTTCATATCTTCCTCACAGTGCACAGAGCACTGGGCCTGGAGTCAAAATGACTCATCTTCAAGAGTTCAAATCTGACCTCAGACTCTTACTACCTATGTGACTCTGGGCAAGTCACTTCACCTTGTTGGCCTTAGTTTCCTCATATGTAAAATAAGTTGGGGAAGGAAATAGAAAACCACTCTTTTCTTTGCCAAGAAATCCCCAAAATGGGGTCACAAAGTTGAAAACAGCTGAAAAAAAAATGCCTGAACAGAAACCACAACAAGCTTAAGTCAGTGTACTTGAAGGGAGCATTTATGAATGTGTAATGAAGACCCAATGACCTGTTACCAAACTGCATTTTCTCATATTGTACCTTCACAAAGCATCACTCCAACTGATGGATTGAGTTGTTCCTTTAGCAATAGCCCTGCAAAGATTTTATCTAACTAATAAGGCAAGTATCCTGTGTCCTTGTATCCTATGAAAGGATGATACTGTCCCAACTTTAACCCACAGGGCACCATGGATCACCTACATTACACACACCTGCTGTTTTTATCACCCCAAAGCCTAGGTCTCTGCTCACTTGTGCCCCCTTCAGGCTTCCAGGTAACATCACATTCCCTACTAAAGTAGGTTGACTAAACCTCAGGAGACTACCAGACTTTGTACCCAGAACCAGTGAAAAGAGAGAATCTACTGGTGGATATAGGAAGCTCTCTCTAGAATCACAAGAAGTGTCCATGCTCCTGAGTGAAAGGCAATCAATCATGAATCAACAAGCATTTATTAAGTCATTACTATGGGCCAGGAACTTTGCTAGACCCAGGAGACACAAGTACAGAGAGTAAAACAATCACTTCTCCCAAGGAGACCAAAATCAGTATGGGGACAGAGAGACAAGGGGTAGAATGGTACTCTGGGTGCTCAAGTAGGAAGAAGCAAGCTCTAGTATCAGTGTTCTCCCTCTACAACCCCCTGGGGCATGATAGGAAGTTCACCCCACTAGGGGCTATTGAAATTCTCTAAATTTCCCACCCTGAGCAGAGTTCCATGACCTGACCTTTGTAATGGCACTGGGACAATTGCGTGGTTTCTTCACTCCCCACATCCACCTTGCTTCCCAATTATTAATTCTGGAAGTCTTCAGTTCAGAAAACCCTACCTTTGATTTCATCTTTGTTGGGCCCATATTTGAATATATCAGGAGCAAATAAATACAAAGTATATGCGAAGAAATGCTTTGTATTTCCCCATTACAGTCTCAAGAGCAAAGATGGCGTCATCAAAACAGAACTTAGCTTTGTTTCACAGGGTTGAGTAATTGGGATTCTTCCACCAAGCAGCCCCAGTGGGCAGCTGCTGTCCCTTCCCATCTTTGTTCACTTAATTAACACTCCAAGGGGCCATTTTGGCTGTGATGGCCATGCTTGGCAGTCAGATCATTACCCAGCAGTTTTTGGCCTTTGTAATCCCTCTTAAATAAAATCAGATGAAACAGTTACATGGAGTAATTACAGATAGGAATACACACTGTTCCAATCAAATGAACATAAGGCCTTTTTTTGTAGGTTTCCCCCCAGAATTTCGAGAGAAGAACACAATTTGGTGAACGTCCCATATACTGGCTGAAAGCTAGCTCTGATTTTCACACTGTTTGGTTTTTTGAATCAGTCTTCTTATCACTGTCTGTGGAGATATCCAGCTCCAACTTTAAGGCAGTGGCACACAGACTGGTGATTAAAGAAATGGAATTCAGTCCCAGAGTCATCTGACAGTTCTCTTCATCCAAATAGATTAGAACAAAGGTCCAGATAAATTGGAATCTCATCAGGATCTCAGGATGAATATATAGAGTGGGACCAAGAGCCCAAGGAAAAGTTTTGTCAGAAAATTTCCTAATTTTTTCTCATACTTGGATGCACATCCATTTTAAATATGCAGAATCCTTTGTCAACAGCAACAACAACGAAAGACAAATTTAATGGGCAATAGAAAGGCACATATTACAGTACAATCAAACAGACCTAATTATTTCCAAAAGAGGGAGATAATGTCGATCATAAAAAGCCTCTGAATATGTAAAACTACATTGGTCAGCACCTGTGACACTTTCATAGAATTTTAAAGGAGAAAAGCCATGAAATAGGCTTCTTTCCCCTTGGATTTTCAGCAGTGGTGACTAAAAAAAATGGTTCATAGGAGCAATAGAATCTTTGTAAATGGCCCTGCTTGCCCAAAGTGTTGGGAAGAGGGCTTAACACTGCTAACATATCTTAAATTATTCTTATCAAGACTTCAGAGGAAAAGAAACCAGAAAATGTAATAAAGGTGGCAGCATCAGAAGTCCTGTAAGCCCCAGGGTTAAAATGCTCAGGAACATCCATGTAAATGACTTACCAGCCTACGTTAACTCACCTAACAACTCCACCTTCAATTTTAGGACTAATTGTTGTGGTTTGGCCTTTGTTTTTGAAGAGGACCAACCATATCGCAGGATGGTGTCAGCCTTGGGCGTGATTGGATTTAAGCAAGGCAGAGATGCACAAAGTCCTCCTCCTCACTCTGTCCTCCTATATTCAAAAGGTCAATGACAAGATGAAAGTCAAGATGGCTGGAGATGGCCCAGGCTGCAATGAATGACCTTAGAATCTTTGATGTCTGACCACAGCACCTGCCTTCGTTGCCTTGATGGTGGTTAAAACAAACTGTTCTCATCTGTCCATTCCACCAGGGGAAGTCTTCACATGTTTGGGGTAGACACCGCTCCCCCTAACTCACCTGTCAGTCTTCCTCAACCTGGTTTAGCCCATCTGCCAAGGTGATTTATTGGGTGTGGCTGCTGCACATTCTACAGCTTCTTGGAGCCGTAGATAAGAATTGAATGCCAAGTGAATGAGTGGCCCCAAAAAGGGCTAAGCAAGCCCTCACATCAGAGGTGCTAGTCCTCCTCAAACACCCCATCTGCCCCATTTAGTTCTTAAAGGATACAAATTCGGTAAGTACATATGGCAGGCACATCTCCCAGATTTCCCATCATGGTTCCCAGCATCAAAGAAGGCATCCCAAAGCAGAACTTTGTCATTGTGGGGATATGTGCAGGTGGGCATACAGGCATCAAAGACAGTAAGAAAGGACAATCACTTATCAAAATGCCAACAACAGATGTCTTTGCCAGCAGACAGACCTTCAGAGAAGGACTGCGCCACAACATTCGCATCAGCTAGTGCTGAGAAAGGCCCATCTGCATCATTTCCTATCTGATATGGCCAGAATCTGATTATACTGACTGACTCACAAAGAGGCCATTTTGTAGGTTTAAATTGATAGATTATTAAAAATCCAGGTTACTATTTTATTATATACTGACGTGAAGAATATGTGATTTTCTTAACCCCTCACAAAAACCTTGTGAGGTGGCTGTTAATATTATCCCCACTTTAGAGAAGGAGACTGAAACAGACTGATAGGCCCAGGTCACATAGTATCTCAGAGGTGGGATTCAAACTGGTATCTCTCTGATTTCAAGGGTGGCTCTTGGTCAACTATGTCAAGCTTCCTTTCTGTGGCTTAACAACCACTCTCTACCTTAACGGGCAATCTTTGTGAGTTGTTGTGGCTGAAAAATTCATGATGATGGGCCTCCTTGAATATAGCTGGCCTGGGCTACAGATGTTCACTGTAAACAGGCCATTGGCAGGCCCACACTCAATATCTTTCCAGCTTGACAGGACCCAACAGAGTTGTCCTCTGCTGGTGAGTGTCTTAATAACCCTGGGTCCCATCCATGCCAAGCTGAGAGATCAGAGGAGGGTTTTGGTAAAGGACTTTCTCATTCAACTCAATTATATGTAGGTTGTCTAGTCCATGTGGACACACTCCCTCCTCCCCTTTCCCTCCCCTTCCTTCCTAGTTCAGCTCCTGTGACACCCCTACACAAGACCTTCCCTGATGTGCCTTTCTTCCAACAGGGAGATTACACTGTACATCCTCTGCATTACTTCCTAACTTGTTCTATCACCCCAGCAGATTATAAGCTCCTCTAGGGGAGGGATTGTTTCATGTTCGTCTCAGTTTGTGTGACATCAGTTTTCAGGAGGATTAGCACCTCTGTCCTGTGTGAGGACTTACTGAGCCCTTTTCAGGGTTGCACACTCATTTGGTGTGCCTCCAAGAAGCTATTGCATGTGCAGTGGCCACACCTTGGAAAACCATTCCCTAGGCAAGCTAAACCAGGTTGAAGGTTACCAGCTGAACTCAAACCTTTCAGTGAGTTAGGGGGGACATCTACCCCAAGCAAGTGAAGATTTCCCCTGGTGGAATAAGTGGATGAGAACAATTTATTCCAACAGCCCTGAAGGTGGCTGAAGCAGGCGCTATGGAGCACTTAGAGCTTGGTCAAACGTGGAAGAAGCCAAGGGCATTAACTACATCCCAGGTCATCACCAGTCATCTTGACTTTTGTCCTGCAACTGGACTTCAATGACTCTGAAAGAGAGAGTGAGGCTGAGGGCTTTGGGCAGCTCTGCCTCATTTAAATCTAACAAATCAAGACATCACCCCATGATGTCATTGGTCATCTTGGAAAGTGAAGGACAACCAACAACAAGTCTAGTGCCTGGCATATAGCGGGAGTTTAACAAATATTTATGAAAATCAATATAAATCCCTTTCTAACTTCCTGATTATAACTTCTAGGAAGAGATGCAAATAGAGGCGAACAATGACTGTTATGTCATTAAATGAGAGAATAATTGCAAAGAGCAGCAAATAAGCAGGAATATGGTTGAAAGCCCGGCTGCAAAAGAGCACCTTTGAGATTATTAGGCCTTGACTTACTGAGAATAAGTGGAGTTGGATATTTTGTTGTGTGCCTATTAAAATTCTTTAAATTTAAAAAAGTGATTTCCTCCAGTGAATCCTCTATTCTCTCCTGTAGACCGATTTCAAGTCTTCCACACCTTAGAAGACAGAAAACCACTTTAGCAGTGCCATGGAAGGGGACTTAGGTTGGGGTGAGAGCAATTGGGGTGGAGACGATTGAAATAGCCCCTGTGAGAGGAGATTAGAACCTGAGCATATCCAACAGGCAGAATGAGGGTTCTTGGGGTTTATAGGAGCTAGTCCTAGAAGAGATCTAGAGGTCAACTGGCATAACCCTCTCATTTTTACAGATGAAAAAGCCCGGGCTCAGAGAATTTGAAGGGCTAGTCCATGATCACACAGCTAAGTCAGTGACAGAGAAAGGGTTTGTGAGCTTGGGTTTTCCTGTTCCAAATCTTGCCTAGTCACTACAGAAGTGACTGTTATCTCATTAAATGAGAGAATAATTGCAAAGAGCAGCAAATAAGCAGGAATATGGTTGAAAGCCCGGCTGCAAAAGAGCACCTTTGAGATTATTAGGCCTTGACTAACTGAGAATCAGTGGAGTTGGATATTTTGTTGTGTGTCTATTAAAATTCTTTAAATTTAAAAAAGTGATTTCCTCCAGTGAATCCTCTATTCTCTCCTGTAGACCAATTTCAAGTCTTCCATACCTTAGAAGACAGAAAACCTAGTCACTACTCATTTCTTCTCTGCTGTGGAAATGCAAACAGCATGGGAATGCACAAGTTTGAACATACTTTTGATTTTCAATATTTAACCTTTCATTCTTTTGCTATTTCTCACTGGAGAAGTACAATGTAGGAGGCTTATGAGCTGAATCATGGAAATTAGAGGAGGACTTTTAGGTCACTTAGTTCAAATCTCGACGAGGTAGGATTGCTCCCCACGGCACATTAGGAGACATTTGACAGGATGGTGCAATGAATATTCACATCTTGAAGGCCTATACTTTGCAGTTGCTGAAATCCCCAGCGTCACTGCAGGAGATTCAGCGTCAGGATAAATGAATGTGATTTAATAAATCCTGAAATTTAAAAGGCAAAATTAAAGGACTAGAGACCTTTGTTTAAATTTTGAGACATTTTACTATAACAAACTAAAGGGCAGCCCTTGAGGGGACTCACTTTCCCAAGATCTTCTGATTTTTCCTAAAACAGATTTTATTCCAACACAGCTGTGATCTCTTTGGTATAGCTATTGCCTTCACTGACAAAGATTATAACACGTAGCCCATCCTGTATATTCTTGACTGTGCCATAGGAAGTCCATCCAAAGGATGGGAGCCTTCTTCTATATCGCTTAATATTTCATAGACACCAATGGAGCTCACAGAATTTGCACTAACTGGCCTCTGCTCATGTTTTGTGACTGGCCAACTTTTTTTTTTTTCCAGGCACACATTTGTTGCACCATTATGCTCATACCACATTTTCAACACAACTCCTGGGTGTCAGGCATTCACTATGCATCACTTCATTGCCCTCTGAACAATCTTTGCCTTTAATCATTCAGAGGCTGTCATAAAACATCACTAGCAGAATATAGATCATCAAAAGACAGGTCTTTGTTTAAGGCAGAAGTTTGAGGTTATTGCAAAAATGAAACTCTGAAAATCCCCAAAGATTTCACAGTCCCACCTTTCTATCCTTGGTCAATTCTGGGCCCCATTTTCAGCATCTGTCCAAACTGTGTGTACTAACGAATGAATTCTGTAAGTTTTCAATCAACTCAGATGCATTTCAGATAAGATTTATAGGCCGTTTTCATCCACTTGATTTTTCCTATGTGCATAGCTAGGCCAAATGCTTCTGAGGGACTCTAGATCATGTCTAGGAGATTCTGTAGTGGTCTAGCATAGAGTACAATCAAGACAATGCCATCCACAGGTAGAAGCTTCTGAAGAACTTCGTATTTTTGTGTACCTCATTTTTTAATGTAAATAATACCTTTTACAGGCAGCTAGGTAGCACAGCAGAGTGCCAGGCCTGAAGTCAGGAGGACTCATCTTCCCGAGTTCAAATCCAGCCTCAGCAACTTACTAGCTGTGTGACCCTGGGCAAGTCACTTAACCCTGTTTACCTCAGTTTTCGTATCTGCAAAATGAGCTGGAGAAGGAAATGGCAAACCGCTCTGGTATCTTTGCCAAGAAAACACCAAATGGGTTCACGAAGAGTCAGACACAAATGAAAACAACTGAGCAACAAAAAAACACCTTTTACATTTGAGCTCTGACTTCGCTAACAGTGACAAACACCTCTAGTAAATACGTGCTTCCTTTTTTCTGTCTTACTTGATATTAATAATGCCTTTATTCCATTTTAAAATAATTTTCTTACTATTGTATGACCAGCAGGTTAATATTTGAGGACAAAGTAATTCTATTGAGACTGACCAATAACTTTCTATTTAAAAATAAGAATGTCATGAGAGATGTTATTGAAATTTTTATTCTCTTTTGTAAAATCATAAGATGTTCAAGAAATCGGAGAGGTCTCCAGGGAAAGATTTGGTCAGAAGGCTGCAGCAGACTATCTCATTTCTTTCCCTAGTCCTCCAAATCTTCCTTTAGTGAATGGTTTAGAAACAGGTGATTTAGCTGCAACTCCAGTTGCTCCCCCTGTCCTCTGGACTGCTGAGATCACAGAAGCTTGAGCTCATGAGCTATCAGGAGAAAGGGACGTGGGTGGTAGGCCAACAGAACTCATTTTTGTCCTGCTCCTCTTGGATCTGGCCTCTCATCAGAGTCTACCATCCCAGGTCTTTTCTCTAGTTTGGAAGGTCTCTGGAGCACTCCTTTGAAGCCTAGAAATGCCTCTTCAATCATGGAGAGAACAAACCTTGATTGCCTGTTCTCCAGGCTCCTGCCCAAATGGCCTTCCCACTGGTCATGAAGCTTCTTTTCGTCTTATGACTTGAACACCATTAACTGACAACAGCAGTGACATTTTCTTCTCCACCAACCAAGCCCTTCAAAGGCAGTAATTCGCCTCTCCTCAGGAACAGCCAACTCTTCAACTGAATAATGATGGACTTGAAAAAATACAGGGCTAGTTCACAGTCATGAAAAGCCAATTTTCAAAACCTGTAATCCCATTGCATTGCACAGAGATGCCAGGGGCTGGAGAATTATCGTCAAGCCAGAGACCAGAGCCTTTTGTGGTATTGAAAACAGCATAGCTGAAACGTGCATATATGCTCTCCCCCTCCCCCCACCTCTCTCTTCCTCTCCCATCTCCCTCTCTCTCCCCCAGTCCTCCTTTTTCTCTTCTTCTGTCTCCCCTTTTGTCTTCTTCCTCCTCACCCCTCTCTTCCTCTCTCTTTCTCTCCCTCCCCTTCCCCCCTCATGCACATTTCTTCCTCTTCACTCCTCTCTTTCTCTCCCTCCATCTTTTCCCCCTCATCCTCTCTCCCTCCTCTTCTCTCTCCCCCCCCACTTTCTTCTCTTTCTCTCTCCATCAGCTCACACACTTTGAACAAAGTGATCCCCTACTGGGCTGTACTCTTCCTTCCTTTGTTACTATGTGCTATTATTACCAGACTGACCTAATGTGAAACCTCAATACAATTAAATATGAACAAAAAGCAACAACTAAAGACCACCTGAATCTCCAAATAGATACTTACTAGCTGTGTGACCTTGGGCAAGTCACTTAATGCCACCAACCCCAGTCCTCAGTTTCTTCATCTGTGAAATCAGAGAATTTGGATTTGATAAGTTCTAGGGTCTCTCCTACCTCTTAAATCCATGATCCTGCAACATGTTTATCCTTTAAGAGCTGGCATCTGGACGTACTGCCAAGCGAGCCTTCCAACATTATGTAATTCAAAGAACATCAGACATGGAGTCAGGGGATCTGACTTTTTGAATCCTGCTCCTGATATTTTGACTAGCTGTGCGACTATCAGCAAATCACTTACGCTCTCTGAGTTTCAGTGTTTTCATATGTTAGATATCCAGAATAATATCTCCCAGGATTTCTATAAGAACTAAACGGAACAAGTAGAGAATTTTGGAGTCAGAAGAGTATTTGGGGTCACCGAATCCAGCCCAAACCAGGAAAAAAACAATCCCTCCACAACATATGAGACATGTGTTCATCCAGTCTTCACTTGAAGGCTTCTAGTGAGGGTTCATTGAACCTCAATTTCCTCAATTACAAGGAAAAATAGATAGGATAGATGGGAATGAATAACGGCATCTCAATACTACAATCCATTCCTCTCTTGGACAGCTCTAATCAACTGAAAGTTGTACCTAACCTCAAGTCTACATTTCCACCTGTTGTTCCTAGTTCTGACCTCTGGGGCCAAGAAGAAGACTGAGGCCTTTCTCAAGTAAGGAGCAGGCTAGGGGGATTGTGTCTGTGATTTCATTGGTACAGAATAGACCAATGCACGTCTATACCTTCTCTTCAACTTTTCGTCAGAGGGCTGCCTGAGAGGTCAAGTTATTGGTACAGGGTCAAACAGCCAGTATGAGTCAGAAGCAGGACTTGAACCCAGATCTCCCAAACTTCAAAGCTAGAAACCACAATTATGCCTTTCAAATACTTTCAAAGTCTTTCAAATACTTAAAGCTAACTGTCACATCCTCCCTCCCTGCCTTCTATGTCTTCTCTAGGCTATCTTTAAAAAACTTCATTCAGTTGGCCTCAGTTTCCTCATCTGTAAAATGAGCTAGAGAAGGAAACAGCAAACCACTCTAGTTGTCTTTGCCAAGAAAACACCCAATGGAGTCATGAAGAGTCAGACAGGACTGAAACAGCCTAACAATAACATATATCAGATACTCTGCTAAATTGTGAGGATGCAAAAACATGCAATCCCCACCTTTAGCAAGCTAACACACTACTGAAGAGAATGTTGTCCTGGTCACTTAATACTCCTATGACCCTGGGGAAGTCACCTAAGTTCTCTGGGACTCAGGTAACTAAGGTTACCTTCCATCTATTCCACAGCTCATGTACTTCTCCTGATGTTCACATTATCTCCCCAGTTAGAGTGTAATCACTTTGAGGGCAAGAACTATTTGGGCTTTTTATCTGTATCCCCAGTCCTTTGCACACTTAAGAAGTGTTTGATGAAGGATTGACATGGCTATTAAGGACCATACACCAGATCCCCAACTCCGGTGTGTGTATGTATGTACACACATATGCATATATACGTCCTAGCTACCTGTCTGTCTTTCTATCATCTATTTCTCTACCCAAGTATTATTATTGATGTGTTAAAAGAACATTTTAATATTTGATTTTGACATCTCTCACAGGAGGGCAATGGTGCCAAAACACTTTTAAACATTTTTATTCTGTTCAAACAAAAACAACATTAATGCAAAATGGGACTGTTTACTTCACTTCCATTTGTCTTAAAGAAATGAAATGAACAATTTAAACCTTTCAGAAAAAGGGGGGGGAGGGGGAACCTGACACAAGAAAGTCTTGCCCCAAACTTCCAGTAGGTTCTAATTTTATAAATCTATCATGAGAAATGGCGCCCAAATGGATAGCCTCCAAACATCCTTTCTAAGAAAAGATGATAACAAAAAGGAAAACAGCTTTTGCCTCCCCATCAGCAAAGATGGCCCTTCCCAGGAGCCCAGGATGGGGTGGAAGAGGTTGATTCCAAGGCTCTGATAGGTCATTCCTTGAAATTCTTGAGAATGGAAATAAGTATGATGAGCACCTTGATACCAGGTTAGGATGGCTGGAATATTTCCAACCCAGTGTCTCTGAATGATGGCTCTGAGTTAGAAGGAACTGTGCAGATATGTAAGATTCACTCTACCTCTGGGAGCAAAGGAGGAAAAACAGCTCTGTCTGGGGACTAGGAAGTTAAATAAATATTTAATGAGCATTCATCAGTATAAAAGCAGAATAACCACTCCTCTACCTTGCCACCTTTCTCTTTCTCTCTGCACACAGTCCCACGCAAAACCCTCCAAGTGCCCAGATATTATCAATCAGGATGAGAAAACATTCTCCAGGGGCTGCCACAATCACGATGTTCTTTCCTCAGGGCATGTATTCTACCATGTGGCAGTGACAGGAGAGAAGTAAAATGCATGATTAGCCTTTGGGGCTAATTCCTGGTTATTTAGCTACAGGGGAAGACTGATGGTCATGCAGAAGGCATATATCTCTCTTAACAGGTGCAACATGCAGAATTTGAGACTTAGGGAATTGATCAGGGGAACAGCATGTGAAGTGTAGTCATAGGTTAATAGATTTTAAGCTGGAAAGGAACTTAAAGGCTGGTTCATCCCCCTCCTTTTGTACACAAGAAAACTGAGCCTCAGAGAATTTAAGTGACTTGCCCAAGGTCACACGATTACATATTTAGAGCCTGGAAATCCATCACAGGCCATTCAGTTCAACCTTGTTTTACAGATGAGGAAAGTAGGGTCCAAAAAAGTCGTGAGTTTTAAAGATCACAGAGGTAATAAGGAGAATGTTCAAATTTGAACCCATGTTCCCTGACTCCAAATCCTGTGTTCACCCTGCTTAGCTCATTGTTATTAAATACTGAAAGCATCCAGAAGGAGAGAAAGGGGACCCTAAAACCAAGACCATGCTAATAATGAATTGTTCAGAAACTACAGAAATCCTTCAGAAAGAATGTTTGCATACTGGAACTTCTCAGAAGTCAGATAATGCATTTAGACTATGAAAAACTTCTCTTCCTCCTTTCTTCTTCTCCTCTATCTCCATACCTATGAGATAGATGCAAAGTAACCTTAAAAGGGAAGGCTTTCATAGATGGGAGAATTGGAAAACTGTTCCTATAAAAGCCGTTTCTTGAGTTAAATCTTGAAGGGAGCCAAGTGTTAGAAGAGGCAGAAATGAAAGAGGAAGACATTTCACACATGAGGAACAGTCGGCACAAAGCCATCTGAAGGATGGGGTGGGATGCAGAGAGACCCCAAGCAGGGAGGCCAGTTGGGAAGTGATTGTAATAGTTCAAGTGAGGTGATGTTAGAGTTGGAAAAAAATCTCACAGGCCATCCATCTACTCCAAGCTTTGTACCTGACCAGGTATCCCCTTGTAATATCCCTAATCTGTGGTCAGCAATGAAAGACCCATTTCTTCCTGAGGCAGCCATTCAACTTTGGGATAAGTCTCATTATCAGAAAGGGGTTTTTTTGTTTTTTATTTGCTTTCTTATTTCCAGTCAAAATCTGACACCATGCATCTTCTTTCTCACTTTGAGCTCTGTATTCTAGGGCCAAGCCAAATATCTAATCTATTTTGCATTATAATCCTTAAAGTGCTCAAAGAGGGGGATCACAAAGATGGTGATCAAATTCCCCCTAAAACTTCTCTTTACACCAATCACTCCTAGATCCTGAAGTCAGCAACTAGAAAATCTTATGGAAATTGTTCTCTTTCATATATGCTCAGAGAAGTTTTAATCTCTGTACAACAACCAAAAAAAGAATTGTAAAATAAATTCTCCTTCTCCTTCTTGTGGTGCTAGGAGGATGGTCTGTGCCAACGCAGAGGAATTTTCTTCTCTTTCCAAGCAAAGTAAGCATATTGGCAAACTCTTTCTCAAAGCCTTGAATTCACAGAGCATTCAGAACCAGTTTAGCGTGGGTTCTCATTATTTCATCCTTGCCCCATTTTATTCTCCACCTTGCTCTTTCCTAAAATATTCCCACTAAAGACAGTGCCAGAACCTTTAGTCGCTGCTAGAGATCATCTCATTAAAAAGGGAAAAAGAAACTCAGGAGGGCAACAGCTCATTTTTTTAAAGCAGCATATACTTTTTAATGAGATGAGCTCAAAGAAATACCCCAATAAGGCAGACTTTCACTGTCCCATTTCTCGTCTGACTTGTTTGTGGAACTGACTTCTTTCCAAATTAATTACCAAATAAATAAATAGACAAACAAATTATTAGACCCATCCTGGCGTCCTAAGCCTGGTGTCAGCTGCCAGCAATCTTTTGTTAGGTATCTTAGTTTCTGACTCCTCTAAGGGAAAGCCTATAATTAGCCATAAAGGAGCTGAGCTTCCCCACTATCAACAAGGTAATTTTTTTTTTCTAAAGGCTTGACTTTTTTATTTTCATTGCTGTATCCTAGAATTTCCGTGCTTTTTCCTTCTTGTCTCTACCCCCACCACCAAATCCAAGCTCTCTAAGAGGATTTTGTGTCTATAGAGACAATGAGATGGGCTTAGACGCTGAGACCAGCCCTGTTCTCATGAGCAATGGGATTTCTGTAATTTATATCTGCAGGTGGCTGCTGGTGAGTGCAATTAGGCACTTCCCCACTGGGAGGGCTCAAGTGCATCTCATTAGCTCTTCCAAGGCTACACTCATAGAAGTCATTTTGCACCTGAAAGTGGAGTTGATGGCATATGGGAGGTGGGGGGTAGAATAAATGAAGGATGGAGTGGGAAACAGACACACAGGTGCAAAGATGGCTGTAACCAGTGTCCTCTTGTAAGAGGAAGATTAGGAGTAATATATCGTATTGTCCCTGGGCTGCAAGCAACCTCATCAGACTCTTTTCCATGATTTTTTTTCTTCCTAGTAGAGGAAAACATGTCCACAGCAGGACCCCAGAGCCAGATCTCAGGATGTATAGATAGATAGATAGATAGATAGGTAGATAGATAGATAGATAGATAGATAGATAGATAGATAGATAGATAGAGATAGATATAGAGATAGAGATAGAGATGTGTGTATGTATATATACACACGTGTATATGTATATATGCATATGTATACACATGTATACATATATGTATATACATATATATGATAGAAAGAATCATCCGAGCCTCACAGAAAATATCTATCTATATCTATACACATATATACATGTGTGTATACATGCATGTACATATATGTCATGTATATGTATATACATATATACTACATGTCTGTATAGGTATTTGTGTATACATTCATGTGTGTATATGTTTGTATATATGTATATCTTTGCAAATATTAAATCACCATCTAGATGCCTGTTATTGATACTAAGTCAAATATGAGTTTTAAATACAAGTTTTAAAAAACCTGGCATCCTAAGTCAACTTGGTAAGCTCCTGGTGGCCTTTTTAGCTAGCTAATAGTTACTTGAGTCTCATACAGAAATAGAAAGTAGGCTAATGTGGGTCTGTGGACTATGAAAGCTGTATATGTATTAGTTTGAAAGTAAAATAAAATTTGAAATAAAAATCCCCTATTAAGTGCAAGGTTATTAGTTTTTTATGTGTTGGATTATATTACCAGATAATAAAACAAGAGGAAAAAACAGCCAAAGCTCATAGAATGTAGAGCCAGAGAGGGCATGAAAGACCACATGATCCCATCCCTTATTTAACAGATGAGGAAACTGAAAACCAGAGAGGTTAAGTTGCTTACGATGGTCACACAGTTAATAGATGGCTTGGAAGGAAAAAAGAGAAGAGAGAAAGTCGTGCAGCAAGGGCTGGTGTATCAGAAAAGCACTGAACCTCGAGGCACAGGTCTTGAGTTGGAATCCTGACCACTGCTACCTGCAACCTATGTGACCTTAGGCAAATCACTGAATCCTCTAGTCCTTCATTTCCTTAACTGTCTTCAAGTAGATGAAGGGCGGTCCTGCTGAAAGGTAATAGACTACCTCTGGTTAGTTCCAGAAGACAGAGCCAGGAGTAATACCTGAAAGTCTCAAATAAGGAGATTTCAGGCTCGCTGTAAGAACAAAAACTTCCTAAGCAGGAGAGCTGTCCAAAAGCAGGACGGGCTGCTTCCCGCACAGGGGTCTTCAAAAGGGTTTCACGCGTACCAGCTCTGTCGTGCCAAGGATTCCTCTTCGGTAGGGACTGCGCTGGGATTCTCTGTTGTTTCTTTCATCCCAGGAAACCTCTTAAACTCTTCTCCATTCACAGGATTGTTTTGGAGGGAGAACACAATGAGGAAGTGCCTCACATACCCTCTCAATCCTTAATCCTTTTTGACACAAAGTCCTTAACCCCAGGACCTTGTCATAAACAAACAAATCTATGCACAGGAATTTATCAATTTGAATAAGTAAACCCATCCGTACCTGACTTAGTAAGAGACAAATGTGGAGGAAGGAGGACGGGGCAGAGAAGTCCACTTCCACCATTTTAAGAGCTTAGAGACCAATTCCCCAAAGTGTCTTTTTCCCCTTCTCTCCTGATATCTGGATCTTCAGACTTCCTCCCTCACTGTCACAAGGGTGGAAAGTAAGCTGTTTAAACAAGACCTTGAGCTTTGGTGTGTGGACGTCTTTGTAAGCAATTTCAAAAAATAATAAACACAAAGTCAGAACACAGAGTGAGAGGGGTGGGAAGTACACCCCCATTTGGCAGGAAAATTGCATCTGCCTTTATTATACATAGACTTTTAAAGCACTGAAGAATTTTCATCAGACTATGACCCATTCTAGGTATGTCTGATGTTGAATTTCTGTTTAACATAGCTTTAAAAAAAAAATTTCCTGTGGGTGAAAAAAAAATGCATTTTCCCTTAATCTGTAGCATAGAAAAGAGGAACAGTTGTCCCTGGGGATAAAGGATGAACAGAATTGTCAACACCGGAAGCCTTAGCAGAGAAGAACACATCCCTGCCACCCAGATTAGAGACAAACTGAAAGTTAGCATCACTTATTTTGGGAACAACCATGAGAACTCCCCTGGGGGTTCCAACTTTTTAACACAGGGATTGAAGGGGGAGTTGTAGCCCTGTCACAGGAAGGGATACACCAATCTTAGCATACTCTCCCAACCAGCTTCTAAAATGACCCAACAAGATCTCAGTGACTGAGATCTGCCAACATGAGCCTAGACTCAAGTTATGGGTGCCCATCCACTTTGGCAGGTGGAAGTCATTGATGGGGTATATGTGTATGTATGTATATGTGCATGCATGTATGTGTATGTATGTATGTATATGTGTATGCATCATGTATAGGATCTGCAAATACTTTCACATTGTACAATAGTCTGGTTCTATAGAAGGGTTGTAACCAATGAGTGAACAACGGGAAAAAAAGAAGTAAAACCAAATATGAAAAAGAGCGATAGCATGTAGATTGCTTCAGTCTCCATTTGAACTCTGTTCTTTCTAGATTTTTCTCTGAATGTAGGTATCTCCTTCCATCCTGAGACTTGTAAAGTTGTCTCATAACTGTGCGTTGCTGAGAAGAGTCCAGTTTATCAAGGTTGGTTGTCACACATACGATGTGTCTGTGATTGTGTACAAGTTTTTCCTGGTTCTGCTCTTCTCACTCAGCATCAATTTGTATAAGCCTCTCCAGGTAATTATGAAGTCCATCTCCTTCCCATTTCTTATAGCACACCATGGGATTTTCTTGGCAAAGATACTGAACTGGTTTCTGGAGTCCCCTCCTCCCTCTACACCAGATTGAATCCTTCCTTGAATTTAGGAAAAACAAGTAAGCACACACATGAGCCTCCATATTCTACCTTACTACATTCTGCCTTAACGGTTCCTTGACTCTGCCATGAAGAGGGAAATATAGTTCCTTGTCTATTCTCCAGGACCATTATATTTTTTCAATTACTCAGAACTCAGTTTTTTCCTTTTAGTGATTTTTGTAAAAAATGTAATTATCATAGTTTATTTTGAAGAATAGTGGGTTTTAATAGGCAGTTGACATGAGTTTTCTAAAAAAAAAAATCCTCTTGTGAAGTAATCACCCTCTTGTTTTTATTTTTCTAAATAAATCTAATGAATCTCAACAAATTCAAAACTAAATAACTTCCCATTTAAAACAACTAGAAATCATGCCATACTTAAATCTTACACATATTAAAAAAAATATCCAGTCTGACAAGTAAAATCAACCATACAGTTGCTTCATACAACCATGAAAGCAAGTTTTAAAAGCAAAATGTTGTCCTTTGTTGGAACTGAAGGAGGATCTCGTAAACATGTTTATTTTTTAAAGTAGAGCTCAACAAATTAGTTTTGGTTGTAGGAACCAGATGAATTTTTCAAATTTCAGGAAAGCAAAGCAGAAGGGGGAGGGAGAAGGAATCTTTCTGGTAGAGAACATTTGCTTGTCAGGCTCAATCGAAACTAAAAACAAGGTCAATAGAAGAATCTTGAAGAATTTTCTAGGAAGACTGAAAGAAGTTTAGAACATGTGACCAAAATACTGCCTAGGCCATATCCCAAAGAACTGGAAATCTTGGTTGGCAGCCTTCATTGTGCCTTCTGTCCCTTTCCCCACTCTTGGGGATCAGAGCCCAAACTAAAGCTAACGTAGGGATAGTATTGAAGAAAAACCAAGGAACCTTTGGGAGGCCACATTAAGTGTTTATGTCCAGGAATCCAAAGCTATAGACTTCTTATTTCCAAATAATCTTGATATTAAAAAAAGAAACCCTAATTTTGAGTAAATTGATACCAAAACTATTGGGTGCCATGGCAACCTGTTTTCCAGGATTTTCAGAACCTTATTTAAAACTCATAAATTTCTAAGCTCTTCAGGCCAAAGAATCCTGTGCCATAACGAGTTCTAATTTATTCTGGAAAATATGACATTTTTTCCAGTGGGTCACCACAACTATACTATATAACCTTGAAATGAACAGAAAATTGAGGGAAAGCTTTGGCTTTCTAGTGTCTGCTTTGGATAGTTAAGCCATTTCTTGGTCATTTCCTCATTAGTGTCTCAAAATTAATTTTGAGTGGAAGGCTTGCCGAAGGGCAGATTTCCTGATAGGTAAGACTGTGCTTGGGAGATACTTACCAGAAAATTTAGAATATTGTGTAATGCAAGAAAAATCATTACTACTTTGAAGGCAAAGTGATGGCCACAACTCTTTATATGGGCAACAAGTAAATGCAAAGTAGGATATATCTGCCAGTATTTTAATAGCAATCTACTCTCCTCATTGAAGACAATGAAGCCATCAGATTTGGACATGAAAACATCAAGACTTCATACACTACATGAGGAAGGAGAATTGGCATTTTAAAAGATACATAAGGATGTAAGTCTGAACCAGACCAAGTACATGCACACAAAAGAAATCCGTGCTAAAGACACCACAATCTTTTTACTCTTATTGGTGCCCCAAGTTTCAATGTCAAAACATTGGAGCTGTTGGAATTACATGCAATGTCACCCACTGGAGTTCCTCCTTCCCCTCTTCTCCAATTCCTCTCTATTAAAGTGTCATCCAAAAGTGATGGAAGTGGACATTTTTTAAAAAAAGGAAAATGCTGAATGTTTACATTTCAGTCAGCTATATGGAACTAGAGGTATAATAAGTGCTGGACCTGGAGGCAAGAAGATTTAAGTTTAAATATGTCCTCAGGCACTTACTAGCTGTGTGACTCTAGGCCAGTGGTTCTCAACCTGTGGGTCTTGGGGTTCTAAAGCCTTTCACAAGGGTCAGAAGGGTCACCTAAGGCCATCAGAAAACATATTTCCAATGGTCTTCGGAATGGAGACACTCCTTCTCCAGGCAGGTCCACCCACATACAGATACGCCCACATACAAGTATTAAAGGGTCACAGCATTAGGAAGGTTGAGAACCACTGCTCTAGGCAAATCACTTAACCTCTCCTTGCCTCAGTTTCCTCACCTGTAAAATGGAAATAATCACACCTACCTCCCAGGATGGGCAGCTAGGTGGTAGAGTGGATAGAGTACCAGGCCTGGAGTTAGGAAGACCTGAGATCAATTCTGGTCTCAGACACTTACTGGCTGTGTGATTCTGGCCAAGTCATGTAACCCTGTTTACCTCAGTTTCCTCAACTGTAAAATGGACTGGAGAAAGAAATAGGCAAACCACTCCAGGATCTTTCCCAAGAAAACTCCAAATGGGGAAAACAAAAAGTCAGAATGACTGAGAAGACTGAACAACAACCATCTCCCAGGGTTGTGAGGAGGCGAAATGCCATGATTTTTGTAAAGCATTCTGCAAACCTTAAAGCATTATATAAATGATAGGTATCATCATCATCATCATCATCATCATCATCATCATCATCATCAAACTGGGCCCCAGAGAAGAGTTGTGAAGATGTGCCTCTCTCCTATACCCACAGTGGAGGAGGACTCTCCCATCCGGTGACACTGGCCTCCCAGCTTTTCCACAAACTAGACTCTATCTCTTGGCTCCAGGCATGTTCTCTGGCTGCCCCACCCCCCTCCTCCCCCCCCATGCCTGGAATGCTCTCACTCCTCATATCCACCTCCTGGCTTCCTTCAAGTCCCAACCAAATTTCTATCTTCTATTATAAGCCTTTCCGGAGACCTCTTAATTTTAGTCTCTTCCCTCTCTTAATTAAATACTACTCATCCTGTATCTAGGTTGTTATAGCCTGTTTACTTTTCCCCTCCCTCATTAGGCTGTGAGTTCCTTGAGGGCAGGGCCTGTCTTTCACCTCTTTTTGAATCCTGACACAGAGTAGACCCTTAATAAATGTTTATTGACTACTGACATCACTTCAGAATGCCATATCCTAGGAACAAAGACAACTTATGAATTTGTCTTTGCTCCATGGGCTGCCAAACCAAAGAATTTGTCATCTACTAGCTACCTATGGTAATGAAACTCAACATAGTAAGCTAGGCTGGTCCTTGGACAGAAGGCACAGTCTGCCACTGGGAATACACTGGAGACCTTTCAAGTTTGATGCCAGCCAGCTGAGCGTTGCCACTATCCAGGATAAGTAGACTCTCTGAGGGCATAGTACATAGAATGGGGGAACTGGAGTCAGGAAGACCCGAGTTCAAGGGCATGGAGAATCAGAGGACCTCAGTCAACAGCCTTGCTCTTACACTTACTGTGACCTCAGCAAAGTCACTTACTTCCATAGGCTTCAGTTTAGTCATCTGTAAAATGAGGAGGGATTAGAAGTCTCTTCTACTTTACCTAAGATAACACAGTTTGTCCATACATTGTGAAAGGCAGCATGGCATTGTGCATTGTGGGTCATCCTCAATGTCAGGTAGACCTGAGTTCAAGCCTTACATACACTGGCTATGTGGCCCTGGGCAAACCACCTAAATGTTCAGTGCATAAAGACCAGGAGATGCATGGTAGCCTTTAGTTTGCACTGGTTGAGGGAACTTTCTCATTGGGATTTCTTTCCATCATGGAAATCATAGAGTTGGACAAAAAAAGTTTAATATTTATTGAATGTCTATATTAAATGCTAAATGAACACGGTTTTTCTGGTGTTCCGTGCCATTCATGGGCCTGATGGCATAATATAAAACAGACCTGGAAAGAGATCCATTTTAAAAGCATCCTCTTAATCTGAGAGGGGAAGAGAGAGAGAGAGAGAGAGAGAGAGAGAGAGAGAGAGAGAGAGAAACAGAAAGAAATGGGAGAAGGAAGGAAGGAAGGAAGGAAGAAGAAAGGACAGAGAGAGAAGAGAGAGATAGATGAAGGAAGGAAGGAAGATGGGGAGAAGAAGGAGGATGAGGAGGGGAGAGAGAGAGAGGGAATATGGATGAATGAATATTAATCTGAGAATCATGAAAATATCTTCTAATTTGGAAATAACTTTGGTTTCTTTGAGAACCAAAAAACAACATTCCCAACCTTATTGCTCAGAGAGGGATGGCAGGAAACAAGCAGTGAATATTGAATGATCTCTCTCCCTACAAAGCACCATCCATTCCTTGGATCTTTCTCCCTGGGGAGAACATCTGGAGAACAGAACTCTCAACACTGCACCATCCAACCACTCCTAGTTACACATTTAGAGTCAACTCGAATTTTTTTGCCCCAAGCAGGGTGCTAACAAACATATCTTATATTATTAAGGCCTTCCTTCCCCTGTGAACTTTTCCTATTGCCAAGCATTGCAAAGCCCAGGTAGGAAGCCTCTTTGACCTTCTCTTCACTGTTACAAATTCAGAAGCACAGCAAGTCAGAGGATTTCTAGATTTCAATCTGGAAGAGACCATGAAGTCATTCAGTTCAGCTCTCTCATTTTAAGACGAAATAAATGAGGCTCAGAGAAATGAACTGACTTAACCAAAGTCAGGGAGTCTACAGCAAAGCCAGGATTGACCCACTATCTTCTGATCTCAGACACAGGCACTTTTTTCACTGGACCACGCCCTTGCCTCCTTATCGTTGCTGGGAATGTAGTGTCCTAATGATATTTCTCAATCCTGGTTGTTGTCTTTGACTCTTGGGGGATTTGGGAGCATCTCTGACCTTTGGACTAGATTGACATATGCCTTTATGAAGTAAGGAGTTCTTATTCTCAGATATTATACCAGAAAGCTGAGTCCTCACTAATTTGGTGGGGAAAAATGAACGATTCTCAGGGATAACGGCTCTGGACATCCATCTACATGACAACCCTGGGACATTTGTTGTTTACAGACCTAAAATTCCTCTGCAGAGGCCACTTAGCCCATTGGACCACCAGGGCAAGGCCATTCCTGGAAGTGATTTGTATGAGAGGCAGCCTGGGGCCTTAGAAAAAGCCTCATCAGGAGGCCAGGTTCTAGGACACAACTGACAGGGACCTTGAAGCTCATCAGATGTAATGCTTGATTTTATAAATGAGGAAATCTAGACTGAACAAGGGAAAAGGGCCATGCCCAGGTAGCTGTGATATCCTAAAGAAACCCACCAATCTTTCTGTACCTCAGTCTGGTCATTTATATAATGAGAAGGTTGGGTTAAAGTGATCTCTAAGAAGATGCCCCCCAGCACAGAAATTATCTGATTCTGTCTTTTAGAATAGATTCTCACATCCCCCTCCCCCCACCTAACCAAGGAAGACAACAATATGTGGTGGTAAGAGTCAAAAACTGAATTCAAATCAAATCCTAATAATTATCATTGGTGTAACCTTTGGCAAGTCAATTTACTTTCATAGATCTCAGTTTCCCTCTCTATAAAAATTATTAGGTTGGATTGTATGGCTTTTGGCTCCTTTCCATCTCTAGAGCTATACCCAATCATTTTAGTAAAAAGAGATATTTTTCTTGTGCCTAAAACATCTGACTTGCACTAGGAAAGTTTGCTCTTTCCTGAATCACTACCTTGGAATTTGCAAAGATGATTTTCTACCCTGCATGGCTATCAGTATTGCATGTTAAGTACTGAGCACTCTTTTCCAGGGAAAAGAAACTGGGAATAAGTTAATTTGGTAGTCAAGAAGAAAATACCCAAAGAATAAGATTTGTATTTGCTGATCAAAGCATAAAATATAGGCAAGCCAGGCTCCTGACCAGGGATGGAGTGCAGTAAATCAGAGTTTATAAAAATGTAGAGTCTTGAAATGTAGAGTCCTAGAGTCTTGAAAATCTAATCAAGGGTTTTAAATGACTTCTTATTGTCTCCAACAAGACAGAGGACTAGACATTTTCTTGGATCTTTATGATTTCCCAAACCTCTCCAAAATTGGAATTATGCCTGAGATAATGCCATTTTAACTGTTTTCATGCACTATGACTCCACGAACCCTAAGGTGAAAACCCAATCAAGTAAAAGCAGAAAAGGCTAATCTTTAACCCATAACGCTCTCACCCTCTCCACCACTGGATGCCATGATCTGCAAGGACAACAAAAGCCAACCTCTTGCAACAGAATTCATCTCTGCCCTATTCCTTCTCCTCCCAGTGCCATAGAAAACCAAAGGCAAAAGTTTGCTCTGGTTGAGACAGCACCATGGCAGTTGTATGTTCATTAACAGTACTTAGCTAGAAAACTGGCATGGGTGGCAATCCACTCTTCCTGAGGAAGAGGGAAATAGCATGCAGTTGGGACCGATTCTGTCCCTCCACAAGTCACTTGGAGCAGAGGCTGTGGCAAGTGAGACATGAATTGACTAGCATAGGAGGAGGTTGAGACAGTTAAACTCAGACAGAAAACTCAGTTAAAGACCTGAACATGAGCAGATAAACCAACCAGAAAGATATAAACAACAGAAGAATCATATTCTCCGAATCGACTGAGTCTATACATCTGTGAATAAACATCGTAGGACGAAGTCAAATGAAGTGACTTTTGATGAGGCAGAGGATCCTGTGGATTCTGAACAGAGCATAACCACAGCAGGATAACCTACATAACAGAAATAATCAGCAGAGTAGAAAAACTTGAAAATGCAGCGGCAAACCTCACCAAAGAAAACAAAAGAGAGAACAATGGATTGCAAATGTAAACACACAGAAATGAAGGACAATCTGGAAGAAAAGAATGCAAAAGCAATGATGTCAAAAGAAAACACGGGCCCCCATAGAAGCAAAACATATTCACGTCAAAGACAAAATGCGTAAAGAGAACTTAAGAACTCTAGATCTCCCAGAAGAACACGTGTCAAAAAACCTGAATATCATAATGCAAGAAATAAAACAAGAAACTGCCCAGAATTTTTGAACACAGAAAACAATGAGCCAGTTGAGAGAATCCACAGATCAACTTCAGAAAGAAAAGGAAAAAAAAAACTATGCTGCAAACTCCAAAAGACAGTCGTTAAATTTAACAATTCCAATGAGAAACAACAAATTCAGAAAACAACCAGGAGAAAACCTAGCAAATATAAAGGAAAAAAAAATTCTGATGATTCAAAACTATTTTTTACCCACCAGAAACCTCAGGAGGGAATAGAATACCATGTACCAAAGAACAAAGGTGCTTAAAATGCTATCCAAAGTGACCTACCCTGCAAATCTGAGCCTCACTGCTATTAATGAAAAAAAAAGATGGACATTCCATGAAAAAGAGTTTGAAGCATTCCTACAAAAGGGCATTGAATTAAAAAGAGAGAAAGCAGGGACTCACAAGGAAGGACTAGACTTACTCTGTTTGGCCCCATAAGATAGAGCCAAATAGAAGAGATAATAGAAGTTGAGAAATAGATTCATTCTTGATTTGGGGGGGGGGGGGAGGGAATATTCCTTCTAATTAGCACTGTTCAAAAGTGAAATGGGCTTCCTTGGTAGGCAGCAGATTTCCCCCTCACTGAACATTTTCAAGCAAAGTCTTTGACCAACCTTTGTTGGGGGTATGGTAGAAGGATTTTCTTTTCTTTTGTTTTACTTTTTCCAGATAAAAGTGGAACTATGTGGCCCCTCAAGTCCCTTCTAAACTCAGAATTCTGCTCGATTTCAGGAGGTAACATTAGGTGTTAAACCATCATTAACCTTGCTAGAGCTAGCATGCATGCCCCCTGCACGTGGTCCTGGAGAAGTAGGAGCCACATCCCTCAGAGAACATAGAGGTGATGACAACAAGAAAGAATTTTACCCTGAACCAAACTCCACAGATCCAGCAGCCCTCTCACCTATCCTCCCCCTAACTGGTCTCCTGCTCCAATACTTCCTCTACTGATTCTCTCACTATCAAGTGTAGGCCAATTAGATTTAAGATTCACCTGCCTCTCCCAGGATCTGGCATTTGTCAGCATGAGCATCTGGGGGCCTCCCTTTGCTCAGTGCAAGGCACCACTTGTGCTCTTTAGACTGGCAGAAATATTAAACTTTTTTACTACACTGGCAACAGATTACCTAAATGTCCAGGGTGTCATGACAGATTTGGGGTCTGGGGATTGTAGAAGTAGGGATTACCCAAAACAGCATCCTGGAAATATGAGAAGATGGATTACTGACTAGGCCACACACCTACTTTGCTGGCTTCCGATTTTGAGTGTTTCCCTCACAGCTTAATTTCTGGGTTCTGGTGCCTAGTCTCACTTTCTGGATCCCCACTATCAGTCACCCTGATCCAAGTCCTTTTTTCCAGCTATGACAATTTTCTCTCTACCTGGCTTTCACAGAATTGTAGATTCAGAACTGAAAGGCATTTTAGAGATCATCTAATCCTGGGTTTATTAATCTTTCTTGTCTCTATCATAGGCCTTTTTTTGTTGGTCTAGTGAAGCCTAGAAATCACTTCTCAGAGTGATGTTGTAAATGACTATTACAAAGGCAACCAAAGGTAGCTAAAATAATATTGTTTTCCCATCCAAATTCACGGACCCATTGAAATCTACACACCAGGTCTAAATTAAGAACCTCTACTATAGTTCAAGCCCCTCATTTTGCATATTAAGAAACTGAATCTCAGATAGCTAAAGTGAATGATTTGAGATTACTTAAGTAAGCAGGGCAGAGCTTGCTTTGAGCTGAGGTCATCTGACGCCAAGTCCAGCATTCTTACCCCTGAATCTTGTGGCCTGTGTCCTAGTTCTCTTTCATGCTCCGTGGATCTGCTGTCTTAGATGGTGTGATTCATTGACTCCTTTCTGAATCTGTAAAGGAAGAGCTCCTTTCCCTTAGGAAGACATCATCCTGCTATATTGGCCAATGCCTTCTGAACCCATGGTGTAAAAAGCGTGGGATATGATGTCAGAAAATCTGGGTTTGAATCCTGGCCCTGCCACTTACTATCTACCCACCTATATGACCCTGAGACAATTTCTCATCGGAAAAATCAATGAGCTGGACTAGATGGCCCCTAAGGGTCCTATAGCCCTATTAGCTTCCCCTTAGGAGAGCAGCCAGCCTGCTGCAGGTCAGCAATGAAGGGGAAAAGCCAGTGAAACAAAGAGCTCTTCCGAGCTCTGCACTGACCCTAACATTCCATTTACTCAGTCCATGATTTATTCGTCAATCTCACTAACAATTCCTGGAACAAGAAACACTGATTCTCCCTTTATTTAATTAGAGGACTGTTTTCTCATGGGCAATCCTGCTCACTTATGAATACCTATTGTTCCCAATTTAATGGCACATTCAGCTTTGTACAATGGGAGATATACACAATTTGGGCTTGACTGGTGAGTTTTCTTTGCATTTTTGAAATCTGAACCTCAGTGCACATAATTCACTTCTTGGCTGAGCGTATGATGCAAGACCTCCCTCCGAGGAATACACACACACACACACACACACACACACACACACACACACACACACACACTTTGGGATCAGGAATTCCTAGACGAAGAAATTCCTTCTACCTGGACATAGGTCAGGACCTTCCTTGTAACTTACAGTCCAGAGAGCTACCTGGATCACTGAGGTTTTAAATGACTGCCAGGGTCAAAGAGCACGCATATTTCTGAGGAAGAACTCGAACTCAGGTCTTCCTAACTCCAAGGCCATGGCTCCATCCTCTATTCCATGCTGCCTCTCACATGCACACTTGTGCATTTGTATATTGTTACATATTTGTGTATATGTTTATTTTTATGTGTGTTGTGTTCATGTGCTTTGTGTATGTCTACACAAATATGTTTGGTCATGTGTGTATATAAACATATAGCATGTGAGTATAATGTCTGTGCATGTACATGCATACATAAAAATGCAAGCTAGTTTGTATAACAATCACTAACCAAACTCATAATGTTGCTTTTGTCCAGACTAGAGCAGATGTAGTGAGAGTGACTTTCAAAGATGGTAGATAATCTTTGAAGGCCAAGAAGCCTGAAGAGAGATCCAGTGGAGTTGTTGACAATTGGTACAAGATCTGGACTCCGAATGTCTCTTCTTACATATCTACAGGATATAATGACAGCCAGGTGGGAAGAAAAGGTCAGATGCCTGTTTAATTGGAGGAAGAAATGAACTAAGAATCCAACTACTTAGGCATCATCATATCCAGCAACTAAATGTTGTGATTCACTTTCCAGATGTTTGACATTGTGTTGAGCAAACTTTTCTGATTGTTTGGGATGTCTAAATGAAAAGAGTGCCTGACTTAAGAGTCAGAGGACACACGTTCAAATCCTGCCTATTTACCTATCTACTACCTGTGTAACCTTGGGCAAGCCTGCTTCCTCATTCTGTCCTAAGGCTGTCTTTCTATAGACCTGGCACCAATCTAGATGGGAGACCAAGCTGAGGGTAAATCTGTGCCCTGGTTATGGCCAAATGAGTCACCATGTAGGAATCTGCTCTCCTGATAAGTGGAGGGAAACCATACCTCAGTAATAAGATTGAATGGCCTTCCCAGTGTCCTTCTATCCCCAGCTCTACGTACATATACATATATGTGTGTGCATCACATATTATATTATAATGATGTATATTATACTATAATGATATGTATTATCTATAATAATCATTATTTTACCTATGCTTGCCGTAGGCCAGTGTATGGAAAAGTTGGCTGCTCCCACTGATGATGGTGGTAGAAGTGTTACTGATGGTGGCAGCAGTTTGACTTAGTATTCCTGCCCTGGGGTCTTATTTAAATGCTTCCTAAGGACATGGCAGTGATGTCCTGCCAGTTGAAAGACTTTCCAAGTATCCCCAACTACTAATGCCTTCTCCTCTAGCATTGCCTTCCATTTGTTCCATGATTGTGCCCAGCTATTGGCACATTGTCTTGCTCTCCTTATCCCCTCATTAAAATATGAACTTCTCAGAGGACAGAGACTATGTTTATCATACTTTATATCTTTAAAATACTTAGTACATAGTAAACACTTAATAAATGCTATTTATTTATTAAGTCAGACTGGCGAACTGCAGAGCTAGCAACCAATTACACATTTATTGTTCAAAGACAGGCTTAGCTAACAGATTTAACAAACATTTATTAAGCACTCATGAGGTACAAGGCACCACACTTGGAGACAAGAATCCAAAGATAAACATAACCCTGCTTCCAAGTAGCTCACTGGCTAAAGTTCAAGGATGCTCATTTACAGAGGGCTGGCCATCAAGGGTTGAATCTTTTGGGGCCAGTGTGGTTGAGAGCCTATTGAACAATTTGGTATAGTGGAAAGAGTAATGAATTTAGAACCAGAAGACCTCTTGGTCTCAGTTCTTTATTTGTAAAATGAGGCAATCGAACAAGACAGCCCCTGGGGTCTTTTCAAGTTCTCCCTTGACCACAACAGTTCCTGAAGATGTCTGCTAAGGCAGAGAGGACTGGTGATTTGTGTCAGCAAAGAGGGTAATCCCATCAATGAACTCATGGTTATGAGAAAGCAACATGTTGGAAATTTTGAGTTGGAGAACCTAGGCCTGTTAACTTGGCTTTATGTACAATCTTGGGCAAGTTATATCATCATCATCATCATCATAAATAATAATAGATTGACACTTATGTAGTACCTACAATATTGCAAGAGGCAGCATGATGTAGTGGGTAGAGGGGCAACTTCAAAGCCAGGAAGATGTGGATTCAATTCCTCCTTCTGATAGACTAACTGTATGATCCTGGTCAAGTCATTGAACCTGTAGGTGGCTTCAGGCCAGTGAGGTCAAACTCAAATAGAAATGAAGCCACTCATTCATGTATAAGGATGCCTGTAACTTACATGAACTGATACAGAGTAAAATGAGCAGAACCAGGAGAATATTGTACACAGTAATGGCCCCTCTGTGTGTGGCCAACTTTGATAGCCTTAACTCTTGTCAGAAACACAAGGATCTAAGACAGTTCCAAAGGACTCATGATGGAAAATGCTGTCCCCATCCAGAAAAAGAACTGTGGAGTTCAAATGCAAATTGAAGCATGCTGTTTTCACTTTTAATTTTTTTTTTCTTTCTCATGATTTTACCTTTTGTTCTAATTCTTTCAAAATATGAATAATGTGGAAATGTGATTAATATTATTGTACAAGTATAGCCAATATCAGATTGCTTACTGTCTTGGGCAGGTGACATGGGAGGGAGGGAGGGAGAGGAAAAAAATTGAACTCAAAACGTTACAGAAATGAATGTTGAAAACTATCTTTACATGTAATTGAAAAAAAAATAAAGTACTATTAAGTCCAAAAAAATGAGGATGCCTGCAGGTCATATATTGGCTTAGTTTTAAAATGCAATCTGTGTTTTATTGAATCTAATTATTTTGTTAAATGATTCCCAATTATGTTTTAATCTGGTTATGGCTGCACCAGGGGGTGTTGTGGCCTCATGCATCCCACTGGCCTGTGTTTGGCGTTGCCACTCTAGGTGACTTTCTTTAGAG
Organism: Pseudochirops corinnae; assembly: GCA_028646515.1. Classification (NCBI taxonomy): domain Eukaryota; kingdom Metazoa; phylum Chordata; class Mammalia; order Diprotodontia; family Pseudocheiridae; genus Pseudochirops; species Pseudochirops corinnae. The sequence goes on from CM053585.1 coordinate 533,150,626, forward strand.
GACTACAGGTTGTAGAGAAGATGCCAACCTGCATTAATAAAAGAAATTTCTCCTCCCTCATGAGACCAATGAAATCCCAGGTCAGTTCTTATCTGAAGGTGCTTTAAAGTTTACAAGGAAGCTTGCATTCATTGTCTCATTTGAGCCAAACCCGGGAGGTAGGTGTAAGCAGTATTATCATTGCCATTTTATAGATGAGGAAGCTGAGGTTCAGGAGGTTGTGACTTGCCCATAATCACATCATCAGTAAATGTCAGAATAGACTCATGCTCAAGTCTTCCTGACTTTGTGTCACTGACCATCTCTCAGCTTCATTGTCCTCACTGATAAAATGAGAAACCAATGATTTCCTTTTCTGCTCTAAACCTAGGCTCCCTTAGCATCATTTCAATGCTACTGAGTATTAGGCACTTCTCTCTACTCTCCACCATGCTAGAGATAATTCTGTGTTTGCCACCTTAGGCTATGGGCATGGTAGGACCATCACACAAGCCAAGGAGAGAATGCCCAGTGATCTGACTCTCTGTCCTGGGTCTTGGGACCTTGTCAAATGTCTTTATGAAGAATCCTCCTAAGGAGTCAGTAGTGATTACTTCCTACGAAAGGGCTTAACCAGAGCTGACCATCATCAATTCTGGGAAAACACAAAAATCTGACCATCTCTAGAAAGAATGAGGTATGGCAACAGTGCTTTTACCTCCCCCAACCCGAACCATGAGAAAACAAATAGAAGGACCTATTTCATTGTTACACTTGTTATGAGAGCTTTCCTGATCTCCCTGCCACTATTCATTCCAATGTAAGCAATAGCACCAACAATAAAAGGCTTACACTGTTGAAATTCCTTCCTTAAAATTCTTATTTCAATATTTTAAAAAGATCTGTGATTTCATTGATGGAGATACTTCCTCTCCTCTCTCTGAAGAAAATGGATGAGGTATCAGGAGAACCCACTGGTGGAGTATCTAGGAAAAAAAAAATCTTCATGGAATTGTGAACATCAAAATACAGCCTGGGCAGAGGGTGTGACTTGGGAAGACCATCATATGAATCCTCACTCACAATGACACTAGTAGGCAGTACAGGAAGATCATTCTTTAAAACTATTATGTTGCAGTGGATAGCATGCTAAATTTGAAGTCAGGAAGATCTGACTTTAAATCCTGTCTCA
>CM053585.1:533152296-533221536 GCA_028646515.1 Pseudochirops corinnae
CAGGTAGATAGGTAGGTAGGTAGATAGATAGATAGAACATAGATATATAAATATAGTAGCTTTGTAAAATCTGTTTGAACTTCCTTGGAGTATTCTCCTAGTAATGGGATTGCTGGATCAAAGAGTGGAAATATTAGAGTCCCCCTTTTTTCCCAGAGATCTTTTTTTTATTAAATATTCATATGTTACTGATAAATATGTGCATTTAATGTTTGAATTGAATAGAAAATCAGTCTCATTTGCCTTCTGTGTCTTGTCTCATTTCCTTCTACATGGCCATTTGATTTCATTCTTGGCCTCAGTACCATTCCCACACCCCCTTTTTTCCATTTCTTTTTTCTCTCTTTTCTTTCTCATTCTTTAAGTATCTTCTCAGCCCTCTCTCACTCTTGCTTTTGTGTGACTTGTTCTCTATTTCTCACCTCTAGAGACAAAGATCTTTGTTCCAGTTTACCTCCATCCATATTTCCAGGAACTATGATTTTTGCCAGGGTGGGTACCATTCAAAGTTCTCTATCCCTGGAACTATAGTCTCCTAGAATTGCTATGGCAGAAAGGCTTGTCACCTTGTAGTTAGCCTGGTGAGAAACCTGTAGAAGGTTAGCTGGGTGAGTCTGTCCAGCCCCAGGTCTATCCTCCAAGCCTTTCTAAGTCAGTAGAACATAAACTTTGGGAATCCAGGGTCAGCTCCGTGATGTGAGGAAGCTCCATTACATACTGGGATTGAAGTAATAGGGATAATCCCATGAGCCCAAATGTGGTATAATCTAGAACCACACATATTCATCTGTGTAACTCCCTTGCTCAAGACATTCAGATGATTCCCTGTTAGCTCTCAGAGCAAATGCGAATTCCTCTGGTTAACATTTAAAACCCTTTCTAACCTGACCCTAATCTACTTTTCCAGGTTTATTATCTATTTCTCTTCTCCATGAATCCTACAGTCCAGTCAAACAGGCCTTCTTACTATTCCACACAGAATACCTCATCTCTCACCATCATACCTTTGCATAATCTGCCCCATGCCTGAAATGAACTCTTTCTTCACCTCTGTTTCTTAGAATTCCTAGTTTCCTTTGAAGCTCAGCTCATATACAACCTCTTAATTGAAGCTTTTCTTGATTCCTCCAAGCTGCTGATGCTCCCCCAATTACCTTGTATTTTGTGTGTGTGAATGTGTGTATATATTTCATATACGCTTATATATATCCATGTGCTTATATATATACATATAATACATATATATATATATACTTACAAAATCCCTTTGACGAAAAGGAGGCTTCATGTTTGTCTTTTTCTAGTGTGGCTCCTGGCACACAACAGGTCCTTAAAAAATGCTTATTGATAGAGAATTCCCAATCTCTCCCTCTCCTCACTCTCTCTAGTTTCATGTTGCTTGGCTCTTAACTATTTCAAGAGAAGGATTTCCTAGGAGCTGAAGTTAGAAAAGCTCCGAAACAGACAAATACACATGATTTTTTTTCATTGTGCCCATTGTCTTTCTCGAGCCAGAGAAAAGCTATGAGCACCCAACATCTGCGTCCAAAATGTTGTTGGTGTGTTATGAGCCAAGCAACCAGAAAAGCCAGGTTTGCCTTTTTCTTACTGGACTCAGGAGGGATTTAAAAGTGCAAACATTTCCATTTGGCGGACTGCTCTCAGCAAAACCCTCCATTTCCACGTCAGGCCCAAAGAGCCCAAGAGATGGAAAACCATCCAGGAATAAATGAAAACAGGTGGGATGGAGAGAAGCTTGTGCATTTTACCACCTGGAATAAGAAAGTGTTTTCCTCTTGAGGCTCTCAGGGCTTTGGGGCCCATGCAGAAATAAGAGTCTATCAATTGAATCAACACTCATTACATTTTCTAGGAGAAATTAGGTTAGGAAAAGAGTCTCAGTGGAAAATAAACTCCTCATTCCTATTTAGTTTTACAACAGGGAACACTAGATGTTTTCAAATATTAAGATATTAGGGATGTAAACTAAAGGAGCTGCTTTGCAGTGGATTTGACACTGGGGGTGGCTAAGCCTTCCCAACGTGCATTTAGAGCATCCCAAAGCCAAGGTTAGAGGGACATGGAAGGTAAACAGGCTTTTTTTGTTCCCTACAGACTTTCAAATAGTAGCTATGACTTCCCTTTCGGCTGTTGCCTTCAGCCATTAGAATGTAAGCTCCTCGAGGGGAGGAGTGTCTTTCTTTATGCTTGTCTTAATTTTCCTAGCACTTAGTACCAATTCTTCACATGTTATTGAGTTGTTTTTCAGACATGTCCAACACTCCATGACCTCATCTCTTAGCAAAGATGCTAGAGTGGTTTGCTGTTTCCTTCACTAGATCATTTTACAGATGTGAAAACTGAGGCAAACAGAGTTAAGAGCCTCGCCCAGAGTCACATAGTTAATAAGTGTCTGAAGTTGAATTTGAACACAGGAAGGTGAGTCTTCCTGACTCCAGCACTCAGGACAACTGTCTAGACACAGTAAAAAATGAAATAAATGCTTGTTGACTTCCCATAACTGGAGTTTTACTCTGAAAACTCTTCCAGCACTTTCCTGGGTATCCTTCAGCCCCTTCAAGCCTTCAATAGCTACTTGATTTATTCTCCTAAACTCCAGATTCAAAGTCTAATAAGTAGTTTCAGACTCTGATGTGTTGGTAGGTAATCAGCAGGTAGCCAGTCAGCTTTCTGCTACAGGGAATCCTCATCCAGACATCACTAATCACTTCAAATAATCCTTGGAAAAAGAGGCAGTATGGGGCAAGCGGAAGGACCACTGCTGCTATTCAGAAGTTCTGAGTTCGAGTCTCACCTCTGATACTTGCTACCTCTGTGACCTTGGACCAGTCTTCGGGCTTCAGTTTCCTCATGTGCCCAATGCAAGATTAGCTTCCTTCCATCTATGAGGTTAGGTACTTCACAGCTCTCCTATGGGGAAGCTAAGCCCATTTTTTCTGCAACGTATCATATTAAAGGGCCCAAGGGAGGGAACAGGTATTTACTTGGAAAGGAGGCCCACAAAGTGGCTCTGCCCTGCTAATTAGTGACAAAACAGTGCTTAAAGCTACAAGCCTGTGATCTCATAAGGTCCTTCTGACTTGAGCATTTTATGATTCACTATGGAAATGCAGACATGCTCCACATAGTATTTAGGCAACTAGGTCATGTAGTATATATATTGCTTTGGACCTGGAGTCAGAAAGACCTGAATTCTAATCCCGACTCAGATAACTTCCTAGCTGTCATGACCCTGGGAAAATCATTTAACCTCCCTCAGCTTCGATTTCCTCATCTATCAAAAATAAAGGGAGAGGATGCAAGTAATCCACCTCTTGGGTGGTTGTGAAGATCAAGTGAGATAATATATAAGTGTATGTATGTGTGTGTGTATATATACATATATATATATATATATATATATATATATATATATATATATACACACACACACACACACACACACACATATATATTACCTCACATATATACATACACATATATATGAAAAGGACTTTGCAAGCTTTAAGGAAATCCGTAACTGGAAACCAACATTTTTTTTTATAAAAGTCTTAACCAAGTACCAATTAAACCCCTGTAAAATATTGCCAGTATTGGGTTGTTTCATGTTTATTCCTATATTCCCAGTGCTTAGCACATGGTAGGCATTTAGTAAACGCTTGGTGATTGATTTTTAACAGTGGTTTTCCTTGTCCTCCAAAGTCTTCTAATAACTCATCATGGTATAAGATGGGTCTGTGAGTTCTCAAAGGCCATGCCATTGGAATGCTACCCCTGGAAGAGCCTCCCAAACTTGAAAAAGTTTCACAACAGGATGGATTAGGGAATTAGAGACAAACTGTCTTCTGGCTAAGGTCTGAGAGGTTGACCATCACGTGATGGATTTTGAGGTGGGAGGAGAGACTTTAATAGCCCACTTAAGCATGATTGGCATCATTGAAAGGAGTACCCTACATATTAAGCCAAGGACTGGATTGTTCTTATTCAATCTAACTGCTCCCTATCCACAACAACATTTCCCCTACATCAATCTTTTCAGAAAACCATTTAACCAGGAGGCCTATAAAACACATTGTATTCCTTATTATTGATTGTATGATATGAAACTTCTTCTGACTGATATGCTCCTTTCCTAATGAGCCACATATCCCAGACAATAAAGTCCATCAAGTATGAACAGTCACTCTTGTAGCATTTAACTCCAACTTGTTTCGTGGTTCATGGACTGATATCATAGAATCTTTTCCAAGCTCCTTGATCACAGCCAAGATATTGAGCAACAACTTCCAACAGACCATATTATACTTATTTTGCTTATGAAATGAGCCAGACTAATGCTGCTTCAGCAACACAGTCATTTCCCTGGAATGCCTACAGCTAAAACCCCAGCTGGGTGGCAAGAGAGATAGGGCACCAGCACCAGAGGAGGCAATAGTTTACCTCTTCTCTGAAGTGCCTCCAAAAATTGGTACCCTCAAGCAAAGAGAGTAGCCATTGGATTTTAGAGCAGAATTCACTGGGTATGCCTAGAGCAAACAGATGGACTTTGAGAATAGTGATGCTATGATCTCATAAATCTGAAAATCAGAGGTGTTGGGCTGATACAAGTCTCTAGAATGTAACAGAATAATTTCACAGTTCTACTGATAGGCAGAAAATTTGTCATCTTCAGAAAGTAATGGTGTTGTTCCTCTGTCCAGAGAAGTTTTACTCAAACACACACACACACACACACACAACCCAGACATAGACCAAGTTATCTTCCCTGATGAAAAACCATGTGGTCCCTCTCCATTACTTCTCTGATCCACCACACAGCCAGCATGAGATCTGAATGGTCATCATCTCCACAGTGTGGCTGGCTCTCCCATATGTCCCTCAGCATTTTATTACAATAGGCAGTGACAGACAACAACAGGAACATCTGCTTAATGATTTTTTTTTTCTTGCATGGCAGTCAAAAGGAAAATACAGAAGATAAGTGTATCCACTATTTCTAGTGGCTGAGATTGGTTTTTGTTTTTTGTTTTGTTTTAAATCCAGGAAACCCCAGTGTAGTTGCAGCATCTGGTCTTTCTATATAGAGCTTATTTAGATCCAGTTTTCTAATGAGAGATTACAAGGAGGCTAAGGCTTCCTTCAAGGTCAAAAGACTGCCATCACTCCAATAGGATCAAATCTGTCTTAGGTATCAAATGAAAATGTGATTGGGGAGTAGCAATTATCTCTTACTGAATTTAATACTTCGGAAGAACGTTCTTTTCGTCATGCAAGTACAGGTCTCTCCAATCATTGCCAACACTATACATTAGAATAATTAAACTGTATTCCTGTTTTCATTTGCCATTGAGAATGGGACCTCTAAGTAATGGGAATCTATCATGGGATTGATTTATTCATTCATTTATTTTACATTTTAAGAGATAAGAAACTCATTGTTTACAGAAGGGATGACTGAGTTATTACAGGATCTCCTGATACTGTTTTTTAAAAACCACAGATACCATCCATTTTGTCCTCAGAAAGGACTCTCTGAAATGAAGTTAGAGCCCAAATAGATAAATATTCCCCTTCCCCCGCTCCTCACCAATGCTACTTCTATCTTCCAATTCAACCATACTGACAATTGACACTTTATCTCACTATGGAGTCAGGGCACAGACTCAATCAAAGGAAAAACAGATCTACCAAAGAAACAGCAACTGATGGTAAAATGGGAAAGAAAAATGGAGCCATCCAAAAGATTAGAAATAGAACTCGAGAATTTCTCAGCGTCCTGTAACTGACTGTTCTGAGGGTTATAATTCCAGATTCCGTTCATTGTCTTCCCATAAGGAAGATGATTTACAGAGGAAAAAAGTCATCTTCATTATAACCAACTTCCTCTAACAACCCACTCTATACATTCATATACATGTACAACATAAGCATCTGCTTAGATGTTGGGCGTGAGTAGGACTTCAATGCATCAGGCATCTTAGAAAATGCTAAGGTATGCATTATTCAATGGCATGAAGAAATGCAGAATCTGGAGTCCTTTTGTATTTTCTCAAGAGACCCACATAGAGGATGGATTTCTACAAAGTGACCTGTTCTTCTGTGAATGCAGAGGATGCATGGACATTGGTATATTTCTTTGCATACCAAGGCACTTGTGGACTAATGAGGATGCCCTTAAACTGGCATCTCTCTGTACCAAGATTCACTTTCCAATCATGAACAATTATAGAAGCAATATCAGATATTAACAAAATAACTGCTGTGCATACCAAAGCTACTGTACAAATTGAATTTAAAAGTCTTTTATTTTAACTCTTGTTGAAAGCAGTCTGTAATCTAACTATGCCTGAAACAGACAAGACAGATATAGAGGGGGAAACCTGAGCAGGCTACAATGAATATTGAAATACCCCCTACCTAGCTCTTGCCACTGAATACACAGCATACTAATGATTTGGAGGAGCAGATCAGAGAGAGACAGACCTGTGATTTCAACAGTGTTGGGAACTTCCAATGTGACAACTCCCTTCATCAAAGCAGATCTCATTTGAAAGTTGGAACTTTAGAGAGTTCTCTGTAGCACCAAGAATTTAGGTTGCTTACCTAGAGTCAGAAGCATGACTTTGTCACTTAAATGCTAGCCCTCTCCATTAATAACAGCTGTTATCTAGATGGTGTTTTAAGGTTTGTAAAGCCCTTTATGCATACTCTCAGTTGATCCCCATAACACTAGGCAAAAGGTGCTACTATCATCATCCCCATTTTATAGATAAGGAAATCAAGGCTGAGATAGAGTAAGTGACTGGCCTGGTGGCATACAGCAAAACTGTTCTCAGAGTTAACAATAATAGTAACAACAATGAACAAATACCTCTTAGTATATACCAGACATTGTGCAAAGTGTTTTGCAAATATGACTTCATCTAACTCCAGATTTTGCTTATTGTCTTTCCCTATAAGAAAGATGATCTAGAGAAGAAGAAAAAATAACCAGCTCTCTCTGACCAACCCATTCTGGATGTCTAAGTGTTTGAATCAGAATTTGAACTTGGGTCTTCCCAGGTACAAATCCAGAACTCTATCCACTTAGCTTGCAACTTAGCTTCCTAAAACAAAAGCCAATACTTTTAGTACTTCAATGTCGTTATTATTATTGAAACCTTATCACAACCCTTTGAGGGAAGAACATTCTAAAGTTCCTTGATAAAGTCTCATGGTTGTTTTTTTTTTTTTTTAATTTCCAAGCCTGTTGCTGCAATGATCTGGAGATTCGTCCAGAGATTTAAATTTTGCTTGGACCATAAACACCTCCTAATCAACAGAGACTCCTTTCCTTCAAAGATGCAGGTTTCTCCTTTTAGAGACTGAATGTTCTCCATCATTCTCATTAAAAATTCAGTTTCTTCTAAATGTCAGGAAGAATTTCTAACAATGAAAGCTTTTCCTCAGTGGAACAGACTGCCTCAGGAGGTGGTGTACTCCCCCTTCCTGCAGCTCTTCAAGTAGAGGCTGGATGAGTGCTTCTCCGGAATGTTTGACAGGGGTGTCCTGCTCAGATACAGTCTGGATGAGATAACTTTGAGGTTCCTTTCAGCTCCAAGATTCTAGAATTCTCTAAAGGATTTGTAGGTATGCAGGCTCTGGATTGGATTTAGCAGTATTTACATCTAGATTCATCTTTAGATGAATGCTCTTTGGGGATGGATGGAGAAATGACTGGTCCAAACAATCCAACCAGAATCACAGGAAAGATGTAGTTAGTCAAAACTCCCAGAGATAAGATGGAAGCCTTTTCCCTCTAAGTCCTTTTTGTTTTTTCCTTTCTTTTCTATTTTAATCACCATCTGTCATAAAGATTGTTCTGTAATGGCGAAAAAACAAACATCCATGGAGAAGGGACCCAACAAGAGCCAGATGAGACAAGCACATCAATCAATCAAAATGCATAAAATGTAGCATGTGGGCTACATTCCTAGAGCACAAAGACTAAAAAAAGGTGGTCCTGCTCTCAAGGAGCTTACATAGGGGAAGTATATGAGTAAATATACACATATTTTAAATGGTAATTTTAAGTGGGGACAGAATTATGATAGCATGCATATAGCACTTTTCTATAGGTTATCTCATTGATCCTCATTGCAATCTTGTGAGAGAGATGCTGTTTTTATCGTTTCTGTCTTACAGATGAGGCAGCCAAGTGCACAGTGGCCAGGGTGTCAGGCCTAGGGTCATGAAGACTCATCTTCTTGAATCCTAATCTGGCCTCAGATACTTACTAGCTACGTGATACTGGGCAAGCCACTTAATCCTGTCAATTTAACTCAGTTTTCTCATCTGCAAAATGAGCTGAATAAGGAAATGGTAAACCACTCCAGTCTCTTTGCCAAGAAAACCCAAAATGACGCCTTGAAGAGTTGAATGTGACTGAACAATGACTGATCATCCATAGTAAATAAATATAAAAGGTCCTTATATAAATATAAGGACCATGTCAGTTGTTTTTAGGTTGTGTCCAACTCTTCTCAGAAGACTAATTTGGTTCATGGAACTTTGATGAATATGATTGGAAACTTAAAAAAAAATCTACCAGCAATGGCTTCAGAGAATTATGGCATGGCTTCATTGAGTGGGATTATCTACGGCTTTCTGAAACATCTAGGTATTCAGTGATTGCCAGTTATGGGCATAGCCTTGAGCTCTGCCATAGACCAACCCCAAGGGGCCCGTCCCAAGAGCCCCAAAAGTGAACAATTTTAAGGGTAACTGAGCTCCTAGGAACAGTGTGAAAGGGGATGTGAATGACAAATCCAGCCTAGGGAATGCCTCCTGTTAAAAAACGTATTTGCAAATTCAATTTCATGTGTGAAACTCAATTCCTCCAAATTCTCCTCTTCTCCTGAATTGTTAGGGCTCCATCTTTAAAGAAAGAATTAGTCTAGTGTAACTGTTGCTTCACAAAGTTACTGACTTATAGCCTTGGGCCTTTTGGGGAGGCCCAGCCCAATCTGGGGCAGCCCTGCCCTGTCCTCTCCCCACAGAAGAGAAGCAATAGACTTGAAGTCCCTGGGAATTGGAAGGATGTCATCTTATTTACAATGTTCATTTTGGATCATCAGCTAGTAATTTCTCAGTCTCGATCTCATTAAAAACTCTCCCCAAAGCCCTTGTCTGGCTTCTGGGCCTTGTAGCACCATGGTTATCCAATGTCTTAACCCCAAAGGTTTAGAGAAGCCTAGAAACCATTTGTCTTCTTTAGCTGATTCAGAAGAATGAAATGAGATGATGAGTCAGGGACCCCTGAAATTTTCTCATCCATTTCATTATGGTGTTTCCAAGTCCAAGACTTGAAAAAACTTTTGTTCTGTACTATAGGCTAAGTCTCTTCTTTTCTATGAAACTTTTCTGTCAGTTTTGTCCTGCAATGCTCACCCTTTCTCTCTCCTCAGAATTTATGGTATAGGTTAACTTTATTATTCATGTGGCATGTCGCATGGAGGGCCTAGAGACATGGTTTGCCTTGTTACTTAAACCTTGGATTGGCCTTAGCATTGAGGTTGTGTGTATCACTTGGTCCTTGGTGATGTGACTTCCCTTATTCCTTACACTTTGTATGTCTACAAAGAATCTTTAGGATGATAGCTCTAGAATTTATAAGGATCTCGGGATCCATCTAGACCAATCTCCTTGTTTTTTTACATGAGGAATCAGAGGCATAGGGATGCCGTGATATCCTCAAGGTCACGCAAGTAAGAGGCAGAATTTGAACCCAGGTCATCTGACTCCAGAGGCCATGCTCATTCCACCAAGCTGTTTCCACTGTTTTTACCATTCTGACTCTCTAACTCAGTGGTTCTCAACCTGTGGGTCGTGATCCCTTTGGGGTCGAATGACTTTTTCACAGGGCTCACAGGGGTTGCCTAAGACCATCAGAAGACACATATTTCCGATGGTCTTAGGAACCTCCTCTATCAGTCTCCAGGCAGGTCCGCCCACATGCAGACACACCCACATACGACTATTAAACATTAGAAAGGTTAAGAACCACTGCTGTAACTGAAGTTGAGGTTCCCCCAAAGGGCAAAATAGAGGGTCACAGTGGGCACAAACAGGTCCCAATGCATTACAAAAAAGAAGAATTGGTATAAAGGATGTCACCAATGCTCATATGGCCATTGAGGTGGTAAACCTGAAATTGTAGCCTTTTCTGCAACCCTTCAAGCTTGTTGTTTCCCATTCATTCAGCCTGGCCTTTTGATAAATAGCATGCCACTGACTTTGACTTCTTTGCAGACAGCCAGACAGCTCTGGCTGTGTTTGGCAGATGGCTTCCAACAATCCATCTTTACTTGGTCTATTCCAAGATTAATTAGATCAATAGATTTGCAACTGGAATTCCCTGCATGGAACATTAACTGCTAATACAGTCTAGCCAACTTATTTGGTGTTTTAATTAACAAAGAGTTATGTGAGCTACTTCTAGAGCTGCTGGTTGCTGAGAGACTCAACAGGCAATTCTTTGTCATGCCATTGGGACAACTGTCCTCACCTCAAAGTGCAAAGTGTGGCCTCTGTGGCTTAAAGAGCTGCCTAACCACCGGAACCCAAGTGTAATGTGGTAGGGGATGAAGGGTTAGGCCAGAGGAAGGCCTGTATGCTTTCCTGCCATCGGACATGAAAGGTGCCTGTGTCTCGACCACCCAGACTTCAAGAAGTTGACTCAGCAGTTTCACCCAGAGCTATACTTGGTGAACATGGTTTTATTTTGCAAATGCTTTCATGGTTGCATTCATTCTCATCCTGTCTAATGTGGAGTGAGTGGTACAAGCATGAAAAACACCTTCAAGCATCTCCAGATTGGATCAGATGGCTTCCTGGGATGGAGCAGAAACTAGAGATCAAATGAGATGACATATATAAAGCATTTTGCACTTCTTAAACATATATATGTGTGTCTATGTGTATGCATACATTTATATGTATATACGTACATATACGTGTAGTTATTCCATAGAGCAATAATTCCCTCAATTTTTCACCTAAAGACTACTTTGACTAAGCCATGATGTTTACCTGTTTCCAGTAACTACCACAAATCAATCAAACCCCTCAAGCTTGATTGCAATTGACTGCAATTAAAAAAGAGTCATACTGGGGTGAATAAGTAAAAAGATGCTTCTTTCGATAAGACACCAGAGGGAGATGAGCAAGGAAAGCAAGCTCACTCGGATTCTATGCTTCACTGTTTTGAGAATTGCAAGGCTCATTCTTCCTCCATGAAAAGAACTTGAGATCGAAATGGGAAAAGCTCTTCATGCTGAATTCTCAAGGAAGACATCAATGGAAGGCAGTAACAAAGTTGGAAAGACTAATCCTTTGTCTATAGCAAAATTGAGGGACTGCCCCATTGCTTAAAGGCATCATTGGGAGCTTTTTTTGGAAGACAAAAGGCAAGTTGGCCAAGTTTAAACTCACCGGAAAATACTCTCCTATAATATGGCCGGTAAGTGATCATCCATTCTCCCCTTAAAGACCTCTAGTGAAGGAAAGCCTCTGATATCAGCCCATTCTACAGCTCTGATTTTTAAAAAGCTTCTCCTGACATTGAGACTAAACCTACCTGGCAATTTCTACTCACTACATCATATTCTGCCCTCCATGGTTAAACAGCCCAAATCTAACCTCTTTCCCATTGAGGGCTGGGGGTGGGGAGAAGGGAATAAGCATTTATACAGCACCTATTATGTGCCAAGCACTGTGCTAAATCCTATCATCTCATCAGATAACCCTTTATATGCTTGAAGATAGTTGTCTCTGCCCCACCACCACCAAGTCTTTTTCTTTCCAAGCTAACCATACCCAATTCCTCCAACTGGTCCCCTTAAAACATGATCTCAAGGCAAGGGCCACCATGTTGCCTGCCCTTATCTGAATGTTCATCAACTTCACAATATGCTGGTTGCCAGATATAAATACAAAACAGGTGCGATATGACCATATCAAAATACAGCAGGGTCATCACCACTTTGGTCTTGGATTGTGTCCCTCTCAATGCAACCCCAAGATTACTTTGTCTTTTTTTTATTCTCATATCAATTTCTTGACTTGTGCCAAGCTTAGAGCCCAATGAGACTACCAGATACCTTTTTTTTTTTTTAACGAACTACCATCTGGTCATACCTCCCAAATTGCAGACTTATCAAGGTTCATTTTTTGAAACTAGATTAAGGCTTTGTTTATTCCCATTAATTTTGTTCTACCCTATATTTGGCCCAACATTCTTGCCCATCAGGGGCTTTGTGGATCTAACAGTGCTATTATGTTCCAGCTTATTGTCAACTGTGCATTTGATAATATCTATCCCTTTTATGAATATCATCTCTCCAATTTCAATCACTATATTCATAATCACCATCTAAAGTCTCATAGGTGCCCCAACAGACAATTTAAAAGACTTTTGCTGAGATTGGTCAATCAACAAGCATCATTTGGTGCCAGGTTCCATGTTAGTCTTTGGAAATACAGAAACAAAACAAGCAGTTCCTGCTCTCTGGAAGATTACATCCTAGCAGAGGAGACAACACTTACACAAAGTAAATACATAGTATTTTTTGCACAAGATAATGATGGAGGCACAAGCAAATGGGGGATAAGAGAAGGTGTCATGCAGGAAGGGAAGTTTGAACTGAGCTTTGAAAGAAAGAGGTGAAGATGAAAGAAGAGTATGCTCCAGGCTTGTGGGACAGTCAGCGCAAAAATGCAGAGGTGGGAGATGGAGGCCCATGGGAGGGAAAGCAAAGGAGCTCAATTGGATGCTAGAGCTCCGTGGGACTAATGCATAGTAAGACTGAAAAGGTAGATGGGGATCAGGTTGTAGAGGACTTCAACTGCCAAAAGGCTTCAGGAATGGTGAGAGTCTCTTTCTCTCTCTCTCTCTCTACCTCTCTCTCTCTCTCTCTCTTTCTTTCTCTCTCTCTTTCTTCCTTTCTCCCTCTCTGTCTCTCTTTCTCTGTCTCTGTCTTTGTCTCTCTCTCTCTCTCCATTATGCTGTTTCTCTATTTAACAAAAATAAACAGTTAAACTAGGAAACTGAAAGGGGGCCTGAAGTGAGCTTCCATTCTGCTCCTTGTTTCCCTTCCATGAAGCCAGTTAGTTCATCATCTCAGGGTCTCTGTCTCTCCTACCATTCAACAGTGTCCACCACCATCCCTTCAATAAAATGCATGATCCTTGCCACTTAACCTGGGCACAGTTGGGAATGGTTGCCCCAGGTATAAACATCCCTAGCCAAGACTCTGCCTTCAATGCTGAATCTCTCAAGGGCAGGGGCTACAAGTCTTCCTTACTATACAACTCTCTGCAGGGCTCCAGTAAAGCCTTTTGAATGATGATGCTAGAGAACCAATTAAGGCTGCCCATCCAGGAAGGGAAGAGAGGAGGCCAGCTTGCCTCCCACATACCCTGAGGATCTCTCTGCCAGCTTTTATGGAGAATATTTTTCAGTAGTTGCCACTGAGTGAAAAGTCATGTTTAAAAAAATGCAAGAGCAATCTGTACATAATCCTTAAATGCTCTCCTTCATCTCTTCTCTCTCAGGCTTGGAAGATATTAAAAATCACATTTGCACAGTCCACCCTGAAGGGAAGTAATTTCTCTGTGATTCCCTAGAGTGACTAAAAGAGTAATAAGAAGAACTGGAACACCAAAAAACTAGCTTGAAGGTAATTAACAAATGTGACAGAACCTGCTTTTGTTACCAGAAGGTGCCCAGGGGTCAAAGGAAGATAATTGATTAATCTGGTCTCTGTTTCCAGTATAGGGTGGCTCTGCTAGTTGGGAGCCTTTCAGAATAGAAAAGGTAATAGAGAAAACAATCATTTGCTGTCTTCAATGATCAAAAAACTCTCCCGAGGGTCTTGTTTGGGGGCTTCTTCAAATCAACTACCATGAGGCTGCTTCTTGTATTTTCATGTGATATTAGTGATTCCTTGAGCCAATAGGGCCTTTCTTCACCCCTCAATTATCTTAAAATTCATCACCTCGGGGCCAGTGGGGGGTTGGGGGGGGGGCTGGGCTTAGACTCAAGGAGTCCGAAATTCAAAATCTACCTCACATACCTACTAGCCATGTGACACTAACCTTTTCTGGCTAGATATATAATAATAAATATGAATATAATGATATGTAATATATAAAATTATATATAATGATATATAATAAAATTATACATAATAAATATAATTTTATAATTAAATAAATATAATAAAAGTATATATAATTTATGTAATTCATATAATCAAATAAATAAATATATAATAATATATAATATACAAAATTAGGATTATCTATGTATCCATCAATTCAATAAACATGTACTGCCTCCCGTGTTACAAGTACTGTGCTAGGCACTGAGGACGCAAGAAGCTCACAAGGTCATAGGGGAAGAAAGCACATAAAAAGAAGTTGCAAAGGGGGCTTAATCAGATTGGGACAAGAACTGTGTGTTGCTTTTGTCTTTTTATCCCCATCGCCTAGAACAGTAACACACATTGGTAGGTGTCTTAGAAATGCTTACTGAATTAAATTGTCCACCATTTTCTTTCTAGAGTTGAGACTCAGGGCTATACGCAATGTGTTTAGGAAGGAGTAGTCCTGGTCCCACCTCCACCATCTAGGAGAGCTAAGGATTGTTTCTAGAAGAGCATCAGTAAGAAGGAAAAACCCAAACAACTTATAAATCTCAGTCCTGATATTTCCACTTGCCAAGGAAAATTCATTCTGGGAAAGAATACCAAAGATATTTATTCTAGAATTTAGGTACAGCCTGTAGTTTGTAGAATCATAACATTTCTGAGGATGAATCTCGGAGGTCATCTGGTTCAATGTGCACCTGACAAAGAATTCCCTCTCCAGTTCCCCCAAAGTGGTCGTCTAGATTTTGTGTGAAGACTTCTGATGAGAAGCAAACCTTCATCTCCCATTTTATTCTTCACAGAATCCCAGAATCTCGGTGTGATTAGGTACAGGTATCACTCATACAATTGTTCAGAAAATGAAGAAAAGATTGCCAAGTAATGGGGCTGGTAAGGGAAGGGAAGTTTTTCCAAAAAAAAAGAAAGGAAAGAGAAAGGGCCTCTGCTACAGAGGGAAGATTTCACGATTTCTGCCAGAATTATTTTTCCCTATTCACCCCACCCGTTGCTGCTCCCTACAAAGGTAGAGAACCAGCAACCTTGAGGCCACATGTAGCCTTCTAGGTCCTTGGGTGTGACCTTTTGACCAAGTTTTACAGAACAAATCCTTTTATTAGGAAGATTTATTCTGTAAAGTTTGGGCTCAATCAAAGGGCCACACTGGAGGACTTAGAGGGCCACATGGGGCCCCAAGGCTGCAGGTTCCCCACCCCTAGAAGACAATCTTTGTATATAATATACAATAATGGTAGAGGATCTAGTCCCGAAGAGTTGGGCAGAAAATCTTTAATCATGAGAGAAGTAGTTGAAGAAATACTAGATGGGTAAGGAAAGGCTTGGGTTTAAATCCTGTATCTCATATTTATAATCTGAATGACAATGGCCAGTCATCTGTTATCTCTGAACCTCAATTTCCTTATCTGTAAAATGAAGATAAAAATCTTTTAGTATTTACCTTTCTGAGTTGTCATGAGGCTCCCATGAGTCCATGGATGATGGAAAGAGCTTTGTAAAGGGCTTGATATAAATGTCAACTATTACCATCTCTGGGTCTACAGAGAGCAACTAAATGGAATGGCAGCTAATTTATAGCCACCATTTTTTAATTAAATTTTTATTGGTGCTTTTTATTTTTCTATCACAGTCATCTCTGGATATGCTTGAACCTCCCATTGGGAGAAAGAAAAAGAAGCAAAAACAGAATCCTGAGCAACGGTCTTAGGAGCCCCAGTCTGTCAGGGTTACCCTTGGGATTCCAGCACTTAGCCCAGTGCCTGGACCACAATAGGTGCTTAATAATATTTACTGATTGGTTGTATAATCCTGATCCTTCCAGAGACCCAGCACCCCAGTGTGAGTGGGGTTTGGGAGAGAAAGCCCAGAGGGAGTGTTGTAATTCTGTTGGGGATAGGGCACCATGGAAACAGAGGAATATATGCAGAGAAGAATGGAAAGAATGCTGGGCTTAAAATCAGAGGCCCAGAGCTCAAGTCTCAGTGCTGATACTAACTACCTCAGTTTCCTCATCTATAAAATAAGAAGGTCAGACCAAATGGCCTCTGAGCTCCTTGCTGTCTCGAGATCTGTAATCCTCTAATGTGATGATCTCAGAGGTCCCTCCACCTCCAGATCCACCATTCTAATCACAGAGTAATTGGGATCGCTAAAGATTTCAAGGATCAAGGATGGTTTATGTAAAAGGGGACATTTGAGCTACCCACGCTAAGGATTCTGGGAAGGAGAAGTGAGGGTCTGTGTAGATCTAGCCTAGAGACATCTCCAGGCTGAGGTGATGCTTCCAAACCTAGACTCTTTTCTAGAGAAGGGCAGCCCAACCAGGAATTGAGACAACCGCCCCTCCCCCAGCCATTTTGTAACCACCCCAATTCACTCTACTGGACAAAGTAGGAAGTCTTTTGCTAATTAATTCCTACAATCTAGAAATTCATACCCTAAGGTTTCTCAGTTCCCAAAATAATGCCCATTTATAGACCAAGAACTGAACCTAGCAAGACCCAGCTGCCCAGAAATTATCCTTCTCCTTCCCCCTCCCAACTCAACTCATACAAAAACAGCCACATTTCTTTGGGTCCTGAGGGATGCTGGGAGGTGGGAGTGAAGCAGGGGACAGAGAAGACCTTGGCCTTTCATAGCTATTGTATAGAAGTTAAACAAAGCACAAAGGGTAATGAAGATAAACAACAACAAATCCATCGGAGAGGCTTATTTTTAGTTTGGAAGAAAACAAAAGGCCACAGATGCTGCCTGAAGGCAGTTATCATAGCAGCCTGTCCTTCCATCAGAACCCCGGTATGGGTGTGAGAGGCACTTGGACCTGCTGAGTGACCTCAGACAAGGTACAACCTCTCTGGGCCTCAGTCTCCTCCTTTGTAAAATGAAGGTAAGGGGCACTTGGACCTGCTGACGTCTAAGTCCCTTTCAGTTCCGAAACAACCTCTGAGTCATCCCAGCAGTGGGGAGCTGACCTCCTGAGGCTGCGCATTCTGTTTTCTTGAGGGTTCAGAAGTTCCTCCCTTACGTTGACGCTACCTAATCTGCCTCTCTGCTCCTTAAATCCAATTCAGTCTAGTTCTTCTTGCCAGGGGCAAAGCAAATCCAAGTCCTTATCCACACAACAGATTTGGAAGACTTAGAGGGTGTTATCAGCCCTTCCCTCTCCAATTCTAGTCTTCTCTCCTCCATGTTAAAGGTCCCTGGTTCCTTCAGTCAGTCCTCATTTGGCACGATTTTCAGTCCCTTCGTCTTCCTTGGCACCTGCCTCTTGTCTGGCTCCAGTTTGCCAATGTCTTTCTTTTTTAAACAGGATCACCCAAAACTCAAGCCAACACTCTGGATATGATCCAATCAGGATGGAGGATACAGCAAGATGATGCCCCCCACTCCATGTATGATGCTCCTCTGAATGCACCTAAGAAAGCAGTGGTTTGGGGGAACATCATAATACTTTTCCAGAACAGGTCCATGGACTCATACACAGACCATTGAGGTCTGGAAGAGATTATCCAGTCCAATTAATCCTATAAGCATTTATTAAAATCCTCCTGTTTGTCAGGCATTATGCTAGCTGATAGGGCCACAGAGACCGTAATGAAACAGGTCCTGCCATTCAGGAGGTCATATTCTATCAATCTGACAAATATTTATTAAGCACCTCCTATGTATCAGGCACTTTGCTAAGAGCTGGGGATACAATATGAGGCAAAAGACAGTCCCTGCCCTCAAGGAGCTTACATTCTGTAAGGAGAGGCGGGTGCACATATCTCTTCATTGTACAAATGAGAATTCTAGGGCCAGGTGTACTGAGACTCTTGTCACTGAGAGTCCTCTGTCCTCAGAGGTCACAGCCATTACCCCACCTTTGGCCATCCCATCGCCAAGAGCCAATGCAAATGGAAGACCCGATGGGAAACCATTTGTTTGTCACAAATAAGGAGAAAAACAATCATGACCAGAAACAGACAGCCAAAAGCAGCTGCTCACTTAGGCTCTCTCCCCTCTAGAACTCCTAAAAAGGAAACAGGCAAATCCAGTGGAATTCTGCTGGTTTGGGCAACGTTGGGGAGTTTCTATTTTGCTGTTTGTTTGCTTTTCTGACGGCAGGTGGCAGTAAAGAGTCTTTCTTTCTGCCGCTTCGTGCCTTTGCCTGCTCCTAGGACTCCCAGGACCATTGGTTCCCCACTGGTGCGGAATGATCATGACTAACCCCAGCTGCCTCACGCTCTTCCCTTACGGTTATTATGGTGCTGCCCGTAGTTAAGGGAGGCCAAGCTCCGTGCTTGGGATGTTGCTAAGAATATTTCCCAGGATTTGCTTAAGTCCAGCCTAGATATGAATACAGGCTAAATATAGCCCTTTTATCCTTGCTGACCACACCCATCACACACTGCCCGGCAAAGCCAGAATGTGGAGGAGGGTTGAAAAACACTTTGTATCTCAGCAAAATGTTTGAGATCTTCAGCCTGCTGAGTTGTGCCCAGCCTCATAGTATTGGTCTTAAGTCCGGGAAGGCAAAGCTTTGGTTTTGGTTTTGCTCTTTTGCCCAGTAAACTCAAGGTTTAGAGCTCAGTATTACTATCAGATAAGTGGGAACAGGACAGCTGCGGGTCTTGGTCTTCTTCTAAAACGAAAGACAAACTACAACAGCGTCACAGTGACGATATTTCTTGCTCGGTGGCTGAATTATTGTTACTTGAATTCCATTCGCTCAGAATGCCTCCTGGGGCTCATGAATTTTCAATCAAAGGACCTGGATCCAAGACTTGCCAAGTATAATCTCAATGGTCTTGAGCCAGTCATAAACTACTGTGGGCCTCAGCTTCTTCACCTGTTAAATAAGGGAACTGGACAAGATGAGCTCTAATGTCTCCCGCTCTAAATCAGGGATACAATGAGCCTCCTCACCCTCAATCTCCTTCCTCATTTGTTAAATGGAAATAATTGTACCATTTATTCTTTCCATAGGTTGTTACATGGAAGGAACTTTAAAAACTCAAGCCCTCTACCAGTGTGATGTCTAATCCTCATTCATTATCCCAATTGGTTCTGAATCCCGTTTGGGTGATCTTCCTTTACCCTCATGTGAGGTAATCCAGCACCCTGAAATTTAAGAAAAATAACAGTAAAAGGTTTTGTTTGCTTTTAGGAGGGCAGGGCAATTGGGGTTAAGTGACTTGCCCAAGGTCACAGGGCTAGTAAGTGTTAAGTGTCTGAGGCCCGATTTGAACTCAGGTACTCCTGACTCCAGGGCCAGTGCTCTATTCACTGAGCCACCTAGCCACCCCAGTAAAAGGTTTTTATGAAAAGATTTGAGTATGATGCTTTGTACTCTCCCTACCATACAACAAACACCTTCTTCCCCCCCCCCCAAAAAAAACATTTAAAGATCACTGCTTCTGAGAAATCATCAAGTGCCCTGAATGTGTCTTAGACTTCTTATTCCCTTTAGCCCATTAGACTAGGTCACATACCATTGTAAATGAAGAACAAGTATGTGTTGCTTGAGTAATGGTATTTGGAGGGACCATGGCATAATTGGGATACTATTTCATTTGTAAATAATATTGACTGAATAGTGGGGAAAATATGTTGGGTTTTATTTCTGAGGGGTTTTTTTGTTTGTTTTCTGAGTTTTGGGTTATGTTTGGTTTTTTTAGTACTTCACTTATGTTTTAACTCACTGGAACTCCCAACAAGGAAACTCCCCCTACCAATGCATGGTAACTCATTTGTAATTTTTATACTTCTTAGGAGTTGAGGGGGAGAGGGGTGACTAACCTAGAATCACATTACCAATATGAGATAGTAATACTTGGACCCAGAAAGCATAGCCTTCCCCACCTCCCCCACTATTCCACAAGGCCTCTCTCTTTTGTATTAAAGGTGGATCCCATTTCCTTACTAAGCAGAACGTACCAGCTTCGACTAGATATAATTATTAATCTAACCAGGAGAAAAATGACTCCACACAAATAGAAAAATATTTATCATTCAATGAAGGTACCCTGGATAGGAAATATAATAAGGGCAGTGAATAGCAGAATGTATGAGGGAATCATCGAGGCAGCCAAGTTTTCAGAATTTATCTTGTCATCATGGAAGCTGGAAAACTCTGAAGCAGAACTTCTCATTGTATGCAAATGAGAAGGTTTTGCCTTGGTTGCCTTGCATGATTTAATGTGGGAGTAGACAATAAAAACAACTTGGTTTACTGAATCTGTGAGTTCCTTTACCCCCTTGAAACTCTGAACATGAAATCCATCACATTGAAAGAGGTCCCACTCTTGACAAGGACCATTACCATTCCACTCTACAAACTTATTGAAATAACTTATGCCAAGATGCTCAGTAGGTTGTACTGCAAATCTCTAAATGATACCTATTAAACCAACCCTGGAATGTCTTATTACCATTATGAAATTTTGTGGTTTTATATTGGCCATTAGGAAGTATTAGAAACCTCCAACCAGGCAAAAGTATGTTATAGCTGGAGGGGTCTTTGAGATACTGAGAGTCTTGAAGGGGTTCTTTATGAGACAAGACCTTCTTGGCTTGACAGCTGTCGGGCACATACTGTGATAGCCTTCCAAAATATTCCAAGCTGCAGATTAGTTGCACAGCTTCATTGCTAAATGCTGGCTTTTCTAATCAACCATGGTTTGAATGCCTGTGGAATTCACCCTGATCCTCTGGTAAATGTTAAGTCTTTGTTGGCAAGGGACAACCAAGGGATTTCTCTGAAGTCTGAAGGGCCAAAGAAAATCTCTATAAAACAAAGATAGATTTCCCTCCCTTCTTTAATGCTGAAAAAAATGCTGATGCAAATATCCAGTGGGCATTAATGCCATTTCCCTAACCTCAAGGGAATGTTCTGTAGAAAAGATACTTTTTCAGCTACTAAACTGTCTTCTTGTCAGTCTTTACAAAGCCATGTTTCCAAGTCTGATGAATGCATTCTTGGTGGTTTATATATAACTCTGATTCTTGGAGAGAGGCTTTTGGAGGGCAACAGTAACATTGTTGTTTTAAAGAATCAAAGGATCTCTTCATGAGAAAGTCATTTGCTAGAGCTTAAATGTCAAAGAGAAAAGTCCCATAAACGACGCTGAAACAACCATTCATCAAGGCTTAAATCTAGTAAGATCATCCATCATTCCACTACCATGTGAAGAAGATAGGGAAAGGAAAGTCTCCCCCCACTTCCCCTCCTTGAGTTCAGGGGTTGGTGAAAATTATGGGTCACAGAGGGTTAAGGGTAAGGTTCGAGAAAATACTAGCATGGCATCTCTATATGATGGATGCTGAGAATCTACAAGGAATGTTGGTTTGTTACTGAAGTCATATTAAAACTGCTTTCTGCCACCAAAGCCCCTGTTTTCAAAGACTAACTCTCTCAGTGATGTTCTATGGCTGCAGATTATGGCACACGGAGATCTCAGGAGAATCCCAACTGCAAATGAACCAATGGCCAATGGAATGTACCTGATACGATTGGAAGCAGGCTGCTGCATCTTGCTGTCACTTCTCAGTCAAGAAAGAACAGAAAAGACAAACATAGAGCAGAAGAGAGAAAGCCTGACTCTAGGAAGGAAGATATGGTTTTGGGTCCTGCCTTTGGCACATACTAGCTGTATAACACTGGAAAAATCACTTCATCTCTCAACAACTTTTTTGAGATTTTTAACTGTAGAACAGATCCTGACCTATGGGTAGAGGAAATTTTCTCATCAGCTATTCCCTATGCCAATGAAATCACAGGTTGATCAAAAACAAATAAATGGAAAAAGGAATGGGCAATCACATAGGCAGAGTGGACAGTTTATGGGTTGTCCCAATATTTTAATCTGTTTCATAGGTCACTATGCCCAAAGAATTCATTATCTACTGATCCAAATTTTGGAGATAAATTTCTACATCTTTAACTGGACTGCTCTTCACAGAAAGCAGAGGCATTCCATTACCAGAACTACTCAACACTTTCCTATAAAATGCTGCCAGAGTTATAATTCATTCACCTTTTAAAAAATTCTCTTAGTCTTAAAGGAAGACCTCTGTTTTGTTGGATAGGTCTTCCTTTTATAGAGACTTTCTGAAGATAGAGGGGCAAAAATCATACAGGACAGGAAGAAATTACTGGGTTGCAATCTACAAGAACATAGGTGCTTAACAAATGCTTTTGGATTGTACAAACGCTTTGGAATGCTTTTGAATAAATAGAATCAAGCAAAGTTGACTTAAAAAAGCAGTAAATTGGGGAAACAAAGAATTCTTATAGTAAATACCTCTCAGAAACATTCCTTGTAGATTCTCAGCATCCATCACACAACAGTTGCAGCACTAGTATTTTCTCTAACTTCACTCCTAACCCACTGTGAGCCATAATTCCAATTATATGAAATTGAAAAGCTTTTGTACAAATAAAATCAATCCAGCTCAACTTAAAAGAAAAATAGAAAATGTAGGGAAGAGAGTCTTTATAGTAAATACCTTTCATAAATATCTGATATCTAAGACATGGGGAACTAACACAAATGCATAATACCAATAGTTATCCCTCAATGGACAAATGATCAAAGGATAAAATACATATTTCTTAAAAGAACTACAAATTGTTAACAACCATCTGAAAAAGTTTTTTTTTTCCAAATCACAAATTATGCAAATTAACTCTAAGGTTTGATCCCACACTCTGCAAATTAGTCAACATGGGAATAGTGAGCACTGGAAAGGGTAAGGAAGATAGTCATGCTAATATATTGCTAAGGGTGCTATGCATTCCTCAAATAACTCTAAGAAACAACTTGAAAGTATACCCCAAAAAAGTGTTTATACAATGAAAATAATAGCCTTCAATAAAACAAAACAAAACAAATTCTCAGCCTGTCACTTGATACTACCTCCCTGTGCTGTTAGAAGAACAGTGCTTTTTAAAGCTCAAAGTGCTATATAAAGATGAGTTGTTACTGCTTTGGACTAACCTTGACATTCTCAAAGAGGGTAAGGTATAATCACCCCTTTGCCTCCTGTTGCCCAAAGGCTAGGAAGGAAGCCCTCCAGCTACTGAATGTGCTCATTAGAGGTATTTGTAACTTGATAGATGGCCTCAAAATAAGTCAGAGATTATGGCTTTATAAAAAAAAAAATGTGTATCACGGTATACTCTAATTTTGTCGATGGGCTGAAGTAGACATTCCCTTAGTGATGGGATGCCATTGTAATGAAAATAGAATCCATTAAGAAAACCTGACCTTGTTCAAAGATTCAAAATGTAGGATTTGAAGAGTTGGAAGGCACCTGATAGGGTATCTGGTCTAAACTCCTCATTTTCTAGTTTAGAATGCTGAAGGCAGGAAGCAGAAGGAATTTGCATATCCAAGGACATCCAGGTAGTAACTAGAAAAGATAGGGATTCAAACCAGGGACAATCACCACAAATTCCTCTCTCTCATAACTACACCACACTGACCTCCCTATTGTCTGCTAACCTAAAATGACTCCTTCCCCAGCCCCACCCTTCACTAAAAAAAAAAAAAAAAAAAAAAAACTTCCCCCATTATCCAACCCCAAGTCCCACCTTTTCCTTAAAGTAATAGTTGACCAAACAAGGTATGCAGTGGTGTCAAACTTTATTTTTAAGTGGAAAAATCATTCTTAGTTCAAGGGCACTTCAGAAACAGGCAGCTCGCAGACTATGATCTTTGTGCCATAGTTTGCTAACCCTGGTCTAGGGATCTGATTCAAGCTGGCTCCAGTAGACCCAGCCTCATCATGATGCCAATAGTTCAAGACACTAAACTTATTCTTGGCACTTCTCATTCTTAATAAAGTATCTTTTCAAAAGTCTCTTTGGAAGCATGTGGCCCCTCTGCTTTGGAAGCTATAGTTGGGGGACATCAGAGACCCCAAGAGCCTTCTCACCCCTACCCTGCTCTGCTCTTCTCATTCACAGCAATAACCCAAGATTAAGCAAGCCAGTCATCTTTCAGAAACAGTGCATAAAAGTGCCACCTTGGGGGAGAGGAGGGAAGGGGGTGGTGGTAAACAGAAAAACCTCCCCTTTCAATCTTTGCTCCTCAATATCCATCCCCATTATAGGCAGCTAGGAGGTGCTATAGGGCATAGAGAGCTCAGCCTGGCCTGGAGTCAAGAAGACTCATCAGCCTGAGTTCAAATGTGACTTCACACACTTAACTGCTGTGTGACCCTGGACAAGTCACCTCACCATATTTGCCTCATTTCCTCATCCTGTATAATGATTAGAGGGAAAAGACGAACTTCTCCAGTATCTTTTCCAAGAAAACCCCAAAGGGGTTGGACACAATGGAAAATGACTAACCAAGAGCAACAGCCCTACACACACACACACACACACACACACACACACACACACACACACACATACACATATATACACCCATGCACACACACATACACACGCATGCAAGCACACACATGCATACACATATGCACACATACACATATAAACACACATATACACACACACACACATACAACATATTCTACAAGTCAGATTTATTTGGGTTGCAGAACTGTTTTCTCAAAACACCAATAACCCCAGAGAGCATAGAGTTCATCACTTACATCCTCCGCACTATGGTTAACATTAGATTGACCGCTTTCCTCCTCATGCCATGCTGTGATGTGCTCCATACATACATTTTTATTTGGGAGAAGGGAGGGGAAATTGAGGGATAATTGTGAAGTAGGAAGGGGACAGAGAGAGCAGCCTGGGATGGGAGCTGAATTAAAAGGCTAATGACAATAACAATAACTTTCATATGTTTATGATGTTTAGCACAATATGTTATCAGAGCTATCACATGTGGTTGTTTGTCCTTCACTCTTGAAGAGAACCAGTGACATCAGGAAGATGATGTCATGACTTGCCAGTACACAGAATTGAAGTTCATTTATATCTGTGACTGTGCAAAGTCACCGACCTCACTTTCTCCTCCGGAGCCATCTGGGTCTGAGCCATCTGGGTCCGGTGACAGGATGCAGGTCAGCATGACTGGTGATGGCCCCAGATGCAGTGGGAGACCTTGGTCTTTCTTAGCTAGGTCTTTCCCAGCTCCCAGTTTGTCTGAGAACCCAAACAAACAGAGAAAGGAAGAAACTGATGGAGCAAAGTGTACTTTCCACATTCCCAGTGATGTTTCACCTTCAGAGCCCAAAGGGGCAGATGCAGGTGGAAAAAATCCCTTCAATCCTCTCCCCCTCCCCCTGCACACACACTTCCAAGTCTAGCCTCTAGAAAAGGCAGCAGGGAAAGTCTCAACCTTCCCCAGCCTGCCATGTCCTCCACCTCTTCAGCCTTATCTTAGGCTGCTTACACTAACATAATAAGTAACACATTACATATAAACACATATATACTGCTTCCTTTCTTGAGTTCCTGATTTCAGTTGAACTGCACAACTAGCAGTTCTGAGATGCTCTGTCTTCTGCACCCTGGAATTTGCACAAACTGTCTCCCTGCTTTGGATGCCCTCCCTCTTCATCTCCATTCCAAATCTTTTTCTTCCCAGATGCCAGCAAGTCTCCCCACCCAAAGTGTTGTTGCTGACTCTCTACTCCATTTTCCTCTAAGTCTATAATCTTTTACAGAGAAGCCTTTGATCTCTATGAGAGGTAACTGGTGGCCCAGTGGATGAATTACTGGACCTGGAGTCAGGTAGACCTGAGTTGGAATGTGTCCTCATACAATTACTAATGTATGACCCTAAGTCACTTAACCTTGACTTACCTCAGCATCCTCAAAGGTAAAATGGGAATAATTACCTCCCCAATGTTGTGAGGATCAAATGAGGTGATATGTGTTGAGCACTTAGCACAGTTAAGCACTGGAATACAGTAGGCGCTATTTATTGCCTTTCCTCTAGCCATCATGATGGTCTAGAACAATGGTGTCAAACTCAAAGAGAAAACAGGCCACATGTTGACTTAGAAAACCACAAATTCACATTATCTATGTTGTATTCTATTTTTATTTATTTTTTAAACATTTCCAGATTACATTTTAATTTAATTTGGCACCTATTCAGAATTGTCTATTTGACATTTCTGGTCTAGAAGATAGTCTGTGATGTGGGAAAATGAGAAAGCTCATCTTGGCAGAGCTTTGGGATGGGTTGAAGAGGGTGCAGAAGGAAAGTAGCAAAGCATTGTGTGTGTGTGTGTGTGTAAATATATGTAATGTTCTGTTTGGTAGCTATTAAATTCATAATTAAAAATACATTACATACAAACACATGTGTAAATATGCATATATATGTATGTATAGACATATGCAAGCTTTCTGGACCATATATGGCCTCACTTGTGATTGTGGCTGATAGACACCAAGCATTAACTGGATCTGCTGATTCCAGATGAACAAATTAAGGAGAGGAGACCAGCCATAAAACCAACTCTGGAAGGGAAACATTTTCCACCACAACAGAATGGCCCATACCCACATCTGACCACTGTTGTCCCAAAGCCACAGACATGAATGATCTGGGTAATGTGTCTTCAGTATTGGAGACAGTACAGATATGATCACTTTCTCAAGAAGGTATCTAGTCTGCTCTTACCAAAGTTTACCATTAGGGTCTCTTAGCTTCTGATTTTGCCACAGAACACACAAGGCCAACCTTCCCACCCTGGGTTTCACATATTTCCAACCTGTCCAGCTGATCACAGTGGGGGAACATTGCTTTCCCTGGCTCCAGGATCTCTATACATGCACCTAGAGCACCTTACATAGGTCTGCCCATTCCAGGGAGTAAAGGGGACAACAGGCACCCCTGGCCAGCTTCCTGCAGCTCTTTGAAGAAGACCATGAAAGGCCTTGACAAGATCACGACAGAAAGAGCAAGACTTGGACAGCTTTTTACCAGCACAGAGCAGACCTCTACTTGGAAAGTAGATATTGAGGTGAAGCATCATAGCATGAGAACTGCACTGGTCTATGTGGCATACAACTCCTGGCCACCCTTAAGGAGCTAGAGCAAAGGTTCTTAACTTGGGATCCCCAAAGGGGTCTATGGAGAAATTTCAGGGGGGTCTGTGAACTGGATGGCAACAAAAATTAGCTTTATTTTTACTACCTCTAATGGAAATCTAGCTTTTCCTTCAGTCATGCATGTAGGCAACGAGCCTGGTTCTGAGAAGGGAGTCCATAAGCTTCACCCTATTGCCAAAGGAGTTCATGATACAGTAACAACAGCACTTTATCTGTGTTATCTCATTTGATCCCTACAATAAATCTGTAAGGCCGATGCTATTATCATCCCCATTTTACAAATGGGGAAACTAAGGCCAAACATTACACATCCAAGAAAGCATCTGACACTCCCAAATCCAACTCTCTACTCACCTACTTCACCACTATTTGCCTCAACTATCCCCAAAACACATAAGAATTCTGAGGGGTTGGTGGTATACCCCAATGTAACTGATTTGGCATGAGCTGATGGGGTAAAAAGTGGTTTTCCAACTTTAATCCCAGTGCTCTTCCTGTGACCTCCCCCAACTCCTCTCTGCTTCTTCAAACTGGATGGAAGTTGGAGAACTAAGAATGAGACAGTGGAGACTGAAAGCAAACATGGGGGCAGGTCTATGCATGATTAGGAACCATCATTCATAGCTGCAAATTGGACTTTGTTTCCAACATTTGAATACAGATTGATTACAAATGAAACTATGCCATTTATGTATTGTGGAGTGAATGGCTTTTCCTCTCGTTTTGTTAGTTGCCTATATATCCTGTCTGTCTTTTCAGAGATATTTACTACAAATCAGTACAATTTTTGGAGGTTTCTCTTTATGTCTAGAAACTGGCAAAGTTGACATGAGAAGGGAATAGTCAATATTGGAGGGTTGTCCAAAAGCAGGCCCACTAAAACACCATTGGTTGAGTTACGTATTGGTCCAATTAATCTGTAAAGAAATTTCAAATTGTGTTAAAAAATGGATTCAAATGTCAATATCCTTTAACCCAGAAATCTCATTAGTAGGCACATACTCCAAGGATGCTAATGATAAAAAGAGATATTTATAGCAGCACATTTTGTGGTAGCAAAGCACAGGAGACAAAACACGTCCATCAAATAAGGAAATCCCTAAATAATTTGTACATAAACAATATTGTGCTCTGAGAAATAATGAATATAAGGAATACAGAGAAATATGAGAAGCTGCAATGAACTGATGCAAAGTGAGGAAAGCAGAACCGGGAAAACAACCTATACAATTATTACAATGATGTAAATGGAAAGACACATGGCAGCAAAATAATTGCAACAACACCATGCAATTTGGTTCTAAACTGGGTCATTCTAAGTTGGGAAGGCTCTTCCCTCTCTTCTTTCAGAGATGTGCACCTATGGATGGAGTGCTGCATACTGTCACATGTTTTCTAAAGTTAAAATTTGGTGACTTTGCTAGACTCTTTTTCTCTCTCTTTTTTTATTCTTTGTTATAAGGATGGATGGAAGAGGGGACACATTGGGGAATGTAAGTGATGCAAATAACAAAATGTATCTAAAAATATTTTAAACTAATGAATATATTCATTGGTATCATTCTTTTGGGGCTGTAGGAAATGAGAACCTCATGTGTTCTAATGGTGGAAATATCAACAATAGTCAACATGGCCCAGTGAGTAGAAGACCAGCCTTGGAAAGAGGAAAACCTGTTTTCATTCATGTCTTGCCTCTGACATATTGACTGTCACAACATTTGAATGGCCCCTATTCCCACCCCACCCCCAATCTACTGTCCAAGACTACAAATTGCAAACTATTTGAGGCTCTTCTCCAGGAAGACAAAGTCACAGGTTTAGACCAAAAGACAAAATAAAATTTTAAAGTCTAGCTGTATTCCGAGCTTCCCACAAATTAGAAATCTGAACCACTGCTTCCTCCCCACAACAGACATATATGTTGCCGCCACTGTGCTGGTCTATGACTCCTCCTCGCCCACTTCTGACTGGCTAGGGAGCCCACGGAGTTTTCTATCCTCTGACAGTCCTGTAGTTTGGATGGCATTTGCTTCACTTTACAACAGGGCAGCCAAGGAGAGGCCAAGGGCCACATCTGATGGATTTCAGCCTAGGAATGCAGAGTTCTCTCTCCCAAGCTATGTGACTGCCTGAACAGGTCTATTCTCCAGGCTTTAGAGTTCACATGTCTAAGCATGTCTTTGGCTCGGGTGGCTACCCTCTTCAACTCAAGGCATCTTTGCCCCTGACCTCCTGCCAGTGGGCAAAGCAGGAACAGGGTATCAGAAGCCCAGCCTGGTGGGCAGGTTTTTTTTCAGTCAGCCATCTGCTCTGCTCATTTCAGAGAGGTCTCTGTGAAACCTCAGGCTTTGAATTCTGGCCTGATCCCACAGCTTAAACTGGCTTATTACCATGCTAATAGTTTAATACATATATTCAATTCTCCTACAGATGCTTATCCTTCACTCAACAATGCCTCAAAATAAATGCTTTTAAAGGTGATTTTAATGAGCAGTACATTTCAATTACACTTCGAGGTTTGTAAAATATTTTATCTATATGGACTCTATCTGCAATCTCCTGACCATAGGCATTTTCTTTTTCTTTTCCTAAACCAGTCATTTCAGTGTTGAAGGAGTCTTAGAGTGAAAGAACTCTCTCCCAATGCGCTTCAGTACCTGCTTTGCAACTTTGCCATCTGTTTAGGAGGGTGTCCCTGGGACCTGAGGAGTCAAGTTAGGGCCCAGGGTCCCACAGTCTGCTGGTATATAGGAGAAACAGACCTAGTCAAGGTCTATCCAATTCTGATGCTGGTTCCCAGCCACCTTCTCTATATAGGATCATGGGATCATTCAGAATTGTGACTTGATTCCAACACTTTTTTGTAGATTAGGAAACTGAAGTGACTTGCCCCACCATGTCACACATATATAAGTAGAAGTCAGGATTCAAACCCAAATCCTTAGTACTCTTTTTTTTTCAATTACATGAAAAAACAATTTTTTACATTTAAAAAAAATTGAATTCCAAATTCTTTCTTCTTCCCCTCTCCATTGATATAGAAAGTAGTTTTATATAGGTTAGACGTGTGCAGTCATGTAAACTATATTTCCCTATTAGTCATATTATGAAAGTAAAAACAGACCAAAAAACTCAAGAGAAATTTTAAAAGTTTTTTTTTTTTAAGTATGTTTTGATTTGTATTTAGAAATCATCAGTTCTTTCTCTGAAGAGAGTGGCATTTTTCACCCTAAGTCCTTCAAAATTATCCTGGATCTTTATATTGTTGAGAGCAGCTAAGTCATTCACAGTTGATCATAATGACAATATTGTTGTTACTATGTACAATGTTCTCCTGGTTATGCTTACTTCACTTTGCATCAGTTCATATAAACATTTCCAGGTTTTTCTGAGTTCATCCTGCTCATCATTCCTTATAGCAAAATAGTATTACATCATTTTCCGTGTGAGTATACATATATATACATATATATATATATATATACACAGACATATACATGTGTGTGTGTGTGTGTGTGTGTGTGTGTGTGTATATATATATATATGTAGTGTGCGTGTGATTCCTTATAAAAAAAAAATCTCTTTGGGACACAGACCTAGTAGTGGTATTATTGAATCAAAGGGTATTCACAGTTTGTTGGCATTTTGGGCATAGTTCCAAATTATTCTCCAGAATGGATGGATCAATTCACAACTCCCTCAACAATGTATTAGTGTCCCAATTTTCCCACATCCTTTCCAACATTTGTCATTCTCTTTTCTGTCATATTAGCCAATCTAATAGATTTGTGAGGTGGTACCTCAGAGTTGTTTTAATTTGCATTTCCCTGATCAGTGGTGATTTAGAGCATTTTTTCATATGAATATAAATAGCTTTAATTTCTTCATCTGAAAACTGCCTGTTCATATCCTTTGGCCATTTATGCATTTTATTTTTATAAATTTTACTCAGTTCTCTAAACATTTGTGAAATGAGGTCTTATCAGAGATACTTGTTGTAAAAAAAAAAATCTCCCAGTTTTCTGCTTTCCTTCTAATCTTGGTTGGATGGTTTTTGTTTGTGTAAACCT
This sequence comes from Pseudochirops corinnae, assembly GCA_028646515.1. Taxonomy (NCBI): domain Eukaryota; kingdom Metazoa; phylum Chordata; class Mammalia; order Diprotodontia; family Pseudocheiridae; genus Pseudochirops; species Pseudochirops corinnae. The sequence continues at coordinate 533,183,622 of CM053585.1, forward strand.
TTTTAATTTAATGTAATCAAGATTACTCATTTTATATCCTGTTGTGCTCCCTATCTCTCTAAATTCTTCCCTTATTCATAGATCTGACAGGTAAACTATTCCATATTCCCATAATTTGTTTATGGTATCACCCTTCATGTCTAAATCATGTAACCCATTTTGCTATCTGCCTTCATTTTATGACTGAGTTCATACCATTCACATTCACAGTTATGATTACTATGTATTTCCCTCTATCCGACTTTTCTCCCCTGCATTTATCCTTTTATCTCTCTTCTTTCATCCTGTCCCTCCTCCAAAGTGTTTTTCTTCTGACTTCTACCTTAACCAATCTGCTCTCCCTTCTATCAGCCTCCCTCTTCTTTTGTTCCTCCTCCCTTCTACTTCCCTGTCAGGCAAGATAGATTTCTTTGTTATTAATTACTTTATTTATTTATTTACTTTTAGCTTACAGCATTCAGTTCCACAAACTTTTAAGTTCCAAATTTTCTCCTTCTCCCTCTCCTCCCCCACCATAGCAGTATGCAATCCTATATAGGTTGTATAAATACCTTCACATTAAACATTAGTCAAGTTGTAAAGAAGGATTATAACCAATGGAATGAACAACGAGAAAGAAGGAATAAAACAAACAAAAAAGAGAGAGAGCAAGTAGTTTGCTTCAATCTGCATTCAGATTCTGTAAATCTTTCTCTGGATGTGGATAGCCTTTTCCGTCATGAGTCTTTTGGAGTTGTCTTAAAACCTTGCAATGCTGAGAGGAGCCCAGTCTATCAAAGTTAGTCAATACAGATACTATGGGTCTGTAATTGTATACAATATTCTCCTGGTTTTGCTCCCCTCACTCAGTATCATTTTATACAAATCTCTCCAGGTTATTATGAAGTCCATCTGCTCCTCAATAGTATTCCATTTCATTCATGAACCACAACTTATTTAGCCACTCCCCAATTGGTGGGCATCTCCTTGATTTCCAATTCTTTGCCACCACAAAAAGAGCTGCTATGAATATTTTTTGTACATACAGGTCCTTTTTCCACTTGTATAATCTCTTTGGGATACAGCTCTAGAAGTGGTGTTGCTAAGTCAAAGGGTAAAATAGATTTCTATACCCAACTGAGTGTGTATAGTTACTGCCTTTTTGAGCCAATTCTAATGAGAATAAGGTTCAAGCCTTGCCTCCCACCCCCATCTTCCCCTACATTTTAAAAGTTTTTTAGTGCCTCTTCTATGTGAGATGATTTACATCCATTTTAGCTCCCCTTCCCCTTTCTCCTGGTGCATCCCTCTTTCTCACCCTTAATTATAAAATGACAGTGATTCCTGTAAGACCTACCTGACAAGGCTCTAGTGAAATCCTGAATGTCTCTTCACAAACCTTAATTCAATATATAACACCCAATTCTGCCCATTACTGGTCCTCAGCAGCCCTGCTTCGAATATATTCAGGACTTGGGCATAAGGCACAAAGCCCAGCACTATCCTAGTGCCTGACACATAGTAGGTACGTATTGCTAAATGGTTGTTGATTGAGTCATTGATATGATCATCATTCCCTCACTGTCAGGATTCCTGCAGTCCCAGGGACTCCCGGGACCACCTTATGAAAGCCAAAGAAGGATACTGAGTGAATTTCAACTAGGAATGTATTCAGAGGCAATGCAGTTATTTGGTTACTGGGTCTAAAATGATTTCACAGTCTGGTGGCTTCTGCAGCAGCAGACAGGCAGTCTTAGGAAAAGGACAGAAAACATCTGTTGTGGTGCTGGCCACCAGCCATTAGAATGGAGCATCTTGGCCATCTTTTTTTTCCCAAAACTGGTCATTTAACCTGATGAACACTACCAAGTCTGTTGCAAGTGTAAAGCATAGTCATACCTATGCCCAGGAACTTGAGTATCTTTCTTTAAGGAAAAACTAGTAATAGCAGTTGATAGGACAGTTATGAAGTGCAATTAAAAAGCAGCACTTTAAGGTATGCAAAAGGCTTTCCTTATAACCTCCCTGTGGGGTAGATAATGCACAATACAAACCAGTCTGTCCACAACCATTTAGCAATACGTACCTACTATGTGTCAGGCACTAGGATAGTGCTGGGCTTTGTGCCTTATGCCCAAGTCCTGAATCCTGCTCCCAGGTCTAGGATGATGCCTCTCTTCACCTCCACTCCTTAGAATCCTATGCTATGCAATGCTCAGTGGCACCTCCTACAGGAGGTCTTCCCTGATTCCCACCCTCACTAGCTCTGAATAGTTGTTGCTTTCTTCCTCCTGTATCACTTTCTATTATCTTTGTTTAAATTTTGCAGTTATATATCTATCTGTATATATTGTCTTTACACAGAGGGATGGACAGGCACTAGTATTTGAATCCCAGCACCTGCATAGTGCCTTACACATAGTAGGTACGCAACAAAAATATTATTGAATTGAATTTTCCTTCTTTTATAGACAAGAAAATTGATGCCCAGAGAGGAGGGAGGGGCAATGAAGAAGTACCAGGTCATACAGTATTTGAGAAGAAAGAAACCTTACAACAGAAGTTCTTACACTTTTCTGTATTCTGAAAACCTTTGGCATTTTTGCAAAGCCTTTAGATTCCTCACATAAATATTTTTAAATGCATTGGATAAGATGGGATTGCAGTGGAAACAGTTATCAAATTGAAACAGTGATCAAAATGCTAAAAATGTAGCAAAAGTTCAGACTCCCAAGCTAAGCACCCCTGCCTTGGAGATTATCATGTTCAACAACTTTACGTTACAGATGAGTGTCAGGGTCCTCCCTGCAATTTATCCAAGGTCTCACAGAGGCTAGAAGCCAGGTCTCTGACCTCCTTCCCCAATGCCCTTTTTCCCCGTCCTGCTGTTCTCAGCTACAAACTCAAGATCATTTGTATTGATGGAGGAGATAAAATCTAATGATCAAAAAGACCCCTTGAATGTGGCAACTTCAGCCACCTTTCCCATGAAGCATTTTACAAATGAAGATTTTAAAAAGGAGCAGTTGAACCACTTGGGAGCTTCTTGGATTCATAGACTTGGAGCTGGAAGTCATCTCATCCAACTCAACTGATAGTTGAGGAAACAAGTCCAGAGGCATGACATGGTTTATCCCATAGAAGTAGTAAGTGGCAGAGTCAGGATTCAAATCCAGAGCCTCGAATCCAGAATATTTTCCACTGTACCACACTTTCTCCTTTTAATACTAAAGACTCACATTTCTGTTGGGGCTGAAGGTTTACAAATTCACAGAAACACTGAGAAATAGGCATGGGAATGTTCAATTATCTCCACTTTACATACATGGAAGGTGAGGCTCTAAGAATTACTTGACCACAGTCACACAGCAATGAAGCTTCAGAGGTAATACTTGAACTCAGATCTTGTGACTCCAAGCCTAAAATTCTTCTAGGGAGTATAAAGGACAATAACTGAAATTTATGTAGAGCTATCAGGTTTTAAAATTTCTAATATCATCACCTTACAATGTCCATGGTAAAATTTAGTCTCTGATGCTCACCGACTTCCTGCAATGCCTGAGCTCCTCAGAAAAGGTCAAACCTCTCTCCCCTCATCAAAACTTAGCTATCCTCTAGCCCATCAGAGAACATAGTTGTTCACTCAGTGATGTGGCAAAACAAGGCTAGAATTTCCCAAACCAGGGTACTCTATCTCTTTGTGGACTTCACTAGATGGGCTTCAGGTTACTTGTTTGCTTCTTCTATTCAAATGCCAAAAAGAAAAAGGGGAGAGGAGAGATTTAGATCAAAGTGGGGGTGGGGGTAGTCATTTATCTCTTTGTAAATTAAATTACCTTATCACTCATCCTTTAAGATGGGGTCCTCCTGGGGAGAATGTAGATTCAGAAGTGCTTTGTAGCTTTTGCATTTCAAAAATAATCAATTTAAGTAGAAGAAGAGAGTCTGTCAAATAAGAAATTTTTTTTTATCTTGTACAGAAATGTTTGCATCAAATATTTCTGCATAAGAATATGATATTGAAAATATCTAGAGAACTAATACAAATATGAAGGAATGAAAATGAATCAATAAATGAAGAAGTATTTATCAAGTGATTATTGTTGTCAAATACTCTGCTAGGGATATGATGAGACAATCCAAGCTCTCAAGGACATTACCATCAAACAGGAGAAGATAATACATTTTGGGGAGAGCAATAGGGAGAAGGGAAGGGGATGCCAGAGGAAGGTAACATGGACATGTTGGAAAATGATATCATTGCCCAGTAACTGGGCAAGAGAAGATGAAAGGTCTCTTATCAGAGCCCAGGGTCTCCACAACAGGAGTCCAAGTACCAGTGAGAAAAGGCCAGAGTTTGATGGCCAGGGTTTGGAAAGGGTAAAAATATAACTAAGCCATTCCCTTATGAGTAAATGGTCAAAAGATAAAAAGAATTTTCCAAAAAAAAAAATGTTATCAACAAAGATTTAAGGGGAAAATATTCCCAAGACTAGCACAAATCAAAACCATGATTTTACCTCACTCATCAAATTGGTAAAGATGAAAGAGAAAAATTGTCACTGTTGGAGGGGCTAGAAGAAAACAGACAAACATGCCCTGCTGGCAAAGCTGTAAATCAGTCTAAAGTTCATTCTGGGAAAGAATTTCAAATTATGTGAGAAGTCCCTAAATTGTTTATCCATACTCTTTGACCCAGTCATCTCCCCCCATCACTAACTTGTCCAGTGACACTGCCTGACCACCTGTGCCCTAACTTTATCACCCACTGTATTCTATCACATGAAACGTTTGGGTGTACAATGAAACATTACTATAATCAGGAATTTCTTCCCAGACAGATTTTAGTTTTAATTCCTGCAGGGTTTCTTCAGCTCTTCATTCTTTCCAAATGTGCCACTTCTGCAATTCAATGCAAATATTAAACAAAGACACACAACTTAATACAATAATCTGAGGCTAAATAAACAATACAAAATATTTTCCTCATGCCAAGCAGTTCCTTCTTGGCCCCTGACGCCAAATACCTTCACAATCTTAAGAATCTGAGTTATACAACCAGTCTCTCTTTTGGTATAAAGTTAGTCAATATTGCTGTGTTCTTCTTTGGGACATGTGGTCATTTCCTGCACCCCAGGCCATCATCAGTCATCCTGATTTTTGTCCTGCCACTGGACTTCAATGACTCTGGAAGAGATAATGAAGTTAATGGTGACTTTATACACTCTGCCTCACTTCAATCCGATTCATGTACAAGTCAAGACATCACCCCATGATATCACTGGTTCTCTTCGAAAATGAAGTACTGAAAACATTTTCCTCAGGAAATCCCATCTTTCCATTATTTTTTTTTTCAATAAGTCCTATGACACAATATATCCCTGATACATTACCAGAGCTCTGAGTTTTCATTCACTGGTCTCAGCCTTGAAAACTTTCAACTGATAATTCTGTGGCTCCATTTTTTCCCCACCCAAGATTCTATGTTGAAACCTCAGAATCTGACTCTTGTTTCTCCAGGACCTTAAAAAAAATCATGCTACCAAACTATTAAAACAGTGAAGATTTATTTAAAAGGCATAGAGAGAGAAAGAGACACACATCCTAGTCTGTTTACCAAGAGAATAGGTAGGGTTCATCGTCCATGAAATGCTTTTCCTTTCTCCTCTACCACCATGTTGCATTCTAGCAAAATCTGGTCACCATGATACTTACGGCACTAACTACTCAAAATTTTCCCTTGTACTTTGCTTTTGTGGGTCCCATGCTTGGTCCAATGCCAGCTGTCCTCTCTTTTCTTCCTGGGATGTGGACTTCCCTTACACATAATTCTGTTATCTTTATCATGTCTCTCAGAGGCTGCCAACAATGCTTGTTCACTATCCTCTTTCAACACAGCTCTGCTAATTCCTCAGACCCTTCCTTTTCCATTACTCCTCCAAAACTTTTCTTTTTAAGATTGGGTGTCCCAAGCTCTCTCAGACTGGAAGGGCAAGGGCTACTCATGCCCTAATCCATTACTGATTAGCTCAGGTGAAAAATGGAAGGACAAGACAAAGTTTACATACTAATTTAGGCATCATGCCAACCTCTACCTTCCCATGCCTGGTGTGGTATAGATATGTGATCAATTTAACTCACTTGCAGCTCAAAACTCTTGAGCTCAAGAGATCCACCACCCTCAGATTCCCAGGCAGTAGGAATTATAGGTATGTACCAACACCTTGTTATTGCTAATACTTGGATCTTGGTCCCTTGGATTGTGTACCCAGTGGGCACTTAGGAAATGTGATCTGATGATGGAATGAATGAAAACTTAAAATGGCCAGGTTTGTTCAGGAGTTTCCTCTTCTCATTCTGTTTTTTTGTCCATGTAGCAATCATTCCAAATGACTGGGAAAGAAGTTCCCATGGAAAGAAGTCCATATTCTCAGGGCCTCAAAAGAATTAATTAATTGGATCCATAGTAAACAAATATAAAAATGTAAGAACCATTTAAGTTATTTTTCAGTCATGCCTGACTTCACGACACCAACTGGGATTTTTTTGGCAGAGATACTGGTGTGGTTTGTCATTTCCTTCTCTAATTCATTTTATAGTTGAGACAAACAGGATCAAGTGACTTACCTAGGGTCACACAGCTAGTAAGTGACTAAGACCAGATTTGAACTCAAGAAGATGAATTTTCCTGATTCCAAGGCCAGTGCTCTAAACACCACCCCAAGGTGAGAAGTAGTCACCCCTTTTCATGGTTTTTGAGATGATCTCATTAGATATACCCACTTCCAACACAAACTTGCATGAGAAAAGGCGAGGTGAGAAGGATAAAGCCTGTAGGAAACAGGAAAGTGAAGTAAGTAGAAGAGGCAGATGAACTGGTAGCCAGAGTGATTCCACCACCACTTCTTCCATCTCCTTCCAACAGTTTCTAACCATCAAGGTCTTCCCCTCCTCAGCTGTAGTTTCCTAGTAAAGGCTCTTCTTATCAGCCCCCTAGCTCCTCCGTTCCACTGCCAAAATGCCTGGTGCCATATGCATATGTATATAGACAAAGTGCAATTTAGAGGAACTTGCCTCATAACCAACAGCCTGAGAGTTAGTTTGCTTTAGGAAAGGATTGTTGAGAGTATTTTCCACTGTTTTCATGATATTTACCTGCTTTGAAGTTTTCTTTAAACTGTCCTTTCTGTGCTGCTGTGATGTAGTATCAGGCTATATGGGGTGTTCAAGGGTATATGGGTGTTCAGGATGATGAACGCCTCTGCTGGGAGGGCTCACCAAGCCCTTTTCAGGGATGCTTAGTACCCTTTGGTATCCACTTTCACTCTACTCTCACCTGTGGCTCCAAGAAAGTGTAGCATGTGTGGTGGCCTCACTCAAGCGAACCATCTCATCAGACTGGCTAAATCAGGTTAAGGGTAACCAACAGGTCTCAAATCCATCAGTAAGTTAGGGGGATGTCTACCCCAAACATGTGAAGACTTGCTCCAGCAGAATGGGTAGATGAGAACAATTAGTCCCAGTGGCCATGAAGTTGACTGAAGCAGGCTCTTGTCAAACATCAAGGACACCAAAGTCCTCCACTGCATCCTGAACCATCTCCATTCTGCTTGAGTTTTGTCTTGACACTGAACTCTAATGACACAAGAAGAGAGGATGAGGCTGACAGCTTTGTATAACTCTGCGTCACTTAAATTTAATTCATACACAAGTCAAGACTTCACCCCATGAGGTGATTGGTCCTCTTCAAAATGATGGACAAACAACAACAAAGTAGTATCATATGATTGCTAGTTGGTTGTGGAACGTGATTCAGAGAGGGTGTGAATGGGGGTTTAGAGCAAGAATTGGCATAACTACAAGTCCAAACTGAGGACAGTCACCCAGAAAGAGGTAATTTATGTTATCTTCTCTTTCAGCCTTCTGAAAAAATCCATATGAGGAGGGAGTGAGGGGTTTGCCTTTTAGGGAAGAAGTAGACAGAGAAGGATCTGTTCAGCAGGAAGGTTGGTCCTAACTAGCCACAAACAGCACAAAAGCAAATATTATGAACCAATTGAGAGTTTTGCAGTCAAATGCTTATTCCAAAGTCAAAATTAAAGAGAAGCTGATGAATTCAGAGTATGCTAGATTAGTGATCTTGGCTCTTCTGGTGAGGAAGAGCCTGGAAGATGTGTCTGTCCTCATTTCTATGTTCTTGTAAGCTAAGGCATGCAGGGGTTGAATCACTTTCCCAAGGTAATTAGAGATCCAGGAATACATTCAAGTTCACTATAAATATTTATGTGCTTGGTTTTTTCTTCATTAAAGAAAGAGTACTGGCAAATGATTTTAAAAAGCTTTTAATCTGGGGTTATAAGACTTGGGTTTGGATCTAACCTATGGTACTTCCTACTTGTGCGACCTTGAGCAAATCACTTCACCTCAATGAACCTCAGTTTCCTCATCTGTAAGGTGATGGGGTTTGATTGGGCAGCATGGCACAGTTTTTGAAAAAGCATTGACAGGTGTCAGAAGAACTCAGTTCTGCTTGTGTGACCCTGGACAAGCCAAAGCTTCCATAGTTAGTGTCCTCAGAAAATGAGAAGGCAGAACTGAGGTCCCTCCCAGTACTATGTCTCTGATGCTATCACTGAGACTTAGGTCCTGGCTTTGCTATTTACTACCTCTGTGCGACCTTAGACAAGTCACATCCCTTGTGGGGTTTTCATTGCCCCATCTGTAAATGATGGAGAATAGACTATTACTAGTTCTGGGTGCAATATTTTAGGAAGGTGGTTGATAAGCCAGACATTATTAGGTGGGGTAAGTGGGAAAGGGTAGTCAGGAAACTAAAGATTCTTGAAATCATGTCATATAAGAACCTTCAGCTGGGGATGTTTAGCCAGAGGAGACAACTGAGCTGGGGACATAATTGATTTTTCTTTAAGTGTGTCTTCAAGGGCTATTACATGGAGCAAGGATCTGCTTCATTCTGCTTAGCCCTAGAAGGCAGTACAGAGAGCATCAGACGCAAGTTACGAAGAGACAAATTTGAGCTTGAAATAAGTAAATAACAAATACTTGTCTAAAATTGGGAAGGACAGTGAACTCTTCATCCACAGAGTTCAAGTAAAGGCTGAAGGGATATTTGTCTGAAACACTCCTTTTCCAGGGGTGAGTTGAACTAGTTGCCTCTGGACCCCCAAAATTTTGTAACTCCGTGACCTCTCATCAGCATTAGTAAAAGCAAGTGTTCAAAGACCTATAAACCTGAAGTAATTGTTACAGTAAAGCCAAATGGGAGGGTGATTCCATGACCACTAAGGTCCCTTCCCATTCTGAATTCCATGACCTTCTGATCCTCAGGGGGTGCCTGGTACCATCTGCTAAGCATACACATTTCTGGCTGGGCTCTCACCACCCATGAACCCAGTGTGAGCAACACACTGGCCCTCCCACCACCAGCCAGAGGCAGACAGTCAAGGATGGTTTTTCTTCATACAGCTGGCATACTTGCCAGTGGTTTGTTCTGCAAGTGGCCCACCATGCTTTCCTCTACTGTCTGTTCTGGAGAACACATGAGCTCTGAGTGGGCCAGGGCACACCCTGAGCACAGATGTGTCCCATACTGGGGGCGGGGTGAGGGGGGGCTCACATTCATTTGAATAACTGACTGATCTCACTCTTCCAAAGCTGAGAGCGGACAGAAACAGGCAAGGCATGGATGGGCCGTAGAGGCAAAGGGTCTGGTGATGAGCTGGTCTCTTCTACCACTTTGTTGCAACAACAGAAAGCCCATAATGGCTGATGTTTTGAACAAGATGAAAGAATGAGAGTTGTGAGCATTGAGAAAAGCACAACTGGGAAGTGGGACAGTCTACGGTACTCTCCACTGACTGCTCCTTCCTTCATTCCTCGGTGGGTACTACCCCTTTCACGGCCCCCTTCCCTTCAGACTTCTTTCTCCATCCTGCTCCAGCATCCTTCTTTCCCTGGAAGATTCCGCCACCCTAGATTGGTCCATTTCTCCTAGAATCCCCATTTTTTTAAAACAGTTGTGTCCTTTCTACTCATTCCTCTCTGGACTCTGCTGCTGACTCAGTTCTTCTTTATCTGCATTCCCCAGACAGGACTCTCCAAATTCAGCTCCCCCATGAGAATGTGATTTCCTTGAGGGTGGGGACTGTCCTTCTTTCTATTTCTTTTTGGATTCCCAGCACTTAGCACTGTACTTCTGTACATAGTAAGCATTAATAAATACTTATTGACTTTTTATTGTTCAGTGGGCTAATTTAGAATCCTAGCTCTGCCTTTTACTCCCTGTGTGCCTTTAGGCATGTCATGCAATCTCTCTCAGATTCATTTGCTTCACACACACACACGCACACGCACACCCACACACCCCAGGGTTGGATCAGATGGGCTTTAAAGACCCATCTGAATTTCTGATCCTATGATCCATCTGCTCTGTCTATTCCCTTTCTTCATTTCATTGCTTACTTATTCACATAAAGAGCAGTTATTAAGCTCCTGCTACCCTAAGCTCTGCCCATATGAAGCAAACAAAAGGCCCTGCCTTCAAGGGGTCTCCAGTCTAAAGAAGAAATAAAACCTGTACAGAGATAAGAAAGTGCTGGATAATTTGGGGGAGCAAGTCCAGGAAGACCAAAGGGATCCGGAAAAGCTTCCCAAATAGGTGGCGTCTGCTGTGGGCTTTGAAGAAAACTAATAATCTTAAGATTCCATCCTGGATCGCTGCCTTGTAATGGCTCAGGGATTGAGTAGTGCAATGGAACCACGAGCTGCACTGTGCAGGGTCTCCCAAGATGGACAGGTCACGCTGGAGTTCAGACAAAAGGTAATCTGCTGGAGAAGGAAATGGTAAACCATTCCACTATCTTTGTCAAGAAAACCCCACAGACAATATTGAGAAACAAACATGAGCTTAGAAAGACTTCAGGAGAGTAGAGAACGGGAGGGCCAGGTGTGCCATGGTCCACAGAGTCACCAAGAGTTGGCCACAACTGAAGAACCCGGCAACAGCAACAAGGATCCTAAGAAGTAAAGACAAGAACAGAATACATTCCAGGCACCGGGGAAAGACTGCACTAAACCATTGAGGTGGGAGGTGGAAGGCTGAGCTGAAGGAATAGCAAGTGAAGCAGTTTCTCTGGAGTGTGAAATGTGAAAGGGAGTGGTGGTCAGCTGGTGCCCAACCATGAAGGACCTGAGGAGTGCCTGGTATTCTCATCTCTGAAGGTGCTTATTCAGTACTGGCTATGTTTGCTTCATTGTAGTAAGGAGTCAAGGGATATGCCAACACATACCAGGATGGCGACATTATTTTCCCAACCAAAATGTCACACAATTGGCATTTATCAAGTACCTACTACATTCCAGGCACTGTGCTAAATGCTGGAGATGCAAAGAAAGATGACAAAAGATTTTCCCTTTAGGAATAATACATTTTTCTTCTTGAAATTGAGGCTGTTCCAGAAAATTATGAATATCTCTGTGTTGAAATGTTACAAACACAAATATTGATGAGAGAGAGACAGAGGGAGAGAGAACAGAGCAAGGGAGGGAGGGAGAAGGAAGGAAGGAAGGAAGGAAGGAAGGAAGGAAGGAAGGAAGGAAGGAAGGAAGGAAGGGAGGGAGGGAGGAAGGAAGAGAGGGAGAGAAGGAGAGAGGGAGAGAGGGAAGAAGGGAAGGAGGGAGAGAGAGAATTAAAGAGAGTATATCTGACTGGAAATAGGAAATACCTGCTTTCTCTGGCCCTTCCTTCTATCCATCAATTAACAAGCATTTTCCTAGAGCACTTCCCATTTGTCAAGCACTCAGTTAATCCCTGAGAATACAAAGAAAAGGGCAGCTAGGTGGAAAAGTTATTTACTATTTACTCTATTTGAGCTCCAGGCCTGAAGTCAGGAAGACCTGAGTTCCAATCCAGCCCCAGACACTTATTAACTGTGTGACCCTGGGCAAGTCACTTAGCACTGCCTTAATTTCCTCATCTGTAAAACGAGATTGAAAAGAAAATGGCAAACCATCATTCCACTACCTTTCCCAAGAAAACTCAAATGGGGTCATGAAGAGTCAGACATGCCTGAAACGACTGAACAACAGAATACAAAGAAAAAGTAAAAACAAGTGTGCTTCCAGATACTCTCAGGACACAACTTGCATTCTAAAGGTGGAGACGACTTATCGGTGGAAGGTCATGTTTTCTGAAACCTCTACCGGTCCTACAGCAAATTCCAGAGAGGTCCTGGGTGGTCCTGGAAACTTTTTGGGCCAGGGTAGTCTTTGGTATTTTCTTACTATGAAGTGAAGGGGTGCTCCGGACTTTGCAATCAGCTGTGATTTCCTCTGTGCGGGAATTCCATGAGTAACTTAGTCAGTAAGTCTGGGAGAGTTGCCTAAAGTTCCATGACACTGTCAGGCATGGTGCGAGTAAGCTGGTGACAAAAGGAGGGGTAGGGAAGAGAAGTCAGTCCCTGACCTCAAGGAGCCCCTAGTCTAACGCAAGAGACAGCATACAAACAGCTATGCACAAACAAGCTTTCCGCAGAGTAAACTGCAGATAATCAACAAAAAGAATGCCCTAGAACTAAGGGAGGGAGGGCTGGAGAACGGTGACTTACAGAAAGTGGGGTTTTAGCTCGGTTGTGAAGGAAGCCAGGAGAGAGAGATGAGGCAGGAGCTCACTCCAGCCATGGGGTACTTGCACAGGATTACGTGTTGTTGTTGCTGTTGTTGGTGGTGGTGGTCCTGGGTGCAGTGTGAGACCTTAGTAACGTCTTTATGCACCTAGTAAATATCCCAAGGAGCAGCTAGGTGGCACCACAGTGCACAGAGCACCAGGCATAGAGTCAAGAAGATTCATCTTTCCGAGTTCAAATCTTACCTCAGACACTTACTAGTTGTGTGACCCTGGGCAAATCACTTAACCTCTGTTTGCCTCAGTTTTCTCTTCTGTAAAATGAGCTGGAGAAGGGAATGGTGAACCACTCCAGTATCTCTGGAAGAAAATCCCACATGGGATCAAGGAGAGTCAGCACAATTGAACAACAAGAAGCGTGTAGGGCATATAGCCTTTTACAACTTAAGAAAATGTTGACATGTCCTTATAGACTTGAATTTGACAATTTGAACTGTCCCAGTGTGAAACAAATCACCTCCAGTGTTAGGGGCCTGCCCCCGAGTAAATGTATGTCCACTTATAGAGAGGATTCTTGACCTGGACACAGGAGCGAGGTCTGAGCTCAGATCCAGCAAAGCTCAGCTCAAACGCCCCATCCCATGTGAAGCCTTCCCTTCTCACCCCACCCTCCAAATTACCTTGCGTTTGTTTGTATGCATTTGGTTCTTTTTCGGGGATTCTTAACCTTCTTTATTTTTTTATTTCCTAGGCCCATTTGACAATCTGGTTAACCTGTGTGTGTGTGTGTGTGTGTGTGTGTGTGTGTATGCATACATATGTATATATATTTGCATGTCCCTACCCCGTTAGACGTAAGTTTCTTGAGGGCAGGTGCTGTCTTTTGCCTGTTTGATCAGAACCTTATAAACATAATCTATAAAATTATAATCCTATAATCTATAAAATAAATACAGAGGATTAATTCCAAAGGAAACCAAGAACAGTGAAATATAGGGATCAAAACATTTTTAAATGCATCCCTTGTGACTAGTCAGTTTGTGCTTCAAAAATGCTTGTTGATTGAAAAACTGGATTAGATCAATCCATCAATAAACATTGATTAAGCCCCTACTATGTACTGGCACCATGCTAGTGGATACCAGGGGATACAAAGAAAGGCGAAAGATAGCCCCTGCCCTCGAGAAACTTACATCTAATGGGCAGGGGGAGTAAGTGCAAATATATATGCATAGATATGTGTACACACACACACACACAAAGTAAGTGATACACGATAAATAGAGAATGATCAACAGAGGGAGGGCACAAGAATTAGAAAGGCTTGGGAAAGGCTTCCTACAGAAAGCAGGGTTTTAGTTGGGACTGAAGCCAGGGAGGTCAGTAGTTGGAGTGGAGGAGGGAGAGTGTTCCAGGCATGGGGACAGGCAGAGAAAATGCCCAGAGCTGAGAAACCAAGGGTCTTGTTCTTGGCACAGACAGGAGGCCAGTGTCACTGCATGGAGGAGCAAAAGTCAGACTGCAAGGCGTAAAAAGCCTGGAAAGGCAGGAGGGGACTGAGTTATGAGCTCTGGAGGTCCACCCGACCCCAAGATCCTGTGATGCCCTAATGTTCTCTTGTCAAAAGGAGAGTATCAAACAAACTAATTAACAGTAATCCTGAGGAATTACAGATTTCATCCATTACCCCCTTGAGAGCTATTTACACTTTGAAAAGACGAGTAGAAGAATGGAACATATTTAAACTAAAGCAATGAACAACTAAGAGCAGGCTTTTCAATCAGAGCCATCAACCTATTTCAGTAGGAGAGGGAGAGGAGAAAACAAGGGGGGAGTGAGAAAGGAGGAGGAAGATGCAAGGAAGCGGCATCATTCAGCACACAGTGTGCTGGTCTTGGTGCCAAAGGATGTGGGCTAGAATCCTGTCGAATGCTCTCTGTGTGACTCTGAGCAAGCCCCTGGATATCTGCCGGCCTCAGTTTCCTCTTTAGAATAACAGAGTTGGACTGCTGTGGCCTCTAGGGTCTCTTTCCATTCTGAATCTACGGTCTGGTGCAAGACCGCCCCACTCGAAGGGGAATGCTTGCTGCTTTGCCTGTAAATTGGAGGTGTGAGTTTTGGATCTAGACTCTGGCTCAGCGCAGGCCTCCCCAGGCTGCTCTGTCCTCACACGGGGAATTCTTACTGTTGCTTTTTAATAGGCACATAGAACAGCAGCTGTTCAATTATTGAGTAAAAGGGCTTTGGAAAGGGAGGGACTTTGGGAAACTGCTTTCCACTCCGGCTCAAATGAAATCGTTTTCTTTTTAACAGAACAAGTGCTTTATAAAGAGCGTCAACTTTCCTGCTCCACAAGAGGGTGAAATCTCTGGCCCCACCCCCTTTGGCCCTAAGAAGTCCATTAGTAACTTGCTCACAGCTGGGTTCTTTCCTATTTCCCAGCACTGAACACATCTGGGAAGGCCTGCCTCCCCTCCCTGCCCACCTACCAACACACACATGCATTCATTCAATTAACAAATATGTAGTCAGTGCCTACCATGTGGGAGGAGGAAGGATGCTCATGAGGACAATTCTGGCTCACTGAGATCAGTTACCCTCTCGGGGTTACTCTCTAGTGCAGCTGGGGACGCCATAGTGCACAGAGTGATGGACCCAAAGTCAGAAGACTCGTCTTCATGAGTTCAAATCCAGCCTCAGACACTTACTAGTGTGACCCTGATCAACTTACTTAACTTTGCATGCCTCAGTTTCCTCATATGTAAAACGAGCTGGAGAAGGAAAAGGCAAACCACCCCAGTATCTTTGCCAAGAAAACCCCAAATGGAGTCATGGAGAGTCAGATATGAGTGAACAACAAACCTTTCTGAGCCTTCAAGTGGACTGACCCTATTCATCTACCACTCTCTTCTCTAATGGCAAATCCTTTGCAGCAACAACCACATCATGGGATAGCAACAGAGGATGAACCCAAGTCTTCAGATTGCCAGTTCAATATTTTTTCAAGTCTTAGCTCTGAGACTATCTATGAGCCAGCCCTTGGACAAGACAATTTCTATCTGAGAATGCAGAGTGTGACTTGGAGTCCTGGTTCAGATACCCACTTACTTTGGGGTCTTGGGCAAGTCATTCAACATCTCTCAGTCTCCTTTTTAGTTAATCTGTAAAATGGGCATAATAATAGCACCTATCTCATCATAGTGGTTGTGAAGAACAAATGAGATAAATATGCCAAAGTGCTTGGCCAAGTTTAAAGTCCTGATGTTCATTACTGTGATGAAGAGGCTAGACTAATTGATATCCAAGGTTCCTTCTAGTTCCAACCCTATGATCCCAGTGTAAGAGGGGTATAATATAACGAAGCAAATGGAACTAACAAGATGTCTTTTACTCTGATGTCTTTCATTGAATTATAAATCCAATAAAATACACAGTATGGACAAATCCTAGATCCCTGTATGGAGTGGTATAAATTAGATTTGAATAGTAAAATGAGGGGAGCTTCTTCAGGACTCCACAAAGGGGAGAAAAAAGAGACTTCCAATCACCAGGAGGCTACCTGGGCATTCAAAGCGTCTACTTTCCCTTGATTCTGTATGAGAAGGTACTTGTATGAGATCATGTCCCAGATTTTTTGGGGGGGAGGGAAGGCAGAATATTTTTTCCCACAAACTGTTCAAGCTCTGTCTGCCTGACTGGGGAGTACAATGAACGGGGACTTTCTAGCAACAGTAAAAGAAAGACAGAAAGAAAGGAAGGAAGGAAGGAAGGAAGGAAGGAAGGAAGGAAGAAAGGAAGGAAGGAAGAAAGGAAGGAAGGAAGGAAGGAAGGACCTTCAGAGTCATCCCTAGAACACTGGGGGAGGAAGAGCAGCAAGCCCCTCCTCCCATCCCAGTATGAGTGAGAGGGGGGAAAGTAGACACAGAAGGCAACTACACTATCAAGATATTTCCCCTCCTCCATTCAGAATCAGAAATTTACTCTCCCAGCTGCTATCCAAGCTTCTTTTGTATCTGATAAATTGCTAGACTAAAACTGATAGAGAGAAATGACAATGAGTCCATTCTTTTTTAAAACCTCAGCCTTGAGGGAGGACAAACAGAAGGCCTGATCCATTCCAGACTCTTTGTTTCTTCTTGACCCCAGCAAGAGATAGATGGGGTTTTATGGCAGACAAAGGGCTCTCAAGTACATGATCTCATCAGAACCTCATAACACACCAGTGAACCAGGTCCAGAGAGGTCAAGAGCCTTGCCCAAATCCACAAAGCTAGGTAGGGCCTGAGCAGGACTGGAAAGACCCCAGGTTTTCTGAGCCCAGTGCTCTCTCTCTTGCTTAATCAGCCATCAGCACCAGGTCATCCATATCTTTAGACTGCATTTTTCAATTAATTTAGCACACTATAAAGGCCAGCTGTCAATTTTCATGGATGGATTTGGAGTTAGAAGACTGGTTCAAATCTGGGTGCTATCTGTGTAATACCAGACAAGTTATTCCTCGCCCCCTTCCCAGGCCCCTTTTCCTTGTAGGGACGGATTGGACAATAGTCTCTAAGGTTCCTTTTAGTCCTAAATCTTCTAATCCCACGATGATGCTAAGTGCCTAATACTCTTGGGTTCACACGGTGCATGGCGCCAAGCAGGCTGGGAACACATCATTATCTGCATATCTGTACTTACTACTAACCTCTCACCTCCTTAGTATCTTCATTCCTCTGGGTTTGTGCTTTCCACAACGGGCTTAGACTGTGCAGAGAAAAGGAAACAGACAAGATGGAGGTGACCTGGGAAATGGATTTTGAAAACAAGAGAGAGGGATAAAAATGAAAAAGAAAGGTGGGGAATGAATAATAAAGATACAGGCTGGACTGGAAGGAGGGGAAGAGGGGCTGCAGGAAAGGAGATCTGGGAGCTATGACAGAACATGCATCCATACATTCACGCAACTTGCATCTCACCATGTTTGTTTTTGATTGTTCTCAAGGCCATCCCCTTGGAGAGAAGCTAGGATTATTCATTTCTCTCTAGCTATGGGACCTTCCAATTCCCAGGAAGCAGAGGGAGGCTCTTGCATTGACTCAATACTCTTGCAGAGCTTTGTCTGGTTTCTCTCACCAGCAGCATTTGGTCCAGGCAACATGTGCTTAAGCCACTGGTTACGCTAGCCCTACTCTATCAGATAACTCCACACTCTTTTCTATGACAACAACATGAATCATGATTATTTGATCTCTCCGAAGCCTGGGCTGGGAAGCCAGAGAAAATCTCTTCAGACCACACCTCAGGGAGTTAGCAGGAGAAGCCACTCCCCAGTATTAAATTCCTCAAAGAGTGAGCTCACTCATGATAACTGGGCTCTCCCAAACAGGTCAAAACTCACCCCCAACAGAAGTCTGTGGTTTCAAAGAAGGTTGGCCATCCCCTGAAAATGGTGCAAGCCTATCATTCATTTTCAAACGCATCCAAGATGAGCAGACTGAATTCTAAGCCAAGAAGTATGATATATATGAGATCATTCCCTTCTTGGGGATCCACAATGGGTCTGGCAGTGAATATATTGGTACACACCATGCTGTTAGTGGTCAAGGCACCCTTTCTGGAGTCAAGGGACCTGGGTTCAAATCCTTACTTTTCTACGTTGTATTGTATTCGTATTTATTTTGCTAATCAGTTCTCCATTATATTTTAATCTGCCACAAGCAGGAGTTTTGCAGGCCACTTGGGGTCTGCTCCGTCTATAAATTTGAAGAAAGTTAAGGTGGGAGAAGGCAGGTAGGTGCTGGAGTCAATAGAGCAGTGGACCTGGAGTTAGAAAAACCTGGGTTCAAATTTGCCCTCAGATACATACTAGCCATGTGACCCTGGGCTTTCACCCTGTTCTCAGTTTCCTCATATGTAAAATGAACTGAATAAGGAAATGGCAAACCACTCCAGTATCTTTGCCAAGAAAATCCCAGTGAGGTCACAAAGAATCAGACAGGACTGAACAACAACTGTTCTTCCTCTCCTACCACTCAATTGTTTTCATCCCCAGATTAAAGAATTTCTAGCTGGGGCTTACTCAGGAGACAGAACAACTTTCAACATTTAAGCAATAACTCCTGTTGCCCTATGCCTTACTCAGCTCTTCTTCCCTCTAACTGTGACCAAGGCCCAGCTACAATGAGCTGGGGAAGACGGGAAAGTGCCTGGTCTTCCTCCGTAAACTACGAGCAGAGTAATGAACAAAAGCTGATTTTCCACTAAATAATGCCTGGATGTTCAATAAGCTAATTAACATAATTAAAATAAGAGGGGGAATGTTTCTGGGATAGTGTCTTTCATAGAAAGCTGAGGAATGGTCAAGAAGAGAATGGTGTTGATGGAACTTTGAAAACAAAGTCCCTCCTGGACTCTTCCCCCTTTCGTCCTATTTGTCATTGGGAGGGAAAAGTAAATAGGAAGGCCCATGAAATCTCCCAATTGTTGCTTAGTTCCATAATTATAGGGATCTAGAAACTCCTATTTCTTTTCTCAATGACTTACCGATGCAGACCCCATCAGCAGCCAAAGAAAAGCAATTTCAGCTTTCCCTGTGGGACATAATTGGTTGCCAGGGAGTAGGAAGATATGAATATTTTTTCTTGTTCTTCCATCTTGTTTGTCATTCATTCTGATTTCCCATTTCTAAATGCCAGTGAGCTGAGCATCCAATTCAAGACAGAGGTATTGTTCTCAGGTGCTGGAGCCCTGTAAGGACACTTTCTCATAAGGATGAGGGGCTGATTTAAATTAAACTCTGGAGAAGCATGGAAATGTGGAAGAGGTTTGGTTTTCAATATTGTATGTGTCTTATTCATCATTTGGTGCTATTTCAGCCTCTTATGAGGAGTGTGCGTGTGTTGATTGTGTCTGTCGCCAGTCACTCAGACACCATTAAGAAGAGTTTTTCCCTCCTCCCCTCAATCTTGGTCAGATTCTGTTTGGCAAATAGAGTTTCAACAAAGTGTTATACAGGAATAAATACAGGTAAAATTCGCTCAGCAAATATTACAAAGAAAAATGGCCTTGATTTCAGTCTTCAACATTTCTAAATGATTATATAAGAAAAAGGACATGGGATTGATCTGCAGCAAGATTGGACTATAATTTACATTGAACCTGAAATTGGGAAGACTTGAGTTCAAATTCTGTCTCAGTCACTTAGAGACTGCGCGACTCTGACAAGTCATTTTACTTCCGTGTGACTCAGTTTCCTCAACTGTAAAAATAGAGATGATAATAACACCTACCTCCCAGAGTTGTTATGAGGATCAAAAACATTCTTAGTACAGTGCTTGTATTTCAAAGATTGTCCCCTCACATGTAGCATAGAGGTATCATTGTGGGGCTTGAAATGTGGCATTAGAGACATCTCTAGCCTCTTCTCCCCCTGCCTCCATCTCCAAGGGAGGTGTCCCTTCTGCCAGGAGGTAAAACAGGAGGTTGAGACCAACAGTTTGGCCACTCTGCTTTCCTCAGAGAAAGGGGTACCACGTTAGAATTATATCTTCTGCTCTCTTAAATATTAGTCTAAGGGATGTGGTTTTTCAGGTTCAATCTAACTTCTGATCACTGGTTCACTGGTGAGGGAAGCAGGTCCCCCAGCTTTATATCCAAGGCGTGACTCCTTTCCCATGAAGTATCAATTTTACAATGAAGATGCATAGCAGGTAGCCAAGAAACCCATTTACCCAAATTGATAGCAAAAAACTGAAATCAGAGAAAGCAGACATAAGCTAATATATACCAGATAATGCAGAGTGAAGGAGCTCTTCTGCTGGGGTTGAGGTGACTTAGCTCAACCAAGAGAAAATCCTAAATCTCACCCAAGGGGAAACTCCCTGACACCTCTAGAGTGACAAGTTGGATATAGAAACACCATAGAGGCTACCAGCACCTCTCATGTCAGCTTAATCCCAAGTTTTTCTACATTCAGTAACTCAAAGTGGAATTGGTTCCTTCATCTTTTCTCTTGAATCTAGAACCCAGAAATGACCAAAACCCAAAGATACTCAAGATCCCCAAGGATGAAGAGGGTGAAAAACTCTCTTCTTTTCTTCTCTTGCTAATTCTGTCCCAACCTTATATAAGAAGAGGACACTAATCTCCACCAGTGAAGAGAGAGTCCCATCCTGGTAGGCTTTGGGTCTGGGCTTATACTTGTCCCCTTCTTGTTTCAGACCTCAATATGGCACAGTGGAAAAACTAGGGATTTGGAGTTACCTGGGCTTGAATCCTGGCTCTGCCACTTACGATCATGGTGACCTGGCACCTGTAACATGAGGTGGTTGGGTTGCTTCTAGCTCTAAATCTTTCACCCACCATGATCCACCCTGACCTGGGGGAAAGGATTTCTCAACCTTTCTGGAATATTTCCTGTTAGCCCAGAAGATACCATCAGCTCAGTTGCTATTTCAGAGCAAATGATAATGATTCAAAACAGCAGCTCCCGTGCCAGTAGTGACTCAGACTTCACAGAGTATTTTTCTCTCTACAACCTTGTGAGGTAGGTATCGTAAGGCAGCAGATGCCCATGGCAGAAAAAGAGCCCTATGTACTCTGTGACCACTGTAAGCCCCTTGACCTCAGTCTCCTCATCCGTGAAATGAGACTAATGATACTTGTAATGCCTCCCTTGAAGAGCTGCTGTGAGGGCCCAATAAGATCATACCAACCTTATGCACTATAAAAATGTCAGCTATTATTATTAGAATTGTAAACAGAGTCATGGCCATCTTACAGATGAGGAAAATGAGGCTTCCAGTGGTAAAGTGACTTGTCCAAGGTTTCACGGCTAGTACACAAGCCTGACCTTGAATCTCGCTCATTTGACTCCAAGACTAGTGTCCTTCCCATCACACATAGTACTTTCCATCTCAGCTCCAGGCATTCCCCCTAGCTGTCGCCATGCCTGGAATGCCCCTCCTCCTCCTGACCTCCATCTGCTGGCTTCCCTGGCCTCCTTAGAGTCCCCAGTAAAATCTCACCTCTCACAGGAGGCCGTTGCCATCCCCTCTCAATCCAGTGCCTTCCTTTTCTCAGTTATTTCCTATTTCTCTTATATAGAACTTTTTTGTGCCTGGTTATTTGTTATTTTGTCTGCCCCGTTAGACAGTAAGCTCTTTGAGGGCAGAGACTGCCTTTTGCCTCTTTGTGTATCCCCAGTGCTTAGCGCAGAGCCTGGCACACAGGACGCCCTTAACAAGTGATTTTTGACTACCTGATTTTTCAAAGCAATGCATTAGGAACCTTTCTGTCTTTCCCTGTCTAATCTCCTCTCTTACCCCAAGTATTAATGTTATTTCAGAGAAAGGATTAGGCTGTGCTGTTGCTGTTCAGTCATTTCAGTCATGGCTGACTCTTCACGACCCTGTTTGGGGTTTTCTTGGCAAAGATACCGTAATGGTTTGCCATTTCCTTCTCAGACTTATTTTACAGATGAGGAAACAGAGACTAACTGAGTTAAGAGACTTGCCTAGGGTCACACCCTAGTAAGTGTCTGAGGCCAAATTTGAACTCAGTTCTTCCTGACTCCAGGCCCAGAGCTCTATTCACTGTGCAACCTGTGCTAAGTAGAGCCAAAAGAACATGATTACCCAGTGTATATGAGCTTGATTCAAAGGTGCATTGAGAAGAATGACTGAGTTACAGTGTTGCAGATGTTCCTGGGGGGTTTGCAAGTGATAAAATACATAACTGTATTAGAGAAAATGTAGGACTGGGACCTTGTAACAAATTCTTTTGGTCCATGTGTGGCATGAAAAAATACCTGATCTGAAATCTGGTCCACCCCATGACCAGGGTAAAGTGGGATTTCCACCTTTGTTTTAGGCAACAAGAAGAGGGGCATGCCTATAACATAACTGGTATAGTAGTACAAAAGGAACAAGATTCAGAACCCTAGCTAAGAATCTCTTTCACATTCCTATCTCCTACAGAGTGATAGGGCTAAAATTATTTTTGTCTACTACACATCTAAGATCTCATATCTAAGGGCACAACAGGTTCAGAATAAAAGACACTTTAACTGATTGGTCTCAAGAGGAGGCTAATTCTTAGCTTACTCTTGGCAGCTTAGTTCTTTCCCACCAAACTCTAGTTACACAAAACCCCATCAAGACTATCTAGTAAGCCTCTTTATCAAAGCAAGCAGTAAATAGAAATTGAAGGTTATGAAGATCAGAAGAGACCAAAGAATACGTAATAGTAAGTGTGCTCTCCAGCTGGTAGTAAGATAAGATCCTGACTCCCAAAGAGAAAATGATCTTGAGGGAGGCTTCTCAGCACTCTGCAATTGTCAGCACTGGAAGTCAGGGATATGGTAAAGGCTGACTTCTTCAGGCATATATGCCCTCAGGGAAATCTCTAATCTACCATTTAAAATTCAGAGCTTGTCTCTCCATCATTTCTCTCACTATTTCAACAATATGAAGTCATAATGTAGAAATGTGCTTTATGTGATTGCACGTATATGACCTAGCTCAGATTGTTCACCATTTTAGGAAGGGGAGGGTGGAAAGGGAGGAGAGGAAGAAGGGAGAAGAATTTGAGATACAAAATCTTATTTTTAAAAAATGAATGTTGAAAGTTGTCCTTATATGTAATTGGAGAAAATAAAATACCATTAAAAAATACGAAATAATGTCTCTCTTAAATATGCCACACATGAACTCAAAACTAAGGTCTCTCAGCCAATCAGGAGTCATCAACACACAAAATGTCATGTGGCTGTCCTCCAGGGAAATACCTCAGGCTTAGGTGGAAGTGTATTATGCAGGAGTATGTAAATACTCCTTGCCTAAAATGGGCTTTGACCTAGGGGTTGAAGGAAGCCAGGGAAACCAAGTAGAGTTATGGGCATACTAGAGTTATGGGTCAACTCGTATAAACACACAAGATGAAAGGTGGAGGGTTGTGTGTGGAGAAGGACAAGTAGGTCAGCGTATTTGAATCTTAGGGTTTTGTTTTTCACTGGGGGGGAAAGAATGGCAGAGACAGAGACAGAGACAGAGGCAGAGAGACAGAGAGAGAGAGAGAGACTTGAAATGTAGGAAGGTTAGCAAAGCACTTTATATTTGAGTCTGGAGGCAATAGAGTTAAATTTAGTTAAGGCGAACTTCAGAGGAAGAGAGGTTGCTGAGTGTCATTGCTAGAGGGAGAATCTGGAAGTAGCAGTGGGAACAAGGAGTATCCCACCTCTCCACTGAAAATTAGGGCTATGACAGAAAAGATATTTAGTACTAGAAAGAATGGCAAGGGAAAGTGTCATAGAGAGGGAAGTGGGTCTCACTGAGCCCAGAATATAAATGTGAAAGAGAAGGTGTTTGAAGCAAACATTTTATGGATGAAGAAATGGAGGCCTAGGAAATTAAAGTGACTTGGATATTAAGTAGATATGGGACTTGAACTAGGACCTCTGACTGCAGAGTGTTCTTTCCATTGTCCTAATCTCTTGCTGTTCAGTCATTTTTAAGTCACATCTGACTCTCTGTGATCCCATTTGCAGTTTTCTTGGCAAAGTTGCTAAAGTAGTTTTGCCATAACGCTCTCCAATGGATTAAGGCAGAGGTTAAGTGACTTACCCAGGGTCACACAGCTAATACATGTCTACAGTCAGATTTGAATTTAAGTCTGATTCCAGGTTCAGCATTTTATCCACTGAGCCATCTAGTTGCCTCTGTCCTAACTTGCCCATGACAAGTAGTTCCATTTTCATAAATACTTAAACACCTACCATGTACTTGCCAATATGCTGGGTAATGGAGATAAGAAAATGAAATGATGTAGTCCATAATCTCAAAGCTTTTGCAACCTAAGACCTAGTGAGATCATTGAGGTGTCCAAGCCTACACCACTGCAATTACAATGATTTCTAGATGGATGTCACAATTAATTCCTTTTGGCTTCCTAGTACTTCAACAAAATTGTAGGAAGAGTAAGGCAATACACTCATTCGAGCTACATGCCCTTGAAGAGTCAGGTAAGGACTCTATTGGATGCCATGTCACATAAACCAGCCTTTATTGAGATTTAGGTTGGTCTTGCCTTATTGTTGGCATTGTTGGTTGTCCTTTGTCCTCAAAGAGGACCATGGCATAGGGGAGGTGATGTCATTACATTCAAGTGAATTGGATTTAAGTGAGGCAGGGCTGTGCAAAGCCAGCAGCCTCACTATATAGATCAGTACCTCTGGAGATGCCTGGTGACAAAAGAATGAGCAGTAAATCATGATAGGAACCTCAGAGGTCACCTTATCCAAACCCCTCACTTTCTACAAGGAAATTGAGACCCAGAGAGATGCTGTAACTCACCTCACATACAGTGAGTAACCACGAAGCTCTCTTCTCATTAGCTAATTCCCTGAATTGGACATGGTTGGGCATCCCCCTCAAGCACTGGGTCTTTCCTATTAGCTGAGAACCTCCCTGAGGGCAGGGCAGTGCCCAGTCTTCTTGAATTTTTGTGTCTCCCTTAGTATCTAGAGTCTTTGCTTGCATGTAATAGATGCTAAAAAAAAAACAAAAAATCAATGCTTAGGTTTGAACGTAGGATCTGACATGCTAACACACTCAGGTCACTGGTTTGTCATCATGTGGTAAGTCCTTGGGTATTTATTATGAGTAGGAGCTGAGGCCCCTAAGATTGGGCTTGAGTCAAATCTACCCAACCAAGCTGGGTTGAGCATTGTTTCTCCTCTTTTTGGCATTCATGGAAGATTTCTAAAGGCTCCATTTTCTTCCAGTGCATTAACCCAAAGCAATAATCTTTCAGCCCTGCTAGGCAGGCATTAGAAGCCATTGAAAGGATAATATGCATTTTGTAAATTTCCTTAGCGAGAGATTTACACAAAAGACTACAGTGACTCATGTTTTCAAAAGTGCCTGAAGATGAATTTTCACCACATGACAGCCACGAACGGCTCATCTGGAGCAGTTACACAGTCTATTGGGTAAATAATGCAAGTTATATAAATTGTAGCAATGATCTGTTTACATAATAGACAGTAACCACTCCAGAGGAGGCCAAACAATCCGATACTGGAGTAGTTTATAAATGGTGTAAATACAGTGCATGTTTATGTTAATGAAGCGAAACAGCCCCGGAAAGGGACAACACTGTCAGGGAGAACCCAGACCAGGGGAGGATACTGAAAAGGCTGGCATTTTTTTTGCAAACATCCCCATACTCTGGTATACCCTGGCAGGCATGGGGCATCTTCCCACTCCCCAAGCCCACCCTGCAAGGTAAGCAAAGGCAGTACCAGGCATGGCTCTGATGGCAGAGTTGCCACAGATGTAGCCCCTTTACCTTAGGAGCATCTAGGTAGAGATATAACAAGATTTAAAGGAAGGCTTCTTAACAGAGGTAGTTAGACCACCCAAGGGCTTCCAAGGATGGGAAAAAAAATTACATCGTTATTTTCATTCACCTTTGTTTTTCTTTATGATTCAATGTACTTTATTTTATCTATTTAAAAACATTATTCTGAGAAGCGGTTTGTACATTTTACCTGACATAAAAGACCTTTGATTTAGACCACAAGAATATCTTAGTGATTACCTAAGGGAGGAGCATCATGGAAAGGGAAGTGACATTGTTGGACAGTTCCTTAACCAATCCAGTCTCAATTTCCTCATTGATAAAATGAAATCCATACATCCATAACTATGAAGCTGGGAAGAACCTCAGAAAACATGTAATCTACCCTTCTTATTTTTCAGGTGGAGAAACTGAGGCACAGAAAGTTTATCTAGCCATGTGAACCACCTTGTGGTGGTAAAGTTGTTTTCTTGAACCTAAGTGTAAGAAATTATATTTATATCTAACAAATTTCATTTATTGGACTTGGCCCAGCATTCTAGCCTATTAAAAACTGTCTGTTCTTAATTTAGGAACCTGAGTCTGCAATCCTAGCTAGCCCTCTCAGTTTTGTGTCATCTTCAAGTCTGATTAGTTTGTCATTGATGTCTTTACCCATGATTAAAAGAAAATGGTCAAGTGTTACTTCTTGGAACATTCCACAAATAAGTAGACTGACAGAGACATCCACTTTGGATCCATTCATTCAACTAGTCCTAGATCCCTCTCATTGTGCTGGTCTCTCAAGCTTATCTATAGGAAGAGCATGAAAAGCAACTTTAGCATGTTGCGTGTACCAAAGTAAACCCAATCTACTGTGTCCTCCACTCACAGTCTACCTACTAGTCTAGACCTACCAGTCTAGCCACCCTGTCCAAAAAATGAAGATGAGGCCAGGCTGCCACCATCTGTTTTGGGGGATCCCCATTTCTTTTTCTAGATGTTCCCAGGACCTTAGCTCGATTGAATCCAGCCCATTTTACAGATGCAGAAAATGAGGCCCAGAGCCTTGCCCAAGGTTACAGAGCAGTCTTGCTACAGGACTGTCCTCACCCCAGCACACTTTCCATGAAATCAGGTTCTCCCCAACTTCACAGCCCTAACGCTCCTGTCCTTATCATTGCTGTTACTAATCCACAGCATTTATATAGTACCTACAATGTGCCAGGGTACTAAGTACTTTATAAAATATTATCTCATTTAGTCCTCAAGAAAACACTGGGAGGTAGGTACTATTATTACCTCTAGGTTAGAGTTAAAGAACTACAACAGTGTATACAACACAATATAGCACACATACACATACACACACACAAGCTGAAAGAAATGTAATTATAAAGATGGATCTCGGGCCACTGTTTTGTTAGAAAGGTGGGGACTATGGGTGCAGAATGTTGTATACACTGTTAAACTGGGTGTCCCATGTCATTGGTTTTGTATAGTTGTTTTTATTTCCTTTAATGAGGAAGTAGGAGTAGCTATTTTATCTGTAAATGACTGCTATAAAGACAGCAACAAACTTTTTTTTTTTTAAGGAAAGGAAAAAAAAACTTTAAAAAACCTGAGTTTACTTTGAGTTTCTGAGATACATACAGTGGAATTTCATCCCTGCTGGTGAAACCTTTGGAAATTCCAAGCTGAAACATTAGCTGAGATCTGGACATAATGAACACCTGTGTTTGTCACTGTGCCCTCAGCAGGTATTCAAGAAGGCATGATACAACAACAGAACTAAGACCAATGAGGGGAAAATCTCTTAGTGTTGGCAGGGGCAGCTACGGGTACTGAACAGGAAGCTTTCAGGAGGATGACCTGAACTAAACTAGAAAGTGAGGAGGAGAGAGGCTGAACAAAGACCTGACCAGTGAAGGGACTGAATGTTTAGAAGAGAATAATTAGAATAATAATAATCAGAATAATCATAATCAGAATCCTCTGCCCTGTTCCAAGATTACACATGCTCCAAAAATTCTCTTCCTCTCTCTCTCCCTCTCTCTCTCTCCCTCCCTCCTTCTCTCTGCCTCCTTCCCTCCCTCTTCATCTCTCCCTCTTCCTCTCTCTCTCCCTCTCTCTCTCTCTCTCTCTCTCTCTCTCTCTCTCTCTCTCTCTCCCTCTCTCTCTCCCTCTCCTCTCTCCCCCTGTCTCTGTATCTTTGTCTCTGTGTCTCTCTTTCTGTGTGTGTGTGTGTGTGTGTGTGTGTCTCCTTTCAAAGTGACATCAGAGACAGAAAAGACAGATGGTGAGAAGCAAAGTTTAGAGAAACAGAGATTTGGATGGAGATACTCATAGAAACTTGACCTCATTTGTCTGAGGGAGAAGCCTGTGCATGTGTGACACATACCTCCCCACCCCCAACCATTTGGCCCAAGAGCTGCTGGTGGTTGGAGGCAGTGGAAGAGTTCTGAGGAGTCCTTGGCCCACCCAGGAGCTATGGGAATGTAACCTGGCAGCAAAGGAACAGCAGTGACGCAGGGGGAGGTCCTAGATAACCATCAGACAGAGTAACCAGAAGAGAAGTTCCTGGACCAAGCATGAACTAGAGCTGAGGACCAGCAAGGGACAGAGTCATAATATGAAAGTACAAACCTGTCCTTAATGAAGAGGACTATGTGTTATGTGGACTTTTGGAGTGAGAGGAAAAGGCCTGACCTTGAGCAAGGGAACCTAACCCATGGGTAGCATTGTAAATGAGGAAGATTATTGAAGTCACTGGAGATGGGGGAGGAGAGAAAGAGAGAAAAGGCAGGAGGAACTTCTTGGAGAGGGAAGAAAAGTTTTCAGAGATGGGACTTCGGGGGTTTTGCTGGTTTAAAGAATGTCTCTTTTTCATGCCTTGTTAGACTGAGTGCTCTCATGAGGGCTATGTGTGTGGCAAAAGCAAAAGAAAGAAGCTTCAAGATACCTCTCCTCAATCCCTGTCAACTACAGCCCCCCCAAAATAAACTAGTCCTTGTAAACCCAGTTTTGGTTCTGGGCCATAGACAAACCAAGAGAAAGATGGCTTTTAATTGCCTTCTCACAGACCCATGGTGTTCTTATACAAGTCAGCAGCACATAGTCGCTGCATTCCCAAAGCCAAAGTAACACCATGGCAGAGAGAACTCCAAAGGTAGATGTCCCAAATGCTTTCTCCATGGGAAATAAAAGGAAATATATTAAAAATTAAAGGAGGAGTATCCTTCCTCTCTCTCTCTCTCTCTCTCTCTCTCTCTCTCTTTCTCTCTCTCTCTCTGTCTCTCTCTCTGTCTCTCCCTCTCTCTGTCTCTTAGTCTGTCTGTCTGTCTCTCTCTATCTCTGTCTCTCCCTCTGTCTCTCTCTGTCTCTCTCTGCCTCTCTCTCTCTCTTCTCTCTCTCTCCCTTTCTCCCTTCTTTTTTTCCCCATTAAATCAATTAATGAGCATTTATTATATGTCTACTATATTCCAGGTACTGTTCTAAGAACTGGGGGTATGAAGTCAAAAACATCAAATGGACCCTGCCCTCAAAGCCCTTACATTCTCTGATTCTTTATTCTCCTCTCCCCACCTCCTTCCTCACCTTCTTATATACACAGTGCGAGAAAAGCAAGCATTTCTGTTTTGTTTCTCATTTGGAGAGAAAATGAGAGTGTAAAAATAAACTCCATTTTAAAAGATGCCAAGAGCAGGTTGACTCCTGCCAACAAAGATTGAGTAAGGTCAAGGGAATACCTGGTGGGGCTGTCTCATCAGAAATTGGATTTGATTTCAACCCAATAATTCCATGAGATGAAGGTTTTTCAAAATGTATAGTTAAGAAACTGATCAGAATGACTGCCCCACCCCCACTCCTCCCAGTCTAGAGATGGATCATGGTCAGAACAGTCAGATGGAACTCTAACTTGTCCATGTACAAGTCACCTGGCATAAAAGATCACAATCCCCAAGAGAAAAGAACAGTTCCCCTCCCCCTCTTCCCAGTTAGCTTTGCACTCACTTTGTAGCGTGTTTTTCTTTTCTTTTATTTAATGAACGTGATTGACCTTCCAGCATACTTTTCTGAATTCCGCCCTATCCATTTGGTTGCTTGCCACTTAGTTTTTATATTTTTTCTCTAAACATTTTGTGCCAATAAAGCCTCTCTTTGCTAAGGGCTCTGCCCAGTCCAATGTCCCTTTCTCAGTTATCCCTTTCCTTGACTTCTCTACAACCTAAAACAGCCCTGACCACACTCTACTTTTGGAATCTTTTTTCTTCCCTCCAAATACTGAAGATGAACTGTCCTGGTTCTCAGAAAGGAAAAAGCATTGATTCTGGAATCAGAGACTAGGGTTCAACACCATCACTTGTGTGACCTTGGGCAAATCACTTCCCTTCTTGGGTCTCAGTGTTCACATCTGTAAAATGAGGTTATTGTTCTAGATGACCTAGATGACCTAGATGACCTAGGACCAACTTTAGATCTTATAATGAGGATATTTAGTCTCCCTGGAAGTGTTTCCTTATTTGTAAAATAAGAGATGTTGGACCCTGGCCTTAAATTCCCTTTCAGTCCTCCTCCATCTCTAGTGGCTCTGTATGTGTCTCCATAACTACCTTCTTTTCTTTCTCCAACTCCTAAATACAGCCATTTTGCCAGGATCTTTCCTTACCTATCTTCTCTCTACCTGCTTTTTCTTCTTTCCTTACACTCTATCCTTAAAGATATATCATTAAGGAAATGGATGGAAGGAAAGGGAGACAGACTATCAGATCATAAGAGTTAAGGATAAAAACCAAATATGACAGAGAGTATGGATATAGATGATTCTTGTAGGATGATATCCCCCCCCCCCAAAAAATAAATTAAAAGAGAAAGAAAGAAGATTGCCCTGGGGGGGTAGGGGTGTGATAAAATGGGGTAAATTATTTCCCATAAAAGAGGCATGAAAGAGCTGTTATAATGGAGGGAAAGATGAGGAGAGGGGTGGGCAAAGCTTAAACCTTACTCTCATCAGAACTGGCTCAGAGGAAATAACATACACACTAGGTTGGAAACAGAAACCTATCTTACTCTGTAAGGAAGTAAAATTGAAAGTAAAAAACCAAAAAATTAAAATTAAAACAATTTTTAAAAATAAAGTAAAAAACCATTGAACTAATCCATTAAACCAGAAGCTGGTTTTATAAAAATAAAATAAAATAAAATAAAATAGATATACTATAGGTTAATTTAATTAATTAAAAAAGGAAAGAAGAAAGCCAAATTACCAGTATCAAAAATGAAAGGGGATGAATTCACCACCAATGAAGAGGAAATTAAAGCAATTATTAGGAGCTATTTTGCCTTAACATTTTTGGGTCAATATGTAGGCCAATAAATCTGACAATCTAAATGAAATGGATGAGTATCTACAAAAAAATACTTTACCCAGAATCACAGAAGAAGAAATAGAATACTTAAATAACCCACTCTTAGATAAAAAGAAATTGAACAAGCCATCAATGAACTTCCTAAGTTAAAAAGAATCCCCAGGGCAAGATGGATTCACAAGCAAATTCTACCAGACTTTTAAAGAACAATTGATCTCAATACTATATAAACTATTTGGGAAAACAGGCAAAGAAGGAGTCCTATCAAATTCCTTTTATGACACAAATATGGTGCTGATACCTAAACCAGGAAGAGTCAAAACAGAAAAAGTTATAGACTAATTTTCCTAATGAATGGTGATGCAAAAATTTTAAATACAATACTAGCAAGGAGATTATAGCAATATACCACAAGGGTCATATACTGTGACATGGTAGGATTTGTACTAGGAACGCAGGACTGGTTCAATATTAGGAAAACTATCAGCATAACTGACCATATCAATAGCAAAAGCAACAGAAATCATATTAACATCTCAACAGATGAAGAAAAAGGCTTTTGGCAAAATACAACACCTGTTCCCATTAAAAACAATAGAGAGCATAGAAATAAATGAAGATTACCTTAAAAGGATAAGTAACATTTATCTAAAACCATCATCAAGCATAATGTGTAATGGGGATAAGCTATAAGCCTTCCCAATACAAACATGCCCATTATCACCTTTATTATTCAATATTGTACTAGAAATGTTATATGAGAAGAAAAAGAAATTGAAGAATTTAGAATAGGCAATGAATAAACAAAACTATCACTCTTTGCAAATAATAAGATGTTCTACTTAAAGAATCCTAGAGAATCAACTGAAAAAGGAGAAATAATAACTTTAGCAAAGTTGCTGAATGTAAAATAAACCTACATAAATCATCAGCATTTCCATACGTTACCAACGAAGTCCAGCAACAAGAGATAGAAAGAGAAATTCTTCTTAAAATAACTTTAGACGATATAAAATACTGGGGATTCTACCTATCAATAAAAACCCAGGAACTATACGAACACAATTACAAAACACTTTTCACAAAAAATCAGATCTAAACAATTGGAAAAATGTTCATTGCTCGTGGGTAGGCCAAGTCCATATAATAAAAATGACAATTCTACTTACATCAAATCTATTTATTCGGTGCCATATCAATCAAACTACCAAAAAATGTTTTATGGAGGTAGAAAAAAAAAATTCATACAGAACAACAAAAGCTCAAGGATATCAAGGGAATCAATGGGAAAAAATGTGAGAGAAAGAGGTCTAGTTGTACAAGGTCTCGAACTGTATTATAAAGCGATAATTATCAAAACACTCTTGTACTGGCTGAAAAATAGAGTAGTGGATCAGTGTGCTAGATTAGGTACATAGTATATTATGCTAAATGATTTTAGTAATCTATTATCTAATCAACCCAAGATCCAAACTTTTGGAACAAAAGCTGCAGTGAAAACTGGAAAACAGTATGGCAGAAACTAGGAATAAACCAATTTTTCACATCGTATACCAAGATAAGGTCAAAATGGGTACATGATTGACCTTAGAGGATGATAACATAAGC
Organism: Pseudochirops corinnae; assembly: GCA_028646515.1. NCBI lineage: Eukaryota > Metazoa > Chordata > Mammalia > Diprotodontia > Pseudocheiridae > Pseudochirops > Pseudochirops corinnae. The sequence continues at coordinate 533,216,540 of CM053585.1, forward strand.
AAATTAGGAGAGCATGAAATGGTTTATCTGCCAGATCTGTGGGTAAGGGAAGAATTTAGGACCAAAGAAAATAAGGAAAACATTATGAAATGTAAAATGGATAGTTTTGATTACATTAAATTAAAAAGTTTCAAAAAGGAGAAGAAAGGCCTGGTGTAGACATTGACTCCTTTCCTAACAGTGCTTGGAAGGAAACCAGGGCTCTAAGAGAAAGCAGGAAGGAGGTTATCAGGTATGGGGAAGGGCTCCTCAAGTGCTCAGATGATCACAGGCTCTGCCTCAGAGGCCATCTGGCTCAACCGTGTCTTGTTACAGAGAAGAGAACCAACCTGACCAGGGTCTAGGGGTGTTGGGGAGCTGGCCCTAACCAGTCCAGCCTGTTTGATTTTCAATGTGAACATTTATTTATACATTAGATGGTAACTAATAAAAGCTAAAAAATGGGAGCTTGATTTATTGTTTGGTTGATTGTCTAAACTTAAGAAAGTGATGAAGAAATGTTAATAAGAAGAAGAAACTTAAGTGCTCAGCATACTTGTTTTTTTCAGGAAGCCAGTAGTTAAACATTTACCAGCACATCACTGTCAGGGTCACACAAGTAGTAATCATTGCTTCGTATATATTTTGTAATTATTTATGGTACCTTGAATATAGTAATAAAAGTTAATTGAACAAAATTGAATTAAGACAAACCTGCAGTGGATGTTGTTTTAATGTTCATACCACCCCCATCCCTCATTCTTTCTGATTAAGTTTTAGAGATATAAATATATTGAATATCTCTACTTGTAGAAGTGGAATGGCTCTGGGGTCTGAGTGTTGGTTCGGATTTAATCATGAGGCTGTGAGCTCCTTGAGATTATCTTTTACCTTTTCTCGGGTAATCCTCAGAGCTGAGCAAAGTGGTTGGCAAATAATGGGCACTTAATAAATGTTGATTCATCAGCAGATTTTATGTTTTTGTTTTATTTCATTTGTTTTTTTTCCTTTGTTATTTGGTTTTGTTCTAAAATACTGTCAGGACAATCATCCAGTAACAAGCATATCAAATATCGGTCTGTGTTTCAAACCCCTAAATTCCTATGAGGGCAGGAAAAGTGTGTGTGTGGGGGGGGGGGGGGGGGGATGTGTGTGTGTGTGTGTGTGGGTGTGGGTGTGTATATGTGGGTGTGTGGGTGTGGGTGTGTGTGGGTGTGTGTGGGTGTGTGGGGGGTGTGGGTGTGGGTGTGTGGGTGGGTGGGTGTGGGTGTGGGTGTGTGGTGTGTGCTCCTCCTTCATAGAACTCACTGGGCCTCTGGAGTTCAGAAATGGGAGTGCTAAGGATGTGTTTCTTAGGTTTCATAACACAACCCTAACATGATGCACTCCCCAGCATGTCATCCCAAACATTCCTCTAGCTTGGAGTCAATGACCCGGGTTAAGAAATCCTTTGCAGGGGAAATCAGGAAAAGGAAAGTTAAATTCTGTAGCAAGGAAAAAAGGGTGTGTGTAAGCAATTTCCGGGCCTGGACTCTATTTGACGGTTGAACACAAAGTTTCTTGAGTGATTAATGTAGGAACTCATCTAGCCTGGAGATCTGGAAGACAGATGTTGTGGGTAACTCCTGAGAGCTGTCTTTTTTTTTTTTCTGCTCCTAGAGACCTAGCTGACTTTTAATACAGGGAATAAGATGAGAAGAGACTTTAAAACTTTTAAGAACTTTAAAATGGTATTTTAGACTTCATAAGCAGCACTATGCTCATCACCAGAAAGGAAGTTGAAGTGTTTCCTTAAACCATCACATTCTCCATGGGTAAACTGAGGCACTGAGATATTTTTAATAACATTTTATTTTTCCTCAATTACATGTAAAAATAATTTTTAACATTTGTTTTTGTTTTTGTTTTTTAAGATTTTAGTTTCAAATTCTATCCCTTCCTCCTTCCCCTCTCTCTGAGACAAGCAATCTGATATAGGTTATACAGGAAGCACTGAGATAATAAGATTGTCCCTTGAGTTGGCATCTCACCTCTGTTACTTAATACTCCCATGACCTTTGGAGGCAAATCACTTAACCTTCCATGGCCTTTTTAAAATTGAGTGACCATGAAAGGGAGCTCAAGATTAATTCCTTAAGGCAGGAAATACTTTTTCATAAAAATGAGAATTTCTGACCCACAATAAGCTTGGGAGAGGGACCTGGACTGGTGGATCTGAATAACCCTGACTTGAGACTAGCTTCCTCATTGGCTAACTGTGGGACATTCAAGTATCCAAATCCTCTTTGAGGAACTAGAGGTCAGAGAAGGTAAGGGATTTGCCTAACACCTCTTGACTTACCTCACCAGAATGTTGTAAGAATGAAGGAAGGAAGGAATAGTGAAAGTCTTTGATAAACAAATGCTAAATGCAAAGCGAAGGGGGAAGGGCTGGGGCTACAGATGGCCTCGAGAAGCTCCCATGCTAATGATGGAGGTAGCTCTTCATAGAAAGATGAGTTGTCTTGTGGCTCTTAGGGGAGCAGATCAAAGCAGATGGGGGTGAACCTTCTCTCTGTCATTTTCTTTGGTAAAATCACTTCTGGTTCTAACGTTGAAGCATCTGAAGGTGCCAAGCAAGGTCTTGCAGACTGAGTTTCCTAGGTCTTTGGGGGTCATTGCTGTATGCCCACAGTGGATGATGTTTCGAGGGACTGAGCTAGAAGCACTTTGAGGCACTGTCGTTTCCAAGGCTCTTGGGTTTAGGATCTCTGCTACCCCTGAAAGCTCATCTCTAATATCCATTGGGTCTGAGGGGAGGTGGTAGTCAAAATGGCGGTGGCCATTTGACTTCTCTCTCATAAACCAGTCTTTGCCTTGGTGGCCTTACTCCTTCCAGGCTCAAACAAGGTAACGTATGCTGACTGCTTTCTCAAGGGAATGCCAATAATTACTCGTGGGATCATAGGAGACTTCAGCAGGCATCTAGCCAACCCCACCCCCATTTTACCAAATAAGCAATTAAGATTTAAATGACTTCCTCACAGGCGCAAAGAAAATTATAAGAATCACAGGTGGGCTCTGAGCCCACATTCTCTGATTCCAGGACTTTCCTTGATGAAGACTGTCCATGTGTCATCTTATCTGCCAACACTAAGTCTATCTGAATCTAGTCCTCCCCACGGCTCCCATTCATTCTCCACACAGCTGCCAAAGTGATCGTTCCCACAGTACAGGTCTGACAACGTTCCCCCCTTGTTCAGGACGCCTCAATGGTTCCCCCTCTCTCTAGGATAAATACAAACCCTCCTCTTTGTCATTTAAAACCTGCTTCAGCCTTTCTTTCTAAACTGATTGGTCAAAACCGCCTTTAACTCACTATTTTGCAACCAAATTGGAAATTTGCTTTATTGGGCATATTTTATCTCTGTCTTGTTATTTCTCTGTGTGAACATGGAAGACCTGTAACAGAAGCCCCTAGAAGGCAGGGCTATCTTTTTTTTTTGTACTTCCATTTTTCTTTATTATTTTAAATCACAAACCAAACAAACTGGTTTTTTTTCTTAGACTTAATATTTCAGAAGAAGAATTGATGCAATGGACACCTTCCTCCATAGAGAATGTTTACATCACAGATGGGATGTTCATCTTTCTTTGCAACTAGGACTCAAATCAAATCAATAAAATTTCCAAATATTCCAGTTAATTTCCTAAATTATACATTCCTTCTGTTCACTTTTTTTTAGACTTAATCTTTGCTTTTTATCTTCCCACCACTGTATTTTCTTTACTCATTATACCAGGCTGCCTCTTTACCTATTTGGGGTGGGGGTGGGGAGTGGGGGAATTCTCAAATATGAACAGCTTAGATTTGCTAACAAAAAAAGATGTCATCACAAGAAGATATTGCATCTTTCTTATTGGAGGCAGGTAGATGGCACAGTGGATAGGGTGCTACTCCTGGAGCCAGGAAGACCTGAATTTAGATCCAGCCTCAGACACTTCTGAGCTGTGTGATCCTGGGCAAATCACTTAACTATTGTCTGCCTCAGTGTTCTTAACTGTAAAATGGGGGTAATAATAGCACTTACCTCCCAGAGTTGTGAGAATCAAAGGAAGCAATACTTCTAAAGCGCTTAGTGTGATGCTTGGCACATAGTAGGTACATGCTTGTTTCTTTCCTTTCCTTCCTCATTAGTCCAAGAATTAATGTCACACATAGGTACTGTGGGCCCTTATCACCTCTCTTAAATCTCTCATTTCAGTCTATCTTGGAGAGGCTGTTACTGATGACAAAGAATCAAGGAATGAATAAAAAAATTATTAGGCATGTACAATGTGCCAAGCCTTGTGCAAAGTGTAGAATACATCCTGGCAATTAGTTTCTAAAATGTATGTCAGTTATTATTGAATACATGGAAACTGTTATGAAAACCTAGTCACTTATTTAAGTCCAAATTTAAAAACAACTCATAACTTCATCTTTTTCACAAATAAACATCACCTTCCCTCATGTGTCTTGGTAAACACTCTTTAAAACCACCATTCCTTGGAGCACGAAGCAATTTGCAGATTACACATCCTGTACCTGTGAGATGCTCAGGCACCAGTGACCCAAGACAGGCATATGTTTGGACCATTTTTTTTTCTTTAAAAAAACCAGATTTTTATTGACATATTTTGTTTGTACATCTTCTAGATGTCCCCCTTATTCATTCTTTTTTTAATTTTTTTAAATTTTTTTTAGTTGATTTGTTTATTAACTTTTAGTTTACAAGATTCAGTTCCACAATCCCTTGAGTTTCAAATTTTCTCCCCTCCCTCTCTCCCCACTCCCCCATGGCGGCATGCATGCAAATATAGCATCTGCAAATATTTTCACATTGGACATTAGTCTGGTTGTATAGAAGGGTTGTAACCAATGGAGTGAACAATGGGAAAGAGGAAACAAAACCAAACATGGAAAACAGCGATAGCATGTAGATTGCTTCAGTCTCCATTTAAACTCTGTTCTTTCTAGATCTTTCTCTGAATGTGGA
>CM053585.1:533222036-533248711 GCA_028646515.1 Pseudochirops corinnae
ATTCTTAAAGATTTTACTTAATTCCCTGTATATTTTAGAAATGAGGCCTTTATCAGAGACACTGGTTACAAAAATTCTTTCCCAATTTCCCACTTCCCTCTTAATCTTGGTTACCCTGACTTTGTTTGTACAGAAACTTTTCAATTTAATGTAATCAATATGATCCATTTTGCACTTTATAATGCTCTCCAACTCTTCTTTGGTCATAAAGTCTTCCCTACTTCATAAATCCGACAGGTAAACTATTTCTTGTTTCCCCAAATCACTTACAGTATAAGCCTTTATACCTAGATTGTGCACCCATTTAGACTTGATTTTGGTGTATGGTGTCAGATGATGTTCTATGTCTAGTTTCCACCACACTGTATTCCAATTATCCCAGCAGTTTTTGTCAAATAGTGAGTTCTTATCCCAAAAACTGGGGTCTTTGGGTTTATCAAACAGTATGCTACTATTATCATTGACTACTGAGTCTTTTGTACCCAGTCTATTCCATTGATCCACTACTCTATTCCTCAGCCAGTACCAAGCAGTTTTGATGACTGCTGCTTTATAATACAGATTAAAATCTGGTATGGTTAGGCCACCTTCCCTAGCATGGGTTCTGTCACCTTTAAATCCATTCAAATTCACTTTTTAGCTTTTAGCAACAGAATTCTTAGAGGAGCTTGGAAAAGTTACTGCTTCCTTTCCACCATCTTAGCTCTGCCCCTATTTTATTTTTTTAAATTCCAGGTGGCTAGTGTAGGGTCTGACATACATTAGGTGCTTAATAAATGCTTATTGATTTATTGTTCTCCCAACTCCCTTGAATAATTAATAAAGGCCATGCCTTCTACTTCACAAAGACTGATGTCATCCCTAAGAATTCTCTCAATTACCCTTCTGTACCTTAAAATTTTCCTCTCTTCACCCATTATCTCCTTTCTTTCTATTTCCATAGAAATAGTCTTCCTTCTACTATTTTCTTCTCCACTCCTATCTCCCATGAAGAGGTGGCCGTTCTTGCCAAGGCAGTCCCCTCTACCTGCACCAATGATCCCATTCCACCCATCTCCTACAGCGGACTGCTGCTCCCTTTATCATCCAGTCTTTCCCTGTCTCCTGGCTGTTTCTCTATTGCTTATAAACATGTCCAAGTCTGCCCAATCCTCACCTAATCCCTGATAACCATTGTCCCATCTTTCCTGCCTTTTGTGACTAACCTCCTAGAGAAGGCTATAGGTGCCTTCACTTCTTCTCCTCTCCCTCTTTTCCTGTCTTATAGTCTTATTTCTGACCTCCTCATTCAAAGAAAACGCCTCTTTCCAAGGTTACTGATTTCTTAATCACTGACCAGAGTAGACTTTTCAAGATCTTCATCGTTCTTGACATTTCTACAGTCTTTGATACTGCTGATCACCCTTGTCTCCTCCGTACTCTTTTCTCTCTAAGTTTTTAGAATATCACTCACTCTTGGTTCTCCTCCCACTCCTCTGACTGCTCCTTCTCATTTTCCTTTGCTGGATTCTTACCCAGGTCACACCCAAGAATAGTAGGTGTACCCCAGGCTTCTGCCCTGGGCTTTCTTCTCTTTTCCCTCTGTTCTCTTCACTTGGCTTTCATTTCAGTTCTCATAGATTCAATGAACATCTCTTTGCTGATGAATCCCTCCTCAACTTCTCCCTCCCTAACATCTCTGGTTACCTCCAGTTTCACATCTCCAGATGCCTCTTAAGAGATCTCAAACTGAATTCCAAAACTGAACTCATTATCTTTCTCCCCAAACCCTCCCCCCTTCCAGTCTTCCCTGTTTCTGTTGAGGGTACCACCATTCTCTCAGAGGGAAAAAGGAATCAGCATTTATATAGTACATACTTGGTGCCAGGCACCGACCTAAGCCCTTCTTACTAGTAGTATCTTATTCACCCAGGACCACAATCCACAGGTCATCCAAGTGCAGGTATGCCCACGTCACCTCCCCTTTGTTCAGTAAACCCCACTGGGTCCCTATAATCCTATCATCTCCGTACTGCCTACTGAAAAAAAAAGTCTGGGGTAAGTATCTTACCCCAGATTTCATAATCTGATAGTACATTATAGTCTCATAGACTTAGAGCCAAAAGAGGCCTTAGAAGTCATCTTGCCCACCCCTCTCATGTCACAGATGAGGAAACTGAGGCTCTAAGAGTTTGAGACCTTGCTTAAAATCATGAGGTTTGTAAAAGTGGCAGCCCCAGCATTCAGGCCAATGTCCTTTGTCTCGAGAACCCATGTGCTATACAATCCGCCACTCTAGAAGTCAGAACAAGCATGGCAGGATGGAGTCATCCACAGAAGGCCAGTACACCAATAGGACACAACTTATTTCTGTTCATCCTTGAAATTTTCCCAGAGTAAGGAGATTATCAGGGAAACGTGGGTGCCTTTTTTCCTTTTTCTTTTTCATAACAGATCGTAAACATGTCAGGCCTTTTATGCACTGAACTATCTAGTATAAGTTACATTGGGGAAAAGATCCAACTGAAAAGAATGCGGTTGGGCTCTGAATTCTCAGGGGAAATGTGGGGTTGAGGGTGAGAGTATGTGAAAGGTCACATCCAAACTTTCAAGGACAGATTCTTTGCAAAGTTTAAGTAAATGATCTTTCTCCTAGTTCTACTTCTAAAGAAAGGGATCAGTCTCCTGAGTGAATGAGCAGAACAGATCACATGGTTTAAGGCTAGCTGTGGAATGCTTAGCAAATTAAATCGCTCAGACAGCATTATAGAGAGTTGTGTCTCTGTAGCAAAGGCTTGTTTATGGAAAAATGAGTTTTGGGGATTGGCTCCTCTTGGGCACATTGAGTCCTCTGTGAGACTCGGATCATCCACTGGTTTTCTTCCACAAAGTATCACTTGTCCTAGAGAGCAAAAGGCTTGGTTTAGGGCTACAGAAGTGGGACTTGAGGGTTTGGCCTAGACCCGGCCTTCACTTCCCCATCTCCATTCCTTACTGAACAGCTTTTCTGAAATATGCCCTAAATCTTCATGGATTCTTGCTGCTCCCAGCTAGGAAGAAGTCAAGAAACACACAGAGGTGTATGTTGGCTGGAGATAGAAGAAAAGGGGAGGGGGGGAGGAAAGTGGCCTGAAACGATTTTGCTGTATGAATATTCCACTCCCCAAGCCCATCCATGAGTATAAGACAGCTTCAACCCTGGTTAAGTTTTTTCCTTCCCTTCAACATTCAGAAAGAACCAGAAGATTGGTATGATAGAACCATCAGAAGCAAATTATTTGAAAAGCTATTTCCTGTGTTATTTTTTATTTCCATTTCAATTACTATCAGGAGAAACCAATTAACTTGGGTGCTTTTGTTCTTCCCTGAGTTCATCATTCACATTATATGACTAGGATCCAAGACTTACAAATAGGTTCTCCAGGCCCTCATTTAGGGGAGGCATCAAATCACACTCTGGTAGATCAAGGGAGGATGTGGGCTGGTGGGCTGGTGGGCTGGTGGGCACAGGGCACATAGAGGAGGAAAGGGAATGTGCTTCAGTTGAATTTAACACTGAGGGTGCTATAGTAGTGCCAAGAATAGAGAGTGGAGAGAAAAAAAAATGCGAAGTCCTTACCCTTCCTTACATGTGGGATAGGAGGGGAAGTAGAGGAACAGGTGACACATGGAATAACCACAATCAAACAGGAAGTCATTAAGTACTTTCCTTTTTCCCTTCTCAGGCAGGGTTTCCTAACTTTTTCTGGCATCATGAGTCCTTTTAGCAGTCCAAGGAAGCCCATGGGCCCCTTCTCAGAATGTTTTTAAATACGTAAAATAAAAGACATAGGATTACGAAAGAAATCAATTATATTGAAACAAATATATAATTTATTTTCCCATGGAAGTTCATGGACCTCTTGAAATTCCTCTTAGGATCTCTGGTGAAGAGCCCCTGTCTGCTGAATGTTGGACCTGCAGGCATAGCAATCACCTCTCTGTAACTTAGAGGCTTGGGGAGCTGCCTAGGGTCACATGGCCAATAAGACATCTTTCCTTGAGGCTTCATAGGAGGCTCTAAAGCAGTGGTTCTCAAACTGTGGGTTATGTTCAATTTAAATACATCCTGCATATCAGATTTTCATTACGATTCATAACAGTAGCAAAATTACAGTTATGAAGTAGCAACGAAAATAATTTTATGGTTGGGGGTCACCACAACATGAGGAACTGTATTAAAGGGTCGTGGCATTAGGAAGGCTGAGAACCACTGCTCTAAAGAGACCTTCCTGAGAGATTTAAGGGGAAGGATCACTTAGGAACCTAGATCTGGACTAAGAAGGGACCACAGAGGCCATTTAAAATATGAAAGACAGAGGTCCAGAGATGGTGACTTGACCAAAATCACACAAAGTGACAAAAGCAAAATTTGAACCCAGGTCCTCTGACATCAAATCCCGTTTTCTTTTTCCATAGTGGACCACACTGGAAGTTGGGGAGGGGGAGGGGAGTGGAGAGAGGGGCATTAGGAAAGGGTTGAAAAGGAGGAGGTTGTCCCTTGCCTCAGCATTGAAACAATAACAAAAATAGTTAACATTTGTAAGCACTTTACAAATATTACCTGGTTTTATCCTTGTAACAACCGCGGGAGGGGGGTGCTATTATTATCTCCATTCTACCGTTGAGGAAATGTAGACATTTAGAGGTTAAGTGACTTGCCTGGACTCTCATATCTGCTAAATGTCTAAGGCTGGATTTGAACTCAGGTCTTCCTGCCTCCAGACCCAGGGCCCCATCCACTACACCACCTACTAACCTCAAAAGAGAAGGAAGACCCAACAGCCAGAGAGCGAATGGATAGGGCTTGGCACAGAAATAAGGGAAGGGCAGAGTTTATCCCAGGCATGGGAGGGAAGAGAGGCTAGGACTAGAAGGGGGAAAGGGGAGTGTCGGCCATACATCCTGTCTCATTTTTGTTTGTACATGATTGTCAGTTGTGGGCTCTTCCATTAGATTGTGAGCTCTTTGGGAGCATAAATTTCCTTTGCCTTTCTTTCCCTACTTAGGTGCTTATCACAGTGCCCAGCACACAATAGGCACCTAATAAATGCTCCTTGATTTGATTGGACTCCTCCTATAGTGTTTGAAAGGGCCCAGAGTGAAATAAGGCCAGACAATGCCACTACTAAGTCTGTATCCCAAAGAGATCATAAAAAATGGAAAAAAGGACCAAAATGTACAAAAATATTTATAGCAGCTCTTTTTATGGTGGCAAAGAATTGGACATTGAGGGGATGCCCATCATTTGGGGAATGACTGAACAAGATGTGGTATATGAATGTAATGGAATACTACTGTGCTATATAAGAAATGGTGAGCAGGCAGACTTCAGAAAAACCTAGAAAGACTTGAATGAACTGATGCTGAGTGAAATGAGCAGAACCAGGAGAACACTGTACACAGTAACAGCCACATTGTGCAATGACTAACTCTCTTCTTAGCAATGCAAGGCTCTAAGACAATTCCAAAAGACTCATGATGGAAAATGCCATCCCTATCCAGAGAAAGAACTTTGGAGTCTGAATGCAGATGGAAGCAGACTATTTGTTCTTTTCTTTTTTGTTTTGTTTTGTTTTGTTTCTTCATCATAGTTCCTCACATTAGTTCTAATCATTTTTTACATCATGACTAATGTGAAACTATGCTTAATATGAAGGTAAGTTAAGCCTATATCAGATTGGGTGCCATCTCCATCTTGGTGTGGGGAATGAGAAGAAGGGGAAGAAAAATTTAAAACTCAAAATCTTATGGAAGTGAATGTTAAGAACTAAAAAAACTGTTTTTAAAAAGAAAGAAAAAAGACTGGAAAGGACACTTGGAGCCTTCTTAAAAGGGGCAAGGGGCAAATGTTTCTTAGTGAGTTGCCATGAAGGATTGAAGAGACCACTGAAGAGTGCCATGGCTAGTGCCATGGAGTGCAATGGGTACAACTGTTCATTTAGGAAAGTCATTTTGGCAGGTCTTTGATGCTAAAGACTTCAGCAGGGATTGGGGTCCAATAGAAAGATCATGTGTTTTGTTGAAGAGGACCCAGGTTCAAACCTTCCCTCCGTCTGATACTCCCTGATTGACCTCTAGCATATCACCTAAACATTCTGGGCCTTACTTCCTCGCCTATAAAATGAAGGGGTTGAAAGAGATGGTCTTTGAGGTCCCTTCCAGCTCCGGATCTATGATCCCATTAATTACTGGGTTTCTCTTCCACTTCATAGAAGCTCTACACCTTTTTTGGATGTAGAAGGGGGCAGAAAAAAAACCAACAACCTTGTTCTGTCCTCTGCCCTGGAGCTTAGAAGTTTAATTAATAGCACAAGACATTCCTAGGGCTGGGGGCAAGTGGAGAGGAGGGTGAAAGTTGTTATGTAAGCAGCAGGATTCCTGCTTATTCAAGCATTGCCTCCCCTTCCCCCAGCCTCCTTTCAGCAGCTGAGCATGCAACTTGAAGCCAGAGATGGGTGGGGCAGCATGTGAAGAGCCCACTCAGCCCACGTGTGTGGGCAGGAGGGGTGCTCTCTGAGCCCACTGGCAAACACACAGGGAGAGAAAGAGAAGGGGGAGAATGAGATCTTATAGCTCCCAATTCCTCTGCTACATACAGAAGGCCTGGCTAGGGGGGGCTATCATTGGGGGATATCCTCTCTCCCTTTTATTCTTTCCCTTGCTGGGATAGTTATCTTTCTGTCCATGGAGAAAGGAATCCCTAGCTGGGGGTAAGCTGAGCAAGGTATTCCCCTTATACCACATGCTCTAGAGAAAGCTGTTCTTTGGGGTACAGCCAGGTCATAATCATAACCCACATTTCAATTACATTTTAAGGTTTAAAAAGTATTTTCCTTACAACCACCCTCTGAGATGAGCAGAGACCATAGCTAGCTAAAATTGAACCTGGGCCAATTTGCTTGGGCTCTGGTGTGGGGGAGTAGCTCAGAAAACAATCCTCCTACAAGTACTGCTTCTCCCCCCCCCCCCCCAAGTTCTAAGGACTCCATATTAGATCCCAATGAAAGATTGTTGCTGACTGATGACTGTCCTCTCTTCCCCCTTCACCATGAACCATGACCAGATCAATTTGACATTGTCGCTGGATGGGGTGTGTCAAACTGTTTCTCTATGGTGCTAGTTCCTTTGTAAATGGGGATGGGAGGCATATTTCCAGACCACCTAAGAAGACATCTTTGCTGTGGAAGACTCTAGGGACCAAAAAATGGAAAGTCTGGAACTTGCAGGAACGTGCTGCACTGGCACACTGAGGTATTTGCTGCATTGGCTTTTGAGGTATTTGAGTAGGAAGGACATGGGCAGATGCTTCAAGAGAACAGCCAAACCTGAGTGGGTTGCAATCTGTATTGAAGGAGGGAGCTTCCAAATCCCAGATCACAGACCTATTGGGGTCCTAGGAAGTAGATACTATAATAACTAAAATTTAAATAGTACTTTAAGGCTTGCAAAGTACTTAAACATTGGTCATCTCCTTTGAGCAACCCTGTGAAGTAGGTCCTATTATTATTCCCATTTTGTGGAGGAAGAGACTGAGGCTGAGGAAGGCTAAGCAACTCATCCTGGGATCTCAGAGATAGTAAGTGTTGGAGGCAAAACTGCCTCGTGTCATTTCCATTATCCACCAGAACATGGACTATCAGAAAAGTTAAATAATTTGTTTTATCATTATTTAATAATAAAATAATTTGATTTTAATTAAAATTAAATGAGTTAATAGAATCAAATAATTTATTATATTATTAAATAATTTAAATAACTTTGCATGATAACAGTTACTAATATTTACATAGGGCTTAGGGCTTTCAGAGTACTATACAGACAGTATCTTATTTCTAGCCCTATAATAACCTTGTGAGGTAGGTATAACCGAGGGTCAGACTGTAGAAATGCCTTTCCCAGGGGCACCCAAGAGGTGACAGAGGCAGGGTTCAAACCCTGGTCTCCTCGAATGCAAGTGCATCCCCCTTTCCTCTGTAGTAGGCTTCCTCTAGAACTTAAAGCAATACTGAACATAATTTTGTCTTTCTTAAGTGATTCAGGAAACGATTAGGAGAGAACATCTCATTCACTCAGTTTCACAAACTACTTTCCCCACCACTACCTGGAGAGGTTGGTGGTATCAAGGGGCAGCCTGCCCAGGAGTCAGATGACCTGACTGCTGTCAAATCCTGGATCTGCCTCTTTAACTGCCTATGTGACCTTGGAGTGATCACTTCCCATCTCTCAGCCTCCCTTTTCTTAGCTACGAGATGGAAGGAGTTGACTGAATGCCCTCCACCAGCTCTAAAAGTATGGTCCTAAACATTGTGTGGCTCTCAGGTTGGGAACTATTCTCCTGCATTGTATAACCCTCAAGGGATTTCATGGGAGAAGAGGCAAGAAAGCATCCCAAGACTGAGGAATTTGATGTCAGAGGACCTGGGTTCTAATCTTTAGAGGGAGAATTTCCTAAAGGCTTTTGGGTTTTAGTAAACATCTTATTAGACGGGTGTTGATTGGTCGATCTTCTAGGTGTTCTTGGGGCATGTCCTATTACCATTCCTCATCGGGATAACAAAGAGACCCTTCAGAGGGTCCTAGACCTGGGAAAGGGGCAGAGGGGACCTGGACACATATGAAGGCAAACAGGTGGTGCTGAAGGTCATGGGAGAAGACAAAAGGGAAGCCCAGGAAGCCAGCTGGGCTCCAGATCTGGAGAGAGGTCAAAGATCCAGGTTTTGGAGTTCGAAGATTCGGGTCCTTACCAGTTGTCTGCATGTTCAGAACAGTACGGGACTTTTCTTATTGCAATTTTAGAGAACTCCACAGCTTCACGTTCTCCCTCTGCTTAATCTACTTCTGCTAACTGGTGAATTGGACTTACTTTTCTCAGTAGGGACTGAATCAGCCTCAACTTTCCCCCTTTTGTGGTTAAGTAAAGAAAGAACATACTGTCAATCAATCTTGATCTCATAGATAAAGCTGCTATCCATCATCCCACCCCTCCTTGTTAGGGAGGCAACCCAGAGTTCATTGGTTCCAAAAAGGACAGAAAATACTTCTCATTTGGAAATCTCATCTGCTTGTCTATGGACCTGGTCTGATGTGGAGGTTAACTCTAACTAGAATGTTCAACAGGGACCACAGTCTTCATGAGCTCTATCCACTGCACCACCTAGCTGCCTCATAGTAGGGCACTTAATAAATGTTTGCTGACTGACTGAGTTCATGTGCAAGTCAATAAACATTTATTGAGTGCCTACTATGAGACAGCTAAGTGGTGCATGGATAGAGCACAGGGCTTGGAATCAGGAAGACTCATCTTAAGTTCAAATCTAGCCTCAGACACTTACTAGCTGTGTGACCCTGGCCAAGTCACTTAACCCTGTTTGCCTCAGTTTCCTCATCTGTAAAATGAGCTGGAGAAGGAAATGGCAAACCACTCCAGTATCTCTTCCAAGAAAATCCCAAATGGGGCCATGACTGAAAAATGACTCAACAACAACAACAACATGTACCAAACACTGCACTAAACTCTAGGAAAACAAAAAAAGGCAAAAGACCACCCCTGCTCTCAAGGAGCTCACAGTCTAATGGGGGAAGCAACATGAAAACAACTGTTTGTTGTTTATCTTTGGGGTAGCTGGAAGGACTGAGTCTGGAAGATCTGAGTTCAAATCTGACCTCCAACACTTACTAGCTGTGTGACTGTGGGCTTAACTTAACCTCCATCTGCCTCAGTTTCCTCATTTGTAAAACCAGAATAATAACAGCACTTACCTGCCAGAGTCCTAGTGAGGATCAAATGAGATATTTCCAGCACACAATAGGTGCTATGCAAAGGTCAGCTATTATCACATACAAACAAATTATAGACAGGATACACTGGAGATAATGGATATCTATTCGTGAAAGTAGTTACAAAAAATGAATAATTATTATTGGACTCAGTCTGTGATTTCATTACTTTTGGAACTTCCTGCGGCAGAATCCTCTCTAACAATGAGGACTGTGTCACCTGCCCAGGATCGTTTCACTACTTTGTACCAGAGGCAGAACTTGAACTCATGTCTTGACTTGGACTAACTCTCATGGGTAATAATGATGACGGTGGCGATGATAATTCACATTTACATAGCCCCTGTGGGCTTCATGTTCCCTACGTCTCACTTGCTCTTCAAAGCCCAGTGAAGCAGCTGCTATTGATTATCCCCATTTTACAGACAGATAAACAGAAGCTTAACGAGATGAAAGGACTTATCCAGAGTCACACAGCTAGTAAATGCCTGAGGCAGGGTTTAAACCTGGCTCTTGCTGACTCCCTGCTTCCCTCCCAAGGCTCCCTTCTATCTCCAGTGTCTGTGTTTGGTTCGTAGCTACTTGCATGCATCTTGTCTCTCCCAGTAGAATGTTAAGTTCTGTGAGGGCAGGAACTGTTTTTATTTTGTCTTTGAATGCTCAGCACAACATCTGCCTCATATTACATTAAAAGTTCAATAGATACTGATTGATGGACTGTAACATGAACCCATTATTCGAGATGACAAGAAGTTATTAAGCACCCAGTATTTGTATCCCCAGTGCCAAGTATATTGACTGACAAAGTAAAAAATGGAAATAATCCCTGCCCCCAAGGAGTGCACATACTATTAGGGGAAAGCCCCCGGCTCAAGAAGCCATAGCTAGTCCCCACAACTGATAATAATAGACATGGTTTGGGACAACCCAAGAATGCCAATGGCATTCAGCTGTCGGCCTCTTTCCCATCAACCACTTGGAGTAATTCCTGAAATGGACAGATGTTTTGGGCAAATGGTTTTTTTATTCCAGCATTCAAGTCAAATTGGATCTGTCCTTGGCCCTTGTCTCAGACCCTCTTCTCCTGACACATGGCCTTCTCTTCACAACACAGGGATTATGGTAGCTCTTTCCTCTGGGGACTTTCCTCATAAGTCATTTGGAAACTAAAAAAAATGTGCAGATGTCAGATCCTGATTATTTTTGCCTTCAGGAGGAAGAAACAAGCTATGGAGGCCTGTTGCAATTCTGCTGAGGTTCCAGTTCTTGATACTTAAAATAGGGCATTCACCTGCCATCTTTCTGAATCCCCTTTCTTCCTGAAGCTTTTGGGAATTGGAGAGAAATCTTTGATACTGTGAATATGAGGCTTTTCCATGAAGGGTCATGGGGGTTGAGAGCATAAGGCCCCAGGCCAAATACTATCTCAGAAGCTATTTTTAAGGACTATTGTGAAACCCACTGGCCTGGAAATTGGAATGTTGCTCTCGCCTTATCAGTTTGCTGGTGATGAGTGGGGTCGAATTAAATGCCTGCTTAAAGACTCCAGACTCATTTGGGGAGCCATGGCCGGCTGCTTCTCTGGGGTACAAGCCTGGTAGGTGTAAAATAAATTGAAGGAGATGAATTTTAGGTCAGTTCATAGTCCAGTGGCTGGTTTTAAAAATGAATTAAAGTTTTAAAAAGGAAACTACATAGAACCAGATCCATCCTTCCATTGATGTGATCAGTCTATGCCCAATGAGCAAATTCCTTCTACCAATGCAGAGCTGCCATAACTCTTCCATTAGATTATAAATTCCTTGAGGACAGACAGGAGCTGTCCTTTTCCCCCTTTATCTACCTCCAGAGCTTAGCACAGGACCTAACACACAGTAGGGGGTTAATAATTGTTTACTGGTTGATTAATTATAGTCTTACAGAATTACCAGGAGATACTGAAAGGTTAAGGGACTTACCCAGGATCTCACAGTTAGTGGGTGTCAAAGAAGGACCTGAACCCAACTCTTCTAGACTTCAAAGATTGCTCTCTACCCACTATACTCAAGGCTGTCCTTTGACATTTAAACAGCACTTTAAAATTTGTGAAACACTCTGAACATCCTACATTGATCATCCGGTCAACTCTGTGAGGAAAGTGCTTGCAGAATTATTTATCTCCATTTTACACGTGAGGAAACTGAAGCAGACCAATGACATAATGGACAGACTGCTAGAATGGCCCAAGTGTCAGGAAAAAAATAATAAAAACAATAACAATAAGTAGCATTTCTATAGCTCTTCAAGGTTTGCAAAAGCACTGTCCACATGTTACCTAGTTTGGTGAGGAAAACCTAAATTCAAACCCTCTGTGTGAATACATCTTATGAGATATATGATGGTGGTCTCCTCACTTAATCTCTTTCAGCCTCAATCTCCTCATCTGTGAAATGGGGATGCTGACAAGACCTACCTCACAAGTTTGTCATGAAGATTAGATGAGATAATATAGGTACAGTGCTTTCTAAATTTAAAGTACTGTATAAAGGCTGGCTGTTAGTTAGGCTTTGCAACCAAGTCTTCCCGACTCTGACTCCAGCAGTCTCTGTGCTACTCCGGCTCTTCATAGTAGGATGGAAGAAGTGCAATCAACTGCTTTGAAAGGCAGGCATTCAAGAGAAAATCTATACCCATAAGAAATTGTTTCATTAGCTCCTAACCCCCTGTGATCCACCACTAAAAAGCCTGTAGACCAGCGATTCTCAATCTGTGGGTTATGTTCAATTTGTAACAATGAAAATACATCCTGCATATCAGATAGATTCATAACAGTAGCAAAATTATAGTTATGAAGTAGCAACAAAAATAATTTTATGGTTGGGGATCACCACAACATGAGGAACTGTGTTAAAGGGTCGTGGCATTATGAACGTTGAGAACCACTGCTGTAGACTCTCAAGCATGCTGAGGACTTGAGATAAGAGAGTTAGGGCACAGGAGTAGTGAGACCCCATTGGGGCATGCCACGATGGGCTTTGGTCATCTTTCTTGTCAGAGTCCTTGACGCTCAGTCATTGCCTTGATCTGTTCCCGAGGCAAGGAAATGTCTCAAAGATCACATTTTCAGGGAGGCAGCATATGTCTCGTCATGATGGCTTCCCACCATCATCCCAGGTGCAAACAAGTACCAGGGCAATGAGCAACATGACCAGAAACACACAGAAAGGTCTCAGCTCCCCAGAAAGGCAACCAGGAGCATACGTATCACACCACACATGAAGAGCATGCCCTGGGTCAGTGCTGCCTAGCCATGAACCCCAGTGTCACCTGGTCTTTTGTGTTCCTCCTCCCCAAAATCATCCCTTCCCTGTATACTCCATACACACAGTCTCTGCTGGCTGCCATGAAGACAGCCTGATTTGATCAACCAAAGGAAAAGAGAATAAGCATTTATATATGGCATCTACTATGTGCTAGGCACTGTGTTTTTACAAACTTCTTACAAAGATTATCCCATTTGATCCTCACAACAACCCACTTTACAGGTGGAGAAATTGAGACAAGCAACGGTTAAGTGATTTGCCCAGTGTCACATAGCTATTAAATGTCTGAGGTTGGACTTGAACTCAGGTCTTCCTGACTCCAAGCCTAGTGTTCTATCGCACCACCTAGCTGCTCATGATAACAATACCCTAGCTCTGCTACCCTCCAGGATATGCCTAAAAGCCCTGGTTAATTGTGGATGGTCAGCTGTTCTCGTTGGTGTCTAAAGAGCAGGAACACACCAGGGAAATAAACATTTCTTGAGAAACTCTTGTGCCAAAATCCTGTGCCAACCATGGTGCAAGGATGGTTAAGACACAGTTCTTGCCCACAAACAACTTCTAGGGCAGATAAAGGATATAAGCAAAAAAAAAAAAAAAAACTGTTTCAAGATAGATGTGCTGACTGCTGTATTCATCCTGAAAAGGTTGAATAAAATCTTCTGGGAGCTCAGAGAGAGGAATAACTTTCTTCTGTGGGGAAGAGTAGGGAAAGTGGCATTGAGGTGGATTCGGGAGGAAAATGGGTAGGATTTCAAAAGGTAGTAACATGGGCAGCTTGGCGGTGCAGTAAATAGAGTACCAGACCTGGAGTAAGGAAGACCCAAGCTCAAATCCAGCCCCAAGTCACATAGCAGTTGTATGACCCTAAGCAAGTCACTTAATCCTTTTTGCCTCAGTTTCCTCAGCTGTAAAATGAGCTGAAGAAGGAAGTGACAAACCACTCCAGTATCTTTGCCAACAATACCCCCCAATGGGGTCACAAAGAACTAGACATGACTAACAATGACAGGGGAAGGCGTGAGGCCAAATATAGTCAGTGGAGAGAAGGACCTAAATGAAAGGCCAGTTTTTCTTTGTTTTTATTTTTCCTCTTTTGTTTGTTTTATCCCAGTTTTCACACCCTCTCCCTTTTTCTCTATTTTCTTGGGTTGGAACAGATCCTACCAAGCACTAAACAAACCTCTAACAACATTTGTATAAAGTGCTCTCTCTAAACTCCCAACCTTCGACCTTTGACAAGAAGCTTTGCCCAGTCCACAGTAACCTTAGCGCCTTCCCTATGAGATTTTCTCCCATTTATCCTGGTTATAGCTTGTTCAAACCTAAAGAGACATATTTGTTGTTCCTCTGTAATTTAGCCAGCTTTCCAGAGGCTCTGAGATATGCCCAGGATTACATATCTAGTATGTGTCAGGTAAGGCTTGAACTCAAGACTTTTTTACTCTCTCCAATGCTTCAGGTTTCTTTTTTTCTCTCCAGATGCCACTCCTGACTCTCCATACTTTCTCTATGATATCATAGCAGCCTTCTTGATCTGGAAGTCCATTCTGACCCTTCAGCCCATTCCTCTAGTCAGTCCCTCCATTTGAAGGAATGCGCCCAGGCCAGCCATGTCTTTACTCCTCTCCAGGCTTCATCCCTGACTCTCCAAGCTTTCTGTACTGTGTCTCACAAACAGAGGACCTGTTCCTTCCCCCTTCTTCCACTTCCCCCTTCAGTTTCTTTTTAGATATTGTCTTCCGTTAGAATGTAGGCTCCCTGAAGGCAGGGACTGTCTTCCTGCTTGTACTTATATTTCCAGCACTTACCACAGTAGCTGGCACAGAGTCAGTGTTCAATGAATGCTTCTTGACTTAACTTGTTTCTCATCATCTATGCTCCACGCCCTAAATTGGTGGGACAGAGTGTTTGACTTGGGGCTAGGACAACCTGGGTTGAAATCCAAACTTTTATACCTTATGGCTGTGTAACTATAGGCAGTCACTTAACCTCTCTGAGCCTCATCTAATACTCTAAGCTCACAAGTTATAAACAGGAGCTTTAGAGGCGGCCATTTGGAGATGTTTCCCTACAGAAAACCTGGCTAGGTCTAGGGACTTTTCTTCACTCCATCAATTCATCTTTTTTCAATCCCTACCCTCGGCTAGCAAAACTGATCAGCTAATCCATTTTCATGATGCAAGTGGCATATTTGCAATCAAAAGAAATTAATGCCAAAAGAATATTCTAATATCAAAACTTCAGGTACTTGGACAGGCAGGTAAAAGAAATAAAGTAGGTACTGACAAGAGAATCCGTTGGTGCATTTAAAATCAGACCAGGTAGGGGGCCACCTTATGTTTAGTTAGATCTTGAGAGGAAAAATGATTGACAGTCTTTAATTTTTCTCCCTAACTTTGGGGTCATTAAAGAGTAGGATTTGTCAGGGAGGAGGAAGAAAAGATCATAGAGGGAAAAGTTGGGGATATCTAGCTGAAAGGGAAAAATCAGGCAGCAGTTAGAAGCAACCTCACTGAGTCATTAGGAAATAAGACAAGGGTCAGATGAAGAATTCTGAGGGGTTTGGAGATTTCAGGAAATCACAGATTAAAGGTCAAGGATTAACATACAATTTAAAGGGTTGGGATCCTTGGGAAGGCTCAGGCATTATAGAATCAAAACGATGGCATGACATCAAAATAGATTAGTGATGGGGGAAAGACAAAGAATAGAATTTACTCCTAGACTTGGGTTTCAGAAAACTTCTCTGTAATGTACCACCCTCCTGAAAATTAAGAATTAACATTACTAGGAGTAGATTCTAGAGTATCCTAAAAATAAGAAAAGAGGTGAAATTTATGTAACACTGCTTAGGAAAGGACCTTACAAATTTCACTAAAATGAAAGATTAGATGAGGTGAGGGATATGGTTCTCTAACAGAGAAGTTAGGTCCCAAACTGACATCCAAGATGAGAAATGAAGGGGTAAAATAGATAAGAGTAAGTAAAGTAAATTTATAAAGTTGAAGACTGAGTATGCCAACAGGAGAAAGATGGAAATGTGGAGAGGAAATCACATTCAGATTAGTGTAGTAAGCAAAGGAAAGTGCAAAAACTAAGTGCTGACTTTGGCAGAAAAAAGGTTAAATTTATACATGTATAAATGTTATGGAAGAAATTTAGAGGAAGAAAATACAAACAGTTGTAACCCTGAATGTGAATGGATTGATGTCCCTAATAAAAGTAAAAGGACTAAAGTAATGGATAAGAAAATAAACCTCAGTAATTAACTTCTTATAAGAAATACATTTAAGACAAATACACACACACACACACACACACACACACACACACACACACTGAAAATGAAGACATGAAACAAAGTTGCATCAACTAGCTCTAAAAAAGGATTTATACTTGTGATTTCAAATAAGGTACCAAAAAAGACAAGAGAGAAAAACAAATATATCACAATATACTAAAAGACAGCACTAATGAAAAAAAGAATAGTAATAATAAATATATCCCAACCAAAAAATGCAATAGCTAAGCTCTTAACAGAGAATCTATGAGAGTAGCTAAGAAAACACTGATAATGCATTAAATCTGAAGACATCAATATTCCTCTTTCAGAACTAGATACATCAGAAAGATAAACAAAAAACAAAATATAGAGCTAAATGAAATGTTGAGGATAAACAAGATTTGATTGATCTATGGAATTTTTTAATGAAGCTAACAAAGAACATACATTTCTTAACTTCTAGTACTTAACAAAAAAATGATTATGTGGTGGGCATAAACCAGTGGTTCTCAACCTTCCTAATGTCTTGACACTTTAATAGTCGTATGTGGGCAGGTCTGCATGTGGGCAGACCCACTTGAGACAGATAGAGGAGCGGTGTCTTGGTTCCTAAGACCACTGGAAATATGTGTTTTCTGATGGTCTTAGGCAACCCCTGTGACTCCTATGAAAGGGTCATTCGACCTCAAAGGTGTCACAACCCACAGGTTGAGAACCACTGGCATAAACAAATATAAACTAGCAAATATGCTCAACATATACTTTTCAGATGACAGGAAAAAAATTAATGAATAAATAAAATGTAACCAAGAGATACAGGCCTGGATGGACACTAAGTAACAGGACCCTGAATAACAAATGGGGCAAAGAACAAATCATTAAAGCAATGAATAATTATGTTAAAGGTAATGATGGCAATGAAACAATACACTAAACCTTACAGTATGCAGTGAAAGCAGTCTTTAGGGGAAAAAAAGACTCTAAAAACTTACATTAACAAGATAGAAAAGAAAGGATCCGTTATTTGCCCCTGTTCTTAAAAAGATTAGAAAATAAACAAGCAATCATCCCCAAAATATGAAAAAAGGACAAAATCTTGACCATTATAAGAGAAATCCAAGATAAAAGGTCTATTGAACTGATGAACAACATTGAGTTGTTATACATAAGACTATCAAATTACCAAAATGAAAATGAAAAAAAGATACGCCCTAAACATGGAGGAAATCAAGAATTATACAAATCTAGTACACACAACTTATGCTAACTTTGAGAATTCACAAGAAAATGAGAAGCTATAACGATGTAATGTGTCCATGTTAACATGTAACTGTCCAAGTTGTCCTTGATTCCTTCAGCCTTCTTCTGTTGTCTTCTATACATTTTTTTTAATATAATGGTTCAGTGACCCTCTTTTTTCTTTACTTTTTGGCAACTCTTCTCCTAGTTCCCCTCAAGCTCCAACCACGCATTCCTTCCATTGAAAAAGCAAACGAAAACCCTTGTAATACACGTGTATAGACAATAAAATGAATTCCCATATTGACCGTGGGAGGACCTGATTCCAAATTCTGTTGCTGCTTTGTGCTGTTTATGCGAACTTGGACAAGTCACTTAACTAAAGCTTGAAAAGGATCCCTTACTTTCCCTTTATTCATTTTATTTTATTTTATTTTTTTTTTGCTATTAAATAAAATATGCTACAACAAATCAACTGTCCTCTGAGCATATGGAGGATGTAGAAGGTAGAAAAACCAATTCAAGTCATATTGAGAGCTGTATATTTTCCCGTAATTTTAATAATTCTGAGCCATACTTCATATGGTTACCCTAGGTTGGATTCAGTTCCTCGGGGAAAGCAGCAGTTGTCTGGGCAGCTTCAGGGTGACTGCCCCCTCGTGGTCAGTGGAGATAGTGCAGCTTTTTCTTTTTTCTTTCTTTTTTAAAATTTATTTTAATAGTATTTTATTTTTTCCCCCAATTACACGTCAAGACAATTTTTAGCATTCACTTCTACAAGATTTTTGAGTTCCAAATTTTTCTCCCTCCCCTCTTCCTAAAATGGTAAGCAATTTGATACAGGTTACACATGTGCTATCATGTAAAACATGTTTCCATATTAGTTACAGTTGTGAAAAAAGAAACAGAAGGAAAATAAAACCATGAAAAAGAATAAAGTAAGTGAAAAAAGTATGCTTTGATCTGCATTCAGAATCCATCAATTCTTTATGTGGAGGCGGATAGCATTTTCCCTCATGTGTAGGGCTAGGTTGGAAGTCAGAAAGACCTGAGTTCAAATCTGACCTCAGACACTGACTAGCTTTGTGACCCTGGGCTAGTCACTTAACCTATTTGCTTTAATCAGCTAGAGGAGGAAATGGAAGAGTACTTTGCTAAGAAAACCACATGGACAGCATTAGTGCACTGTGGTTCACAGGATCACAGAGTCAGGCACAATGAAACAACTGAACAATTCTACACAGATGCCACGGTGACTTTGATGGGACCTCCTGCCTAACAACTTGATTATGATAAAAATAACAACAACAACAATAATAAAAGCTCGCATTTACAGAGCACATAAGTGCTTTACAGCTATTATATGGTTTGATCCTCAGAGCAACCCTGGGATGTCAGTGCTATGGCTATCCCCATTTCACAGATGAGGAAACTGAGACAGACAGCAATTAAGAGACCTGCCCAGGGTCACAGAGCTAGGAACTGTCCAATACTAGGGCTGAATTCAAGTATTGCTGACTCAAGGGGCAGCAGTAAATCCACTGCACCGCACTGCCTCTTCTGTAGAATATAGTGCCACCTAATAGACAGCTGGTATGTACAGGGTACTGGCCCTTTGAAGAAATTAGTGACATGAGAGTCAATCTTTCTGTAGGCTTAAAGAAACTAGAACAGGGACAGATGGGGGCTGCTTGTGCAGTGTTCCAAGGACCACTTACAATTTATACTCATGTCATTCTTATTGGTTTACGTGACATACATGTTACAGTGTATCAGGGAAGCCTTTCCCAGCCCCTCTTCATTCTAGTGCCTTTCCTGTATTAATTATGTCCTATGCATCCCATGGGTAGCTTGATTCCTATGTATTTGTTTACAAATTTTCTCTTCCATCAGATTGTAAGCTACTCGAGGGCAGGGACCATCTTTTGTCTCTTTTTGTATCCTCAGCACTTAGCACAGAGTAGACATTTAATAATTGTTTATTGATTGAGGAATTGACTATACTGCTTCTCGTGTTATCTCTGTATCCCCAGAGCCTAGCAAGGCCGCCTGAACAAAATCCTTAATAAATGTTCTTCATTATCAGACTGAATTCAGTGATGCTCCAAAGGTGCTAAGTGGCAGCACTAAGATTTGGCCTCAGGTCCTGTAACTTTAAATCTCTCTGTGTCTGTGTGTGTGTGTGTATGTGTGTGTGTCTCTCTGTCTCTCTCTGTCTGTGTGTGTGTGTCTGTCTGTCTGTCTCTCTCCCTCCCTCCCTCGCCCTTCTTCCCTGTTTATCTCCTCTCTCTGTCTCTTTCACTTCTCTCTGTCTGTTTTTCTGTCTGTCTCTGTCTATATCTGTGTCTCTTCTCTTCTCTTCTCTTCTCTTCTCTTCTCTTCTCTTCTCTTCTCTTCTCTTCTCTTCTCTTCTCTCTGTCTCTCTTTGAGACTCTCTCCTGTTTCTCTCTGTGACTCCTGTTTCTCTCTGTCTCTGTCTCTGTGCGTCTCTCTCTGTCTCTCTGTCTCTCTGTGTCTCTCTCTGTCTCTCTCTCACACACACACACACACACACACACACACACACACACACACACACACACACACACACACACACACACCCTCACAGAACACAGCCGTCAGGCCTCTACTGGAGCTCCCGGAGAGCTGCTTGCGTGTGATCCCAAGCACATTCCGTGCCTCATCGCTGTGGCCCAGTTCCGCTTATCCTTTCAGTCTGTTTTAAAATAGGCTACGTTTAGGGGCACTGCGCAATCAACAGGAGTGGAAAGTTGGCGCGCGGGCTTGTTTAAACAAAGTTCCCGAGTAGCCTGCTGGCAGGTGTTTCCAGAGTTCTTGGAGTATAATTCTTTGGATAGGATGCATGCCAATGTACATAGCAACAGGGGAAAGGAGAAAGAAAAAAAAGTGTTTTCCTTCCCCACAGTGGAGACAGTGCAGAACTTTAGATGCGAAATCAAAATCGTGTATTTGGCTCCCGGGACTTATTTTGGCTCTGGCTCAAGGACCACCAGATAATAAAGCCCAGAATCTTCCTGCACTCAGTTCAGGAGAGATTCAGAACAGGAATGAGCCCACTTGTTGACCGCAAGAGTCCCAGAAGCCTAGAATCTCAAGGATGGAAAGGACCTCAGGGCCAGCTAGCCCAACCCGTTAAGTCCAATTCAACTCAAGACTTCATTTGGGATGGCCTGCCATCTTGGGCCTCTGTTACCTGAAGCCTCTTTGTTCAAACATTCCAGTTAACTCTGGTATGAAATGGGGCAGAGAAACTGAGAAAGAAACCTTTTATAGGAGCAAAGGAAAAGCAGAATTATTTATCAATTAACTTCCTTCTGCTTTGCCCATTAGAGCTTGGCATTGATTTTACTCACTCTCGAATCTCACTTTCCAGAATCCAAACCTGGGACAGGTTTCAAAGAGTTTCTGAGCCTTTCCTTGGCACTTGGGCCAATGCTGAATTGATACTTCAAGATGGGAGCTTCTGCGCATCCCATTGAACCCTGAATTAGTGTGATCCAAGAGAGAAATAACCCCTAGTTGCTCCCTTTATTTTGTTCTTACTCCCACTCCCAACCCCAAGCTGAATAAGCAGAGTTAAAGAAAAATATTATCAGCGGGTAAGGAATAGGGGAGCATGACTGAAGTTTTTAGTGGAAATATTTCAAGATCCCAACAGGAGTCGGGAGCTCAAAGTCTGTGACAACTGAAACACAGAGACATCATTTGGTCTTAGCAAAAGGCCTGGCACATAGTAGGCCTTTAATAAATGCACATTGACTGACCATGGAACTTTAGAGTCAAGAAGACCCGAGCTCAGCCTCAGACACTTACCATGTTGGTACCCATGGACAGCCAGGGGGCACAGGGGCCAGAGGCCTGGGCCTGGACTCCAGAAGATTCATCTTCCCAAGTTCAAATCAGGCCTCAGACTAGCTGTGCCATGGATAGAGCGTTGGGCTGTGTGACCCTGGGCAAGTCATTTGACTCTGCCTCAGTTTCCTCATCTGTAAAATGAGCTGGAGAAGGAAATGGCAAACCACTCCAGTATCGGTGCCAAGAAAACAGACATGGCTGAAACAACTGAACAACAACAACCCATGGGCAAGTCCCTTAACCCCACTGTGACTCACTTTTCTCATCTCTAAAATGGGTGATAATAATAGTACCTATCTTCTAGGGTTACTATAGCTATAAAAATCAGATGACGTTTGTGAAGCACTCTGTACACTTTAAATCACTCTGTAAATGTAATTTCAGTTAGGCCATTGGAATGATGATTGGTTTGGAAGTAACTTTTCATACTATTCCCACCTTATTTCCTATCAATTTCTGCATTTTTAAAAGCAATATCTATCACTATAATAATGGCAATTTCTCTTGACCTGGACTCCCAGAAGAAGGAAAAATGTGAATTTAAATAGGCAGAGATAATAATGGAATCACTAGCAATGCACTTAGCCTGAACAGATAGCAATGCCCAAAGTAAGTAATGTGGAAGGATAGGTTGGAGCCAGATTTTAGAGAGCATTAAATACCACTCTGAGGAGGTTGTATTTTATAGGGTTGGGTAATATAAGGAATAATAGCTCAGGCTGGTGTGAAATGACATACGTTTATATAAAATGACATCAGGGATAGGTGGGTAGCACTTTGGCTCTGGAGTCAGGAGGACCTGAGTTCCAATTTGACCTCAGTTGTGTGGTCCTGGGCAACTCATATAACCCTGATAGTCTCGCCCACCAAATGTGTGTGTGTATATAATGGGATGGTATATGTAAAGCATTTTATAAATCTTAATGATCTACATAAATGCTAGCTGTTACAGAGAGCTTTCAGGTTTGCAAAGATCATATTTGCTAATATGGTCTCATTTTATGCTCATAATAGTGGGAGGTAGGTGCTATTAATCATTCCCATTTTATATATTAAGAACTTGAGTTCAAATTTAAGTGATTTGCCTAGGAATACAAAGTTATCTGTGTCTGAGGCCAGATTTGAACTTAGGTCTTCCTTACTCCAGGTCCAGTGCTCTGTCCACCCTGTCACCCAACAGGAGAATGACAAAATCAGACTTACTATGTATTAGGAAGATAATATTTTTGGTAGCTTTGTAGAGGATGGATTCGGAAAGGGAAAGGGAAGAAACAAAATCCAATTAGGATTTTCAATGGTCAAGATAAGAATAGAATGAAGTGTGAACTATGGCAGTAGTTGTGTGCATGGAGAAAAGATGATAATAAAAGAGATATTGTTCAGGAATTATTAACAGGGTTTAGGAACTGATTGGATATTGGGGGATAATAGAGAGAAGTATCAACGATGATTCCAAGGTTTGAGCCTGAGGTTGGAGGATGATGGTTCCTTAACAGAAGTAAGGAAATTTGGAGGGAGGGAAGGTATTACAGGAAAGATGATGAATTCTGTTTTGAACATTTTGAGTTTGGGTTGGTGGGATATCCAAGAAGAGGTGTGAAGCAAGTAATTAAAAATAGAGAAAGGGAGTTCAGCTAAGAGATGAGGACTGGATATTTGAAAGTAGCATTGGGAATGATCTGTACAGAGAACACGGTACCCGTAGAGGTCAATGAGATCCCCAAGAAAAAGAGAAGAAGGTGTAGGAGTTAACCTTAAGGAGTTAGAGCTGGAAAGGGCTCTGTCTAGATATTCTCCCATTTTATAGATGAGGAGCCTGAGGTCTAGGGAACAGGAAGAAGATGCAAAACCACTGAAGGAGAATGAGGAGAACCAAGACAGAATAGAGTCACACAAACCAAGGAAAGAGAGACTCTCCAGAAAGAGCGGGCAGTCAGTGGTGTCAAATGCTACAAAGCAGAGGAAAAAGATGAGACCTAAGAAATAAGCATTGTAGCATTGTAGCAATGTAGCATTGGAGACCATTGGTTGTGAGGTCCACATTGCAAGCAGTTGTGTCATGCCACAGGGAAGTGTTTGAGGCCCGGGAATTAGTTGGGTCACGTGGAAGTCAGGGGATATCACACTGTCCCCCGCCAGGGGATACTTCATTGCTCAGGACTCTCTTGCGTGGGGTTACCCTCTGTTCCTGATTGGCGTCTCCACACCTTGGGGCCTTCATACCCTTGTAATTGCACTCCCTCTCTCACAATTCTGTTCAGCTGGGTTCTATCATGTGTGGTAGGTGGATCTGGGGTCTATTTAAGACCTAGGGCTGGGAGGTATCTTTGGAAGCCTGCCTGCCTTAGTATATGGCTTTAAGGCTTCCCCATGGAGAGACCTTAATAAACTTTTCTGTTTGGACCTCAGAGCTGTGACTCTTCTGTTCCTGAAAGGTACGCGAGGGTCATTGAGTTGTGTGTGTAAGCGGCTGCCTCTGCTGGTAAGGTAGGGCATGCTGAGAGAGAGCCCTGACAGTTGGTGACATCAGGGAGAAGAGTTTCAGTGGTAGGGCTATTGATCCAATTGTGTGGGTGGAGTGAGGTGGTGAAAAAACTAGAGCTGGGAAAATCACTCTAGAAACAGAAGGATACTCCGCTGTTGTTGCTCAACAGTTTTTTTGGTTGTATCTGATTCTTTGTGACCCCATTTGGAATTTTCTTGGCAAAGATACTGGAGTGCTTTGTCATTTCCTTCTCCAGATCATTTTTACAGATGAGGAAACTGAAGCAAACAGGGTTAAGTGACTTGCCCGGGGTCATATGGTTAGTAAGTATCTGAGGTCAGATTTGAACCCAGGAAGAGGAATTTTCTTCAGTTTCTGGGCTCTATCTACTGGCAAACTTGAGGAGATAGCCATGTCAAGGAAAGATTTTCCAATCTGTTTACATGTTTTAGCATAAGGGGAGACTTGTCAGTAAAGAGAATAATTGAAGACTAGAGAAATCAAGAGCATATTCAAAGGAAGAAGGTCCCAGATAAGACAGGGAAAATATGATCCAATATCTTCTCTC
Source organism: Pseudochirops corinnae (assembly GCA_028646515.1). Lineage (NCBI taxonomy): Eukaryota > Metazoa > Chordata > Mammalia > Diprotodontia > Pseudocheiridae > Pseudochirops > Pseudochirops corinnae. Next base: position 533,246,591 of record CM053585.1, read on the forward strand.
TAGCCCATACTCTTATCAAATTTACCTTTTTAAAAGTGCAGGTCTGACTATGGCATTCCCCCCTACCCTTCCTTCCATTGAATGACCTCTGGAGACTCCCTATCACTTCTAAGATCAAATATCCTGTGCCATTCAAAACTTTTCATAACTTGGTTTCCCTCCTGCCTTGCTAGTCTTCTTATACCTCACATTAGTCACCCCTCTATACTCTTTAAAGGAACCTTTGACATCATCAAATACAACCGCTGCATTTTACACGAGGAAAACGGAGTTCTGAGAGTGAACTGTCCAAGGCTGACCTTGTTTGTCATTCAGAAGGACTGAGTTTACATCCTGCCTTTGAGCTACTACTTGGTGGACAAATTCAAAGCTCTTTACAACCTGGTCCCTTCTCCTATCTTGGGCATTTTTACTGGCTGATGTTCCCCACTCTCACCTCCTTGTCTGGAATTCAAATCTAGGACTTCTGGCTCTAAATCCAATATTCTTGAGATTATACCTTTCTTCCTCCTATGGGAGAATTTCTATGAATGGCCTAAAACAAGAATGCCTCCCCCAGAATTCCCAGTAACTAAATTTGGAAGGAATGGATTCAACCATGGCTTCTTGTGTCCTCATTCCCACTCTTTTCCCTAGTTGACATAGGAAAATTGTGAGGGTCTGAAATTTCCAAAATGACTGAGAAACTGGAAAGCAACCTCCTGGATTTCACTGAAACAAAGGATTTATCCCCAAGGCTTAGTACATTACTCACAAATGACAAGGGCTATTTTTTGGGGGGAGGAGGACGTGCCTGAAACTATCTGTTTACCAGTTTAACAGTGTTGGGCATATAGTAGATGCTCAATAAATATGTCTTGATTGAGATAATATTATTGTGGTAAATGTTAACTGATTAATAAATGCTGATTGATTGAGTTTGGGGAAGTCCCTGATGTACAAACTCCTTTCACATATCCAGATCAGCAAATGATTGTTTTACAGACTGGGGCCTGGGGTAGTTTTTCAGAGATTAAGCCATTTAAGAGAACAAAAAAAGTGTTTATAGTAGGTCTTTTTGTGGTGGCTAAGAACTGGAAATTGAAGGGATGCCCATTGATTGGGGAATGACTGGACAAGTCATAGTATATCCACCTCCAGGAAAACACATACACAGACACACACACACACACACACACACACACACACACTCACATTGATGGTGTCTCAATCCAAACCAAAGCATACTATTTTTCACTTTCTTTCTTTTTCAGTTTAAGTTTTCTTCTACAACATGGTATGATGGTAATGGAATTTGGAGATGCCCCTTTATTGGCTTGGTTTTTGGGTTGAATGCTAAAACTCAGAGCTTGTGAATCCCACTTGTGGGATGGACTTGTTGACGTGAAGAGAGGGCTGAACTGGGAGGAGCCATTAATTGGGAGAGGGGCCCAAGCCTAGAGAAGGCCAGAAGGACTTTTGGAGAGCAGTATTCAGTACTGTGGAGCCTGAGTTGCTGAGAGAAAGACTGATGAGGGCCAGTTGGAGCTGTCCAGGACTTTTGAGAGCTGCCACCTGGAGCTGCCAAGAACTGAGGAGGCATGGCTGTGATGCTGATATTTTGTCTGTCTGTTTTAATATTGTTTTGCGAGATTCACCTGTTGGTGAAGGACGGTGCTGCTGTTGTACAGGTCCTGGAACCTTGCTATTGGTTCAGAAGCCCTGAAGGAGGATTTTCTATTAGTATGTTTACAGAAATCCTGGAAGAGGGCCTCGCTGATGTTTTCAGGGGTTCTGGGACTGTTCTACAGGCAGAGAGAGACTTGATGAGGACAATGGCTATGGCTTTGTTGAGCCTTTTCTCCCCAGGAACTGAGATTGCTGAGGGCTTGCCTTGAGTAAAGATAAAAGAAGGGCCTTTCCTTGGGTTTTCAATGCTGAGATGATATCTTAACCTTGTTGTAACTTAAGGGTGGATGGCCTTTTGTGCTCTCCTGCCCCTTTTGAGAAAGAGCTTGGTGTTAATGGATGGTATTGTAATTCCGTAGTGTCCAGGGGTGGGAAACCTTTGGCCTTTTTGTGCTCTGTGATTGACTAAATGAATGTACTTTGTTTATGATTGGAAACTATTCTCCATTTGAG
>CM053585.1:533257129-533276037 GCA_028646515.1 Pseudochirops corinnae
TTCTCAAGATGGTGATAGAATTGAATTCTTAAATGTGCTATCTCATTGTGGAATCCCTTAATGTCCTCACAATGACTTATGGGGGCAGGGGGAGGGAAGAAAACCAGGTTCAGCATTTTGACCCGGAAAAGAAAACTGGATTTTAACAGTGGTTTCTGTTATTAACTATTTGACTTGAGAATCTCTAATAAAGCAACAACTTGCTCCTATACTCATATAGTTGAAGGAAACTGGAACTGTGCTTTAATTGGGAAGGGGCTAGGTGGTAAAGTAGATAGAGTATCAGTCCTGGAGTCAGGAGGACCTGAGTTCAAATCCAGCTTCAGACACATACTAGCTGTGTGACCCTGGGCAAGTCACTTAACCTCAATTGTGTCAAAAAATAAAAAAAATAATTGGTACAGGAAACTCTCAGATGAGGAAATTCTCTCCACCAATGCAAGTCAGCACCTTCCAGTATCTTTACCCCAACTGACAGTTTTAGAAAATTGTTTAGGACACTGAGAAATTGTGACTTCCCACATATTGTGTATGTGTATGTACAGGAACATTATATGTGGGTATGTGTGTATTCTTATACACACATATAGGCAGAGAAAGACCAATATGTAAATAGATATTTATTTTTAATATACATATACACATATATTTGTATATATACACATAAAGACAAATACAAATGTGTATATATACATATATTTTTCTGTTTTAAAAATGAAATATCTACCAATTCTACCTAAAGGAAGATTTAATAGTGCCTAATTTACCCATATGTACATTATCATAAATTTAAAATAATTTAAGAACAGGATTTGAATTCTTAAATGTGCAGAGATTATGAGATTTGGGACGCCACTGTAAATTCACAGGAAGCACTGTGTTAATCATTTCTATATGCAAATGTTTCAAGTATGCAAATACAGGGCTTGGAAAGGGAAGGAAAAGTGTTTTTCCTTTGGGACTTGGCCATTTATTGCCATCACATGTGAAAATGAAGGATGTGCTCATTGCAGCCAAATTCAATAGAAGACTCATGAATCCTGTGACCTATTTTCCATTTTCCTTGTGTACACAATTAAAATTATTTCCACATTAAGACCAAAATATTGTGGGATGGAAACACCCCCCTCTGAGAACCCCCAATGTGAACACCCACAGAGCTCAGACCTCACTGAAAACAAAGTTTTCCTAAAGGATTTAAGAAAATATGCCAGTTGCTTTTATTTCATGAAATTGCAGCAGGGCATTGATGAAGATCATTTGGTATCAGGTGAGGGAGGGTGAACACCTGAATATCCATATTTTCAGCCATGGTCTGTCTCATTAAGAGCTTTATGTATGTGAGTTGAGTCAGGGAAGAAAATTGCTGTGACTCTGGGAAACTTGACTTGCTACAGCTGTTTGATCCCTTGCATTTCACCCCCCCCCCTTCTTTTTTTGTATTCCCTAGGGCCAACCTGAGGCAAAATTAGGAAGTCCTCAAATCTCCAGCTATTTACAGAAACTTTGTGATTTTCAATTAATTTTCACAAAAAAATGCTGTGATGGAATTAAGTCAATGTTATTAAACCCAGTTTCCAGATAAGGAAATGGAGGCTCAGAAAGCTTACCAAAGAATTTCTCATTTTCAAGTGGCAGAGGTCTGACTGACTTGGTCCCAGTCAAGTCTTCTGATTCCAAGGCTGGTGCTCCTCCATCCATGTTGCCTCTAGAGAAGTATCACAGAAGATTCTAAGTTATGGAAGGACCTCGGAAGCTCCCACTACCTGAACAAAGAAAGGAAGGGAATAAACAGTTAAATAACACCTACTGTATGACAAGCATTGTGCTAAATTCTTCTTATAAATATCACTTTTCACATGCAAGACATCCATTTTATTATCCCTAATATACAGATTACACAGATGTGGAAACTGAGGCAAGCACAGATTAATTGACTTGCTAAGGGTCACACAGCTACCAAGTGTACAAGGCTGGATTTGAACTTGGGAAAATCCTCACTATTTTATACTAGACCACTGACTATCTAGTCTTTCCTTGTAGACATTCCCACCACCATCCCAATGACAGGAAACCCACTACCTCCCAATTCAACCAACTCCATTTTCGGACCGCTTTTCTACATAGGGAGTTTCCCCTGACATAGGTCTTATATACTTTTCTCTGCAATTTCAATTCATTGTTCAGCTCTCTGGGGACAGACAAGAAGAAAAAGTTGAATCCTTCTTTCAATGGCAGCCCCACAAATAATTAAAGCCAGCTATTGTGTACCCACCCTCATCCCTCAAATCATGTCCTCTCCAGGCTAAAGACATCTCTAGTTCTTTCACACGATCTGTCTAAAGAATGGATCTCCCATATTATCCACCTTTATTTTTCTTTCAATGCTTCTTTTCTTACTCCTTCTGCCTCCAGCCCTTCCCCACAGCTGCCCTATCAGCTTCTTGAAAGAAGAGATTATTCTTATACAGGGTGTCCTGTTAAAGTCATTACACTTTAAAAAGGCATTAAGACTTTAGGGTCACTCTGTACTTCTCTTGTATTTTCTTTGATGTTAACAAAGCCGTGGACACACAATAGGTGTTTTGTGAACATTTGTTGACTGTGGTTGTCTCCTGATCATGTAAAACCCTCTACCCACTTAGAACGTTCTTCAGGGAATCTACCAGCCACCTCCTTCATCTCAATGTACTAACTAGCCTAAGGGCGGGTTCTAAAGGTCAGGCTCTAACACCTTTTTTCTTATCACTCTCTCTCTTTTTTAAATTTATGAGGTTTTTTTTTTTTCAATTCCATGTAAAAACATTTTTTTTTCCTTTTTGGAGGGGAGAAGGCAAGGCAATTGAGGTGAAGTGACTTGCCCAAGGTCACATGGCTAGTAAATGTTAAGTGTCTGAAGCCAAATTTGAACCCAGGTCCTCCTGACTCCAGGGCAGGTGCTCTATCCGTTGCACCACCTAGCCGCCCATAAAAACTATTTTTAACCTTCATTTTTTTTTAGATTTTGGAGTTCAAATTCTCTACCTCCCTCTCCTCCATGCTCCTTGAGAAGGCAAGCAAGACAAGATATAGATTTCATCTCCTCTTTTTAAAGAAATGTTCCTTATGAGCTTAAGCACTTGCAAATACATTCTAATTAAAGTATGAACAAAAAAGAAGAATCATGAAGCGTAATTTACTTCCTTAAATGTGTGTATGAAATTGAACTAGCAAGTAACAATGTTGCTCCATGCGTAGCCCCTTCAGAACTTTTGATTTACTTTTGTGTAATTTTCTAATATTTTATTGATATGCCTTCCTTTATCTTTCTCCTTTTCTCTCTCACTATCCACTAAATCCCTTCTGGAAGCCCTTTCCTAATAAATCAAGCAAAAAAAAAAAAATCATCATATTGGCCATGTCTGAAAACATATACTTCATTCTCCCCCATTAGGTTGCAAGCTCCTTGAGTGCAGGGTTCATTCTATGCAGTGTCCACCATGTGTTATAACACACCCTTCTGTTGTGTCCTCTGTTCAGTTAAGAGACTACCCTTCCTATCACACACACACACATACACACACACTCACTCACATATCTACATATATATTTATTTATATGTGTGTGCGTTTTTCTCAAGAAAAAAGAATATTAGTCCTTCAGGGCAGAGCCCATTCTATTTTCTATTTGTTTTTCTGTTTATTTTCTCTCAGCACCAACAGTGCCTAGCACATTATAGTATTTAAACAATACTTCTTGACTGAATAATGAGGTAGAGATACAGGTATTATTACTCTCATTTTTCAGATAAGGAAACTGAGTCACATTCAGATGAGGAAACTAACTTATAGTCACTTCAATAGGAAGTGTCCGATGTAGGATCTAAATTGAGTCTTCTCCTGATTGTAAGTTCAGCACTATTTCCACACCACCCTGTCTTCATGTGTTAGATTGATGAGTCTTGTTAGCACGATTCAAAGCCTTCATCCAAATTCAATAATCCATGCCCAAGATGCTTCCTTTTTCCTACCTCTTCTTTCCTTGAAGACTGTGACTTTGTTCCAGGTTGGTTCGGCAATGATTCCTTCCTTCATACAATGACAAGAAAATGATTTCCCTAGTAACTTGACAAAGCCCTGTCATCTTTATGGAACAATAAGCCCACAGCCTCCTTGGTCTAATGATTCTAGCAGACTTGGCTAGGTGCCCAGTTGTGGTTTGTAGCATGATCTCAGATAGCTTGATTCTTTGTTCGGTTGTGTGACTTTTTAAACACCACGCCATGATTTCACATACCTGAAGTAGTCACAGAATCTCAGAGTTAGAAGGGACCCCAGAAGCCATCTAGTCCAACCAGTACTTGAACAGGAATCCCCTTATAATATGGCTCACAAATGACCAATAAGCAAGTGATTGAAGATCTATGGGGAAGGAACTCACTGTATCCTGAGGAAGCCCAGAATGCTTCTGAATATCTCAAATTCAACAAGCAAGTCCACAAATATCCATTGAGTGTCCACTGTGGCCAGCCTTAGGGATCATACTAGAGAAGTTTTTCAGTGTCCCTTCCAACACTAAATCTATAAATATCGCTTCAGTGTTCCTGGATTTTGCTTCTCTTAATACAGCCTAAGTTCACATGGGATTTTTGTGGTTGGACGGTCACATATGATTCAGATTGAGCTTTTATTACTTCTCAACTCCCGTTTCTTTTTCTACCCCTTCCTCACTGACCTAAACTTGTAGCACTGATTTTTCTGTACCCATATGTAAGATTTTTTACATTGATCCTTTCATGACTGGACAGTCTCACCAGTCAGTTCTTTCCATACCCTGAGTTGCTGTAGTTCACCCAAGTGGCTCAGGACTCTCTTCAAAGCTTTAATTTCCCAGGACATTGTCTTCTGGAGGACACATTTCCTCCATGTGACTGTGCAGACACCACCAACCCTGCACCTCATGTCCCAAAGTCGCCTTCTAGTTAACGCTTCATGACACAGCCAGATTCCCTCACCCAACTCTTGACTGTTACACCTGGGATACTATCCCTAAAAGAGCTCCTCTCCTGGGTCCCTCCTTGGCTTCTTTCTCAGCTCAGTCATGGGTGAGACTTTGTTTCCCTTACTTAGTCATTTGATTGTAGTATGTGCTAGCACAGTGGGCATGCATGATGATAGATAGATAGATAGATAGATAGATAGATAGATAGATAGATAATATATATACATACACACACACACACACACACACACATCTTTCAGTTACAATCCCAGCTTTCTCAATAGCCCCTCACTTACCTTGAATATCAACTGTCTCTTTGTCATATTTGTTCTAGGCCAAACATACTTCTCCTTGTAAGAGAAAACAGAAACTAAATAAAGGGTGAGGAAGTCTACCTTCCATCTATCATCCATTATCATCACGCCACCTGCCTTGATTCCAAATCTTCTCTCACCTTCTTTTCCCCAATTTAGCAAAAACAAACAAAAAAACTCCAAGACATCCAAACCATTTTGTTGATTCTTTAATAAAACTCTAATTAAATTTAAATGAAATGGTACTATTACCCCCATTTCACAGTTAAGGAAACTGAGGCAGATAGAGATTCAGTGATTCACCTAATTGAGCTAGTACTCAGACCCAAGTCCCCAGACTACAAATCCAGTGAGCTTTCTCTTGATCCCAGCCCTTAGCACAGTTCCTAGAGCATAGTAGTCACTTAATAAATCCTTTGTCCTTCCCAGTGTTCTCCCTCCAGGTCATCTTATTGTAGACCAGTGTCTCTGAAGTTTAAGACTTCTGGAGGAATTTATTGCAGAATTAAATAGATAAGCCCACTTCCATACAATATGCTCATTATGCTGAAGAGGACTCATTTTCAGTAAGTGATACCCTGTTAGCAGCCTGACTAGCCAGAAATGTGTTCTCAAATAAAATGAGATAATATTAGGAAAGTGTCAACAGAGCCTAGATGGACACTTCTTCCTTTCCCTTCTCTGCTCTGCTCCTCCCCTCCCTTCCTCCTCCGCCCTTTCTTTCCTTCCCTCCCCTTCTTTTCCCTTCCCTTCCTTTTTTTCATTCCCTTCCCTATCCATCTAGTGTTCATATTATATATAAAATGCTAAGGACTGAGGACCCAAAGCAAAAAAAATAATGACAATCCCTGCTCTCCATGAGCTTATATTCTACTTGGGACAGGGGGGGAGGGAAGACAAGGGGATGAGAGAGAGAGAGAGAATAAGAGAGAGAATAAGAGAGAGAGAGAGAGAGAGATCCAAGTAGGCCCACCCACATACACACACCCAAAGACCTCAAACATATTTTCTGATTTGTAACTGACAAGCCTGATTCATCCTGTTCCTCCAACTCCAGGAAGAGCTCAGGTGTGGGCCTTGAGTCATAGCTGGAAGATTGCCTCTGGCCTCCCCTGTAAATTCGTTTCCCTGTAATGGTACTAACTTGTTGAGTAAAGTGAGCCGTCAAAGATATGAGTGTGGTTTAGGGAGGCTAATATTTATCCAATAAAACTTTGTTTCTAAATGTGTACATTTTCAAGAATGGTCTCAAAAATCCAAGGCTAGACTGTCTAAAACAATGTCTTTTGGAGGTGACCTTCCTTACTTCCAATGTCTATTGGAAGTAATTTTTGAAAGACTTTCCATTTGCCAAGCTTAGAGTTGGAAGGGACTTCAAAGGCCATCTCATTCTCCATGTACCCAGATGAGGATTATGTTTACAATATTCTCAGCAAGTGGTCACCCAGCCTGTGCTCAAATGCCTTCAGGGAATGGGAACCAGCCACCTTCCCAAATCAACCAATCCCACTCTTAGATAGCTCTCATTGTTTTTTAGGTTTTCCCTCCTATGAAACTAAATCTGCCTCCCTGAAACTCCACCCTTTGCTCCTAGTTCTTGGAGCCAAGTAGAAAAAACCTATACCTCTTCTGCATGCCAAGTCTTCCAAAACTCGAACCCAGATCTAACATTGCCCCGTTGCCCAAGTCTCTTCTCCAGTGTATCTGGCATCTTCCCCTTTTCTTCAGCCTCTTATAGCACAATTTACAAGTCCTTCACCATCCTGGCAGTTGTCCTCTAGAAACTCTTCAGAGTGTCAGTGTTCTTTTTTATCAATAGCCTTCCTTTTTGAAGAGGCTCAGGGACCATTGAAACACAGATACACTGTCAAAGTGGCCAGCTCCAGCCCCACCTCCATCCACTGTTATTCAGTGGCTTTTGGCATTTCTCAAAGTTTCAAGGGAATTTTCAAGGCCTGGGTGCTATCTGTCAGGGACAGGACAAGAGCCGAAAGTTAGTCATTTACCCTAACTATGGAAAAAGTGAGGACGGGGCTAAGCATGACACAAGCCTGTAATCTTTGCAACTAGGAAAGTCTGAGGCTAGTGGATTGCTTGAGTTCAGGAGTTCTGAGCTGCAGTAGGGCTAAAATCAGAGTGTCTACATTAAGTCTGGCACCAACGAGGTGAGCATTGGAAGCAGGGAACCACCAGGCTACGTAAGAAGGGGCCAGAAATGGAGAAGCTCAAAACTTCTGTGACAATCAACAGTGGGGTTGGGGCTGTGAAGGGTGGCTGCACTTCCAATTGGGGTAAAATCGGGAGACCTAACCTGAACAAACAAACAAATGAATGAATAACTAAATAAATGAAGAAGGAAAAAGAAAGGAAGGAAAGAAGGAAGGAAAGAAAAAAGGAAGGAAGGAAGAAAGGGAGTGAGGGAGGGAGGGAGTAAGGGAGGAAAGAAGGAAGAAAGGAAGGAAGGAGGGAAGGAAGGAGGGAAGGAAGGAAGGAAGACTTGACAGCTACCTGAGGGAACTCCTCCATTAAAAGTAAGATCCTCGGGATGGCTAGGTGGCACAGTGAATAGAGCACCAGCCATGGAGTCAGGAAGACCTGAGTTCAAATACAGCCTCAGACACTTAGCACTTCCTAACCCTGCGACTTTGGGCAAGTCGCTTAACCCAATTGCTCTACATTTCCCCCTCCAAAAGAAAAGTAAGATCCTTAAGAGTGGGGACTATTTCTTGGTTTTCTTTGTATCTCCAACACTTAGAACAATGTCTGGCACATAGTAAGTGATTAATAAAGCCTTGTTGATAGACTGACTTTTGAATTTCAGCCAGGTGGTGTTGAAATCTGATTCATAAGACAGCTCAAAATGTGCCGATTAAACACTGAGGAATGTTGACCCAGAGCAGGTTGACAAAGTTGTAGCAACACGTTGCCTTCCAAAGAGAAGCCGTAGGAACACTATGATGGAGCCAGGAGATGATGGTCACCAGCTTTGGGGGAGAAAAAGCCCCACGAGTGGATGAAGTCTTCAGGGTTAGAGGGAAGCAGCTCCAGAGGCAAAGGGGTCCCTGAGACTGTGTCAAGAAAGCTCTAACAAGGGGGAACCAAGAAAGAGTAAAACATAAGTATGTGCCAGGAGACAGAGCTGGTAAAGGTGTTCCCACCAATATACCTCCTTCCTTCACCTTGTACTGTGAGTAAGGAGTGTTCCCTTTTCCTTCCCTTTCCCAATGACATGGGAGAACATACTTTTTCCATGTATTTGGGTGTAGGAGGTGGAGACAATTCATTACTTGAATTCTTTTTCCTATCTATTCTTTTATTCTATCCCAATTAAATGCTTTGCTATTTGATTTGTAAAACCAAACTAGGAACCTGCCTGATTGGTTAGTAGAGGATGCACTGGAAGGAGACAAGTCATATTTTCATTGGCAAGATGACCCATCCACCCCTTACACACACACACTGAACCTGTGGGTGACCAAGTCCAAAAAGAGGTAGGATCCCTATTACACTGTGTCTAACTCTTTGTGACCTCATTTGGGGTTTTCTTGACAAAGATACTGAAGTGGTTTGCCATTTCCTCCTCCAGTTCATTGCACAAATAAGGAAACTGAGGCAAACAAGGTTGGATGACTTGTCCAGGGTCACACGACTACTAAGTGTCTGAAGTTGGATTTGAACTCAGGAAGATGAGTCTTCTTGACTCCAGACCTGGCACTGTATCCACTATACCACCACTATGCCCAGATCTGATTACAATACTCTCTATATTGCATGACCAAGGAAACAATCAGCTCCTAAATATTTATTCTTCTCAAGCCACTCTCAGAGGGTGTTCATTTTTCAGTCATCATCGCGTCAGTTTCAGGATCCAGTGGAATTTCAAGAACGGTTAAGATAGATGTGTTGAATGCCAAGGAAAGGAGAACTGGTCAGCTTGGGTTCAGACCAAGAACTCAAGGCTCCCTGTACACATAATGTGTTTTGTGTTCATCACAAGTGTTTTTCTGTTTACAAATGCAAGCATTTGTGCTGTGAGGACCCACTGTTGCTACTCAAAGCAGTGTCACTGAAGTTACTTGATACAGTCAGTGCTGAAATTGATAAGCTGTTGTATTTGGGAAGAAGGCCACGTGGCTTAATGGGAGAAAGAAAGCACAGAGGAAGTAGCGGAGGCAGGAAGGAGACTAGGCAGCATCCATCTCATCCGCCATTTGTAAAGCAGTTGATACCTCCCAAACTTGGGTCTTTTGACAACTGTCCATGCTGGGGCTGAAACCAAAATTCCATAGGCAGATGGGGAAAGGCAAAGAAAGGGTAGAAACAGTGATGTTGCCAGGGAGCCTAGGGCATGATTCAGGCCACAGAAGTAAGAGGGAGTCCATAATGGTCTTTCACAAGTTGCTCCCAGGATTTGATGCATCATTTTTACCAAGTTTTCCCTAGTTTAATAGATGGGACTCCAGGGTACACACCATGCATATGGGAAACTCAGGGGATGCTAAACAATTCTATAGAGGGCCAGGTGTTGTATAGGGCAGTGCTTCTTAAAATGCGGCTCACAACCCCATTTGAGGTCGTGAAAAATTTGGCAACAGTAGAAGGTTTCAGTAAAAAGGTTTCTGAATGCACAATGACCAAAAATTAATTCAAAATCAAATATGCAATGAGTCAGAGGTGTTTCTGGCAGAGCTTACCCATGTTGCATGTACAACTTCACTGCAGTCTTGATTCTGGACACAAAGCATGAGCATTTTGCACTGCACATGCCCTCAGGCTACTCAACACCACTGAATGCTGCTGAAACTTGAAAAGGAGTCTCCAATGGAAAAAGCTCAAGAAGCTCTGGTATGGGGAAAAGGCAGTCTTGCTCAAATGTGTCTAACGGTTTTCCATTTATGATGTCCTGTGCAAGGAGGCATCCGTTAGATAGGAAGCTGCAAGTATCTAGCTTAGAAAGAAATTCCAGGCAAGGCAAATTCTATATATGGGGGAAGAGAGCATTTGCAGAAAAGAAACAGGGTGGTGGTGGTGATAATGATGATGAGGATGATGATGATGAGCTACCAGGAGAAACAAGGAAATATGGCTAAGGGAGAAAAAGTCTATCAAACCAAGAAAGAAGAAGTCAGAAAGGAGATTAATGAACAACTCACAGTAAATTAAGGAATTAGAATTAAAGTCATCCTGCCCCGATTCTGCCCTCTCATATACACTCCACCTCATTACACAAGGATACTGTTAACTAAGATCATTGCCTTTCGGGTACCTAGCATGGCATCAGCCTTGGAATGGTCTCCAAGAAGCCCTGACTGCTAAACATTGAACCCTGAAACAAGGATTTTGTGAAACAATCAACCCCATTTTCTGGCACTTGTATCTTTGCAAAGCACCAGGAACTTAAGACTTGCTGTATTGGAAGAGAACAATGGGCCCTTTAGTTCCATGTCCTGTCTCTGACAGTGACCAATGGGGAAGGGTTAAACAGTACATAAGCCAGTCATTGTAGAGCACTCCATCAAACTTGGAGTGGGGGAGTCAGGGTGAGTGGGGGGGAGCCCTTTTCTCTTCCTGAAGTTCATTGGGAGCACGAACAATAATCAGTCTTTAGAGCCTTTGAACACAGCCTTCCACACTAGCTTAGATCTTGAGGACTCTTTGCAAAAAAAAAAAAAAAAAAAAGACTTTTGAAATATAGGAAACATGGGGGAATGGTGGGGGCAAAATCACAGGGTGTGGGGGAGGGAAGGAAGTGAAGGGACCTCAGAAGTCATCTAGACCAACCTGTGCCCAAATTCCCTGAAAACGGAGACCACATGGTTTTTGTCTAGTGGCTAGCATTGGCTTTCAATGGTAAGTATTTGAAAAATTATTCACCTCTTCTTTGTCCAGTAGAACGTAACTTCCTTGGGGACACAGGCTGTTTCCATTTTCTTTTGGCATCTCCAGTGCCTAGTACAATGACCATCACATAGTAGGCCTTTAATAAATGCTTGTTGATTGATTGAGAAAATGCTTATTGAATTGAACTGAGTTTTTAGATTCTGTGATCCATAAGAATAAAATCAGGTTGTTGGAGGGCAGCTGATAGGGGCTTTCTCCTTCATGGGATAGTCATTCTCCTACTCTTAGAGTTGACTGAGATATCTTTTGGGACTACTGTAGGATCACCGACTGTAGACTGAATTAATGAGCATTGATTAGGAGCTTACTACATGCTAAGAACTGTACTAATTGGTTAGCTAACCTTGTGGAATTAATCAGCATACCGAACAAGTGGCCAAAGGGGAAAGGAGAGGGAGTGTGTTGTAGCAGAAAGAATAGTCACTCTGAAGTACTGAATTTGGCATCACCACATTTGAGTCTCAAATAGCTCTGTCATTTACTACCTGTGTGAGGTGAGCATGGGCAAATCAGTTAAGCTTTCTGAACCTCAGTTTTCTCATCTGTAAAATAAGAGAGTTGGATTGGATGAACTCAAAGGTCCCTTCTGCCTCTAAATCTATAGCCTCTGCTGAGGGAGAGCTCCCTGTCCCCTTAATTCAGCCCATGCCACTTTGGGTTAGCTCCACTGTCAGGAAGTGTCTCTTTCCATCAAGTTGGAATTTGCTTCTCTGTGTTTTCGATCCACTGCCAGCCAATCCTTAACCATGACTTGTGCTCTCCTCCACCTCTGGGGGCTGCTCTGAGCTGCTTCTCCTCTCCTTTTCATCACAACAAACTCTTGGAGTGTTCTTGATGCCGTTGATAGCTATAGGTAACATGGCCCTGCCCTCTGAGGACATCAGAGGAAGCGAATGGCAAGTTCTTGGCTCAAGTTAGGGCAAGCAGGGATTATGGCCCATGCTTTGCATTTTAACGAGCTTCTCCCTCGACCACCCAGGTGACTAGCTGGCTCTTTGATGTTGATCCCAGCATCATTAAGTTCCCCCCACCCCACCCCAGCACCTTTTAACTCCAAGGACTTCCCTCTGCTGATCTTTGTGGATTTGTGGGTTTGCTTACATTTGTTTCCTGCAGTCTCTCCCATTAGAAGGTAAACTCCTTGAGGGCAGAGCCTTCACAGAGCAGGGCAGATTCTTAATAAACATTTATTGATTAACTGGTGGCTCACCTCTTTAGAACAAACTTTCTGAGTAATTTCATCCAACCTAAATGTCCTATTAAATTAATGACTAATCGAACCTTGCAAAGGTTTTCAAAAACTGTTTGGGGCCCAAGACTTTCCACAGGATCAGATAAAATGATCTGGCCTGATACATCCTTAGGATTATCACTCTCTCCAGAGATCAAGCCTGGAAAGCTAGACCTTAGATCATTTGTAGTTACAAAGACAAGGGTCATTTGGATGTAGGAATAGGGAATGACCTGGACCAGCTCAGAGGTTGTCTAGCTCAACCCTTCCCCACTCCACTCAAATTTGTACAGATTCTAAAACAGGCCCAAAACGAGCAAATTATTTGACCAAGTTCACACCAACAGTAAGTGGTAGAGCTGGGATTTGAACCCAGGTTCTCTTAACCCTAAATTGAATGTTCTTTTCACTTTCCCAGGCAAGCATCTGACTCTGGTAAAGCCCCCTTTTATATGGTACCAAACCATGTGAAAACAGGAAGCCCATGAGATTATAGATTTAGAGCTGCAAGGGCCGTAGAGGTTGTACAGTCCAACTGCCTCCTTGTATGAAAGAGGAAAGTGAGGCCCAGAGAGAAGTGACATGTCCAGGGTCATCCAGGTAGCAAGTAGCAGAACCAGAACCCAGGTCCCAATTTCAGATGCAGGTCTCTATTGCAGCCGGCCGTGCTCCCCCAGAATCATGTGCAGATAGTCAGCAGGCCCATTCTCCAGCGCCCTCTGGTCTTTTTCATCACCAGAGTCATTTTCTTTTTTTGAATTTTTTATAAATAATTTTCTTTATACATGAAATGGCACAGCATTTGAACAGAGCACAGAAGTCAGTAAGATCTGGGCTTGAATCCCACCTCTGACACTCACTGTGTTACTCTAGTGACATATCTTACCTCTCTCAGACTCAGTTTCCTTCTGCAAAAGGGATATAACAGCATCTCTAGAACTTGCTTACCAGGGTTATAATAAGAAACAAGCAAGATCATGTGTGGCAAATGGTTTGAAAAAAATTTTAAACAAACACACACACACACACACACGCACAGAGACCAGTGGTCATTGTTATTATATAACCTGTTCGTTTTACAAGTGGGGGACCTGGGGGGGGAGGGGGTTAAATAACCTACTGGAGGTCAAACAGCTGATCAGTGGCAGTGCTGGACCCTAAACCCAGGTTTGCTGGCCCCCGGGCCAGTACTCTGTCTTTGATACCACCATGCTTGGGAACAAGGGGTGCCCTTCAGTTGTTTACAGATACGTGTGTGCATACATATGCACACACACATATATGTATATGTATATATATATATGTATTTATATACACTTATTCATATATATAGTTACACTTGGTTTGGGTCAAGTTTGAGTTTAAATCCCTCAGATTTTGAAGGCAAAGAATCATCTTAAGGAAATAATATACTTACTATTAACAACTGACATTTGAAGGAAGTCTGTCAGCCACTCTTCAGGTCGGTTTACAACTATTCTTACGCTTGTTTCACAGATGCAAAAACTGAGGCCCACAGAGGTTAAGATGACTTGCTCACCATGACTGTGTAGGTGGCAGAAGCAAGTTTGGTGCAGAGGGCCAGCCATCCGTCCACAATACCATGCTACCTCTCATTGTCCAGGAAGCAGAGAACAACACAGCCAAAGCTCTTCTTTCAAAATACCTCCTGCACTTTGCATGGCACTGATCAATATGTCTGATGCTACAGCACCACAATATCTCCAAGGAGATCGAGAGTTTCTGACTCTGAGATTCAGTGGAGGTTAATATCACTCAAGCTACCCAAGGAGTGACCAAACAAGGAGGTGTCCGTCATCCCTGATTTCAGGGAATAGTTATTTGACTCAAGAGCTGAAGAAGAAAATTTCAGGAATCAAGGTTAGACAAAATGGGGTCCCCAGACTGTTACATGGCAGAACAGTAAGGCAGAGAAGGAAGTATAAAGGCAACTCCCCCAGGGAGCTCATCCACTATCTCAACTACTTTCAGTACCTATTGACTAGCTTCAAAGACCAAAACTTCCCCTTGCAGGGCTGGTGACAAATAATTTCTTAGAGTCAGTAACAGAGAAATTGAATTAAAATAGTCACAAAATGTAAAGAGTGAGGTGGAAGGAACCCCGTCTTGGGCGGGGGGGAACAGATGAGTGAGGAGGGCAGCTACCTCAGAATTGAGCCCCCTTCTTAGACAAGGTCAGTGTTGGGGGTTGCTTGGGGTAATTATATTTCTTTGTGACAAGGAAGGGTTTTTATTTTGGGGTAGTGGAAGTAGGGGAAGAGTGGGGAAAAACTGCTAGTGATACTTGTGTAAGAAGGGTGTTTCACAGCTCTCCAATGCCTACTAATGAGATGCTCTATGCTCTGATACTTATATCAGGTTTGAATATCCATCAATTTGATTGGGTTACAGAATCAAACATGTAAACTGGTACCCATAGACACTTCTACTCTATCAAGCAAGCAAGCAAACATGTCAAAGAGTGGAGAGGACAGGAATGATTCCAGCCATTAGATAAAATTATTTGAAATGCACTGAGATTGGTCAAAAGAATAAGATACCCTTCTGGGCATAGGTAGATCAGAGAAGGTACTGGAGAAAAAAAAAGTCCTTAAGTTTTGTGAACACTTTGAGGAATCAGGCCCTTGTGTGGTTAACCAGAGAGGGCTTATGACCCTAGGAGGAGTGTCATATCTCCCCTTCTCCCCACCCACCACTGACCATGTCTTTGGAAAGACTGGACCAGTAACAGCAACACATTCAGCTGGGACCTGACAGAGGACAAACAGATACATTGAGGAAAGGCAGCTTGGGGGATATTGACCTGTTTGGGGCAGAAATAAGGTTAGCTTCATTCTTCTACAAAGATCCCAACAACTGGGCCCCCAAAAAGAGCAACATATACCTCATGAGGAGACTCCATGAAGGGAGAAAAGGCTTCCATCCAACCCAGAGCTAGGAGCTCTCCATTTGAAACACATGCATCCTAAGTTTGAACCCACTTTCCCCTGGAATCTGTATATAATTGTGGGAGATTTTTATCCCAGACTTTTAGGGGAGTATTCTTGTACTAACTCTCTTCTATGATCTCAGTACCTCTTTCTGAATGCTAGATAATTCTGGCTGGTTAAGTAATAGGAGGGTGCTTATAAGCAAAAGTATAAGAGAAGCCTCCAACCCCTCGAGGTTACCCCTCTTATATATAATTTAGCTTACAATGATGTTTTTGTTAACATCTTATTTTTACATCATTTTAATTTCTGGCTCTAGACCTCCCCCTCTCCTTCCAACGAGCCACCCCTTAGAGAATAAAGAAGAGAGGAAAAAAGACAGCTTAACAAATCAGATCAATGCATGTATTGTATCTGAAGGTCCACACTCAGAGTCTGCAAGGGAGCATTTTCTCATTTCTTCTCCACAGTAAAGTTTGATGTCTGTGTTTGGGTTTTTGTTTGTTTGGGGGGGGAAGGGAAGGCAAGGAAATTGAGGTTAAGTGACTTGCCCAAGATCACACAGTTAGCCAAGTGTCAAGTGTCTGAAAATGGATTTGAACTCAAGTCCTCCTGACTTCAGGACGGATGCTTTCACTGTGCCACCTAGCTGCCCCCAAGCTTGGTGTTTCTTAGTGCACACCATTCAATTTGTATTTTATTTGTTTTCTTTGGTTTCATTGTTGAAGTCATTGTGTATATGGTTCACTTATTTTACTTTGTATCAGTTCATGAAATCTTCCCAGGTTTCTCTGCACTCTTCATGGTTGCCGTTTCTTTTGGAGAAGTCATATCCCATCACATATCAGGTCCCACTTTAGTCATTTTCTAATCAGTCAGCATCTGCTATGTTTCCAGTTCTTGATGACATAAAAAGGACTGTTATGAATGTTTTGTTACATGAGATCTCACTCAGGAAGCTGTTTTTGGACTCCTGGGGCACATCCCCCAACTGCGGGGTGCCTGGGTCAAAGGGTGCAGATACGCTCTAGTCACGTTTTTTAGCATAATTCCAAACTGCATTCCAGAATAGTTGGACCAGCTCCACCAACAGATATTACTGTGCCTGTATCTCTGACCCCTCTTTCCATCTATTGTCGTCTTTGCCAATTTACTGGGTGTGAAGTTAAATATCACAGTTGTTTTGATTAGCATTTTTCTTATTATTAGTTATTTGAAACGATTTGTCAGAATTTGTCCTTTTTCTGAGACCTGTTTTTCTCATACCATTTGATGACTTATCCATAGGAAAATGACTTTTGATCATGACATTTAGCCTGTTAATATTTCCCTCCCGTGGTGCCTTCTGTGACATTCTCCCACATCCACCACCCACCTGCTTGGTATGTACTGCCTTATAGCAGGGAGAGCCAAGCCAGCCTTTCAACGAGGGCCTAGAAGAACTTTGGGACAAAGACCCCTGGATAGGATCCAAAATGCATTCATGCTGAATCCTATCTATCTTGTGGAACATAGTACTTCACTGGAGTCTCAGGTTACCTACTCTGCATGATCAATTGTAACTTTCCTGTCTCATGGTGGAAAATGAATGGGTATGGCCCTATAACCTTCCCTCCCCCAACAGCATGCAAGTCATCTGCCCAGGAGACAGTCATGGTTCCCAAAGTTAATCATGTCTCTTTCCATCTCATGAATGATGAATGGTCCCTGATTTTCCCTTGGTTTGTAGTATTTGGTCAGGGGAGATTCTCCATTGTCCTTTTAATGCCTTAGATTTTACCAGAAGCCAGTAGCCAGAGCATTTTGGATTCTCAGCCAGCACCCTTCTTTCTGCCTCTCTGATTCCCTAACTTTGAGATTTGAACTGGAAATTTGGTAACATTGAAAAATGTCCTTCTGAGTTCTTCTTGGGCTTTGTCTATACATGTGAAGTGAAATGAGAAATCAAAGCAGTCATCTGAGTAACAGAACTCAGAACAAGACTTGTGACTCAGTCACATGAATATTGCCAGTAAATGTTTTATGCCCTAAGGATCTGGATGCTTGTAGCATATTTTTCTCTGTTTTCATTTTTCATTTTCTATATGTAAGCCATGGTTTTGGCATGGTTTCCAGCAGTAGCCATGCCTTCTCTCTCTCTCTCTCTCTCTCTCTCTCTCTCTCTCTCTCTCTCTCCCTCTCTCTCTCCCTCTCTCTCTGTCTCTCTTTCTCTATTGGTTCATTCCCATCTACCTACAAACAAACTCAGGCTTCCCTGATTAAAAAAAACCAACAGACTTTCTTTCATCTTCTTACCATTTCAAAACTACCATTTCATCTCTTTCCTCTCCTTTTTCTACCACAATTCCTGAAAAAGTTGATGGCCCTCAATTAATTAACAAGGATTTAATAGATTTTTAATCTATTCTAGGCACAGTGCTAGGTACTAGGTATGCAAAAGTTTGGTGAACTTTTACCTCACTAGTCTTGGCCCCAGGTAAGTCACCGTGCAGGACCCTGGCAGACTCTACTCCAACTTTCCAACTCTTCCTTCCTTCCCTGCATTGTCTTCCCCGGTTAGAATGGAAGTTACTTGAAGGTAAAGACTGTCTCATTTGACTGCATTTGTAGCTCTTAGTGCTCAGTACAGTGTCTGGCATGATTTTTCATTTATTCATTATAACCCAGTCACTCTACTGAAACCTCTTTTTTTTTCTAAATTTTTGTTTGATTGAGGGGGGAAGACAGGACAGTTGGGGTTAGATGACTTGCCCAAGGTCACACAGCTAGTTAAGTGTGTGAAGCTAGATTTGAACTCGGGTCCTCCTGAACCCAAGGCCAGCGCTCTATTCATTGCACCACCTAGCTGCCCCTGAAACCTCTTTCTTGATGGTGAATGGTGATTCCTAATGACCAATGGTCTTTTTTTCTAGTCATTCTCCTCGATTTCATAAGTCATCTCATTGGACACCGTTGAACCCTCTCTCCCATGTTCTGACTTTGCTTTACTTCAGAAACAATGTATTTTTCTACTTCTCCTAATTATCTGTTTTCTCAATCTCTGTACCTTTGATGATTCCTCTTCCATGTTTCTTTTTTTTTAAAATAACTTTTGTTTATTTTTAGTTTACATCATTCGTTTCCACAAGATTTTGAGTTACAAATTTTTACCCCTCTTTCCCCTACCCACCACCCCAAAAGAGTGATCCCACTGTTTACCCCCTGCCCCAGTCTACTTTCTCCTATATCTTCCCCCATCACCCCTCTGACTTTCCAGTAGGGCAAGATGGATCTTCCTGCCCCAGTGCCTGTATATCTTATTTCCCAATTACATTAAAAAACTTAATAATAATAGTTTTATATATATATATATATATATATATATATATATATATATATGTATATGTGTGTGTATGTTTTTTAAACATTTTATTTTAAAACTTTAAATTCTAGATTCTTTCCCTTCCTCCCTCATCACCCACCTCCACTGGAAAGACAAGCAATTCAATATAGGCTGTATATGTGTATTTACACAAAACATCTCCACAATGG
>CM053585.1:533276537-533301872 GCA_028646515.1 Pseudochirops corinnae
TAGTGCAATAATTTTTAAATTGTCTCTCCTGGGTCTATTTTCCAGGTCAGTGTTTTTTTCAAGGAGATATTTCACATTGCCTTCTATTTGTTTGGATCTGTTTAATACTATCTTGATTTCTCATAGTCATTAGCTTCCATTTGCTCCAATCTAATTCTGAAAGAATTATTCTCTTCAGTGAGCTTTTGAGATTCTTTTCCCATCTGGCAAATTTGGCTTTTTAAGATGTTCTTCTCTCCTAGTTGGATTTTTGGGCCTCTTTTGCCATTGAGTTAATCTATTTTTTAAGGTGTTATTTTCTTCAGTCGGGTTGTTGACTCTCTTTTCATGATTTCCTTGAATCATTCTCATTTCTCTTCCCAATTTTTCCTCCACTTCTCTTATTTGGGTTTCAAAATCCTACTTAAGCTCCTCTATGGTCTGTAAGAAGTTTACATTTTTCTTGGAAGCTTTTGGTGTAGGAGTTATGACTGTGTTTTCTTCCTCCTGTTCCAAGCTTTGATCCTTTTTGTCCCCAAAAAAGGAATCTAGAGTTGTATTGCTGTTCTTACTTTGCTTCCTTTGCCTACTCATGTTGCCAGTCAATTTCTTGACTTTTTAGCTCTGTGGAACTCTGCTTCCAGAGGTGAGAGCTTTGTCCCAAATCACTGGGGTTTTCACAGCTACTGGAGCTATTAGGAGGCCACCGTCTCTGCAGCCCCCACCAACTTTGGCTCACTGGTCATGCACCTCAGGCTCACCACCCAAGAGCACAATCCTCATCCAGGCAGGTTAAGGCAAGAGCACTTAGCCTCTGAATGGTCACTTGGCTGCCTGCAATCTGCAGGCCAGGAGCTCTGAAGCAGCCATGTGGAGTCAGCTGCAGGGCCACCCCTTACATCACTTCTAGCTCTGGGGGCAGATGGCTAGACCCATTCCCCCAAATTCAGCCAAGTTCCACTGACCTTCACTTTGTCTTTGGCATTTATGGGTTGATAGCTCTGGAAACTGCCACAGCTGCCAGTGATCCACTCTCCTGAATGCTCCAGCCTCAGCTGGTCCTGGCCACCCTGAGGCTAAAACCACATGGGGCCAGTCTTGGCTCCCAGCAAGCTGTGATGAACCCTTCCTGTCCACCTGCCAGCCTGCCTTCAGTGGGAGATTTGTTTCTCTATCACTTTGTGAGTTCTGGAGCTCTAAAATTTGTTTAGAGTCATATTTTATAGGTATTTGAGGTGGTTATGGGAGGAGCTCATGAGTTTTCCTGCTTCTATGCTGCCATCTTGACTCTGCCCCCCCCCCCCTCCACTTTTCTACCTTCTTTGGTTGAGTATCTCCCTATGACAGGAATTCTAAACCCAGAGTCTGTGAACTAGTTTTTTTTTCTTTAATTTTTAATAAGAATTTCAATATAATTGATTTTGTTTGTAATCTGATCTATTTTCTTTGATAGGTTTCTTTTTTTAATTTTTAGAGGCAAATGGAATTAAGTGATCTTTCTTTCCTCAAACCTCCCATAGAGCTTTGTTTGTCTTCTGGAGCAGTATATGCTTCTCCTGTATTCTCAAATTCATCTAAACTTCGCAACTATCTATTTCATGGTATTATATTATACTGAATGTTCTGAGTTTAGCTTGAAAAGGTGCTTCAAGCCAATTGCAATCCACACACATACACACAAGCATACACATCTTTTTTCCTTTTAAATGCACTATAAGGCTTTATTATGATTGTTTTAGAGATTGGATGCTCTTTCCTTTCAGTAGTGATATACGCCCACTAGTGTAGGAGACCATCAAAGCTTTATAGCCAGGAATGTCTTCTATCTGACCACAGAAAGTGATAGTCTAGGAATGAAACCTTCCCATCATTTCTCCATTCACAGAGCCAACTAAGACATTCTTTTGCCCTGATAAGTGTCTTTTTGCTTAATGTTCTTGGAAATTTAACAGAAAACTCCAAGTACTGATTTCTTAATTTTTATCTTACTGGTTCTAATTGCAGGCAAGAAATCAGTGATTCATCAAATCCTCACCCTTCAGAGTTGACTATATGATTTACGAGACAAGAGTATGATTGCCCTGCCCACACAAATGATGTTTGTTCAAAAGATTTTTTTCTGATTCCCCATTTGAAAATTTTCAATTAAAAGAGGGTTTTTCCTGCTTTGATCACTCCCTTTAGAAGATGAGAATAAAAATGCCATATCATACTTCAGAAGAATGTGTTCAGGTTCATGGGAAATTGGAGGAAAGGGGAAAAAACCCCTCAAACTGACTCTGGTTATTATAACTGATGACATTAATATACAATAATGTTCAAGTAATATACAATAATGTACAAATGGCATTAGAGAAGGGGTTCTTCATCTTTTTGTGTGTTCTATATCCCTGTGGGAGTCTGGTGAAGTCTCTGGGCCCCTTCTCAGAATAATTCTTCTAAATGCGTAGGACAAAATACACAGAATTACAAAAAAGAAAAACCTGATTATATTGAAATCATTATTAATTTAAAAAGAAACCTAGTTCATGGACCCTAGATTAAGAATTCTGGCAAGAGGCAAGCTTTAGACTTTTCTTTTTAACAATTCTAACCTAGAACAACAGAAGGAGAGTGAGGGTTTCAATGGCAGAGACCACTGGGAATGGACAGGATGTTGACAAACAATAGCTCTGATTAATGAAGAATTGGACTTTGCCTCTCTCTTGGGCCTCTTCCCTTCCTTTGCTACCCTTCTCCACCCCCATTTCCCACCCTTCAACCACCGTTGTTTTTTCTTCACTCATTCATCTATTTCTTCCTCAGTATACTTCCTTTTGAAGAGGATTTTGTCTCTTGGAAAAACCCAAAGATCATAGAATTTAGAATTGAGAGGGTCCAGTCCAAGCTCCTCATTTTCTAGATTAGGAAACTGAGGCTCCGAGAGAAAAGGTGATTTACCTCAGGTTATGCTAATAGGAGAAACAACGTGGCATAGTGGATAGAAAGATGTGCTCACTACTAGGAAAACCTGAATTCAGGTCCTGTATCTCACACAGAATGGCCATGTTACTTATGTAACATATTATCACTCTACGTAATTCTAAAACAGTGTGTCTTAACCTGAGGGTCCATAAGTAGATTTCAGCGGATCTGTGAACTTGGATGGGGAAAACTACATCTTTATTTCAATATAATTGGTTTCCTTTGTAATCTGATATCTTTAATTTATTTTAAAACATTATTTTTAGAAAGGGTCCATTGGTTTCACCAGATTGCCCAAGGGGTCCATGACATACAACTAAAAAGTGTAGAAATCCTTCCTCTAAAACTAAATTTCAAGAATGCACTGGCCCTCTTTGGCAGAGAAAGTTACCTATAACAATTAATCAATTAGCATGTATTAAACCCTACCTATATACCAGGACTGTAGAAAGCTCTACCCCAGTTCTCAATGAGCTCAAGAGTCTAATGAAGTCATAGATCTGCTCCCTATCCTTATATCCTATCCTAAGTGAATCACAGTGCTATGATTCAAATCCAATTCCACAGACTTCAAGTCTATTTCCTTCTACTTAAATCATGTTTTCTAGATAAGAGAGGTGGCTTCTTTATAGGAAACAAGATATCCTTCACAGGTAGTTGCTAAAAGCAAATAAATCAGTAACTATCCCTGAGAAAAAAAGTAAAGGATAATCATAGGACTAGATTTAATGTCAATAGTTTGTGAAAGATGCCCAGTTTTAAACTCTCAACACAAAACCAAGGTAATACTTTTCAACATTAGAAGATCATAGAATTACATTTTAGCTGTCCCCTCTCTTCCCCTTACTTAAGAGTTTCTATCAGAAACTCCACAGTGCAGTTACCAAATGCCTCACCCAAGCTCCATCAATGGAAGGGTACTTTTGCTCTTCCAAGACGATGGTTAAAGGCATCTGGATCTGGATCCAACTAGTCATTGTTCTTACCTCCAACTTACCAAAAGGTTGTACTTAAAGAAGTTATAATATGCCACTAGCAAGTCAGCAACAGAAAGTTCTTGTATTACCGAAATATCCATAGTGGTAATTTTTGTGGTAGCCAAGAAAAAAAAAAAGAAAGAAAAAACAATATGGAAACGTAGATACTCACCAACTGGATGACAGATGAACAAATTAGGTTTAACTACACATTGTAGCTCTGTGACACTGGAATAATTGCTTAATTTTTCAGCCTTAATTTCCTCATCTGTAAAATGAGAAATTTGAACTAGATGGCCAGGGGTTGTGTTAAGATCAAATGAGATAATATCTGTAAAGAACTTAACACAGTATATAGTGGGTGCCATATAAAACCTTACTCGATTTTCTCTTCCCCTCTAAGGCTCCCCCTCACCATTTTCCATGCTCCAAAACACATTCTTCTCCAACATAGCATCATATTTTCCTTTTTATCTCCTAATAGGAACTTTTAAAGCTAAAAATAAAAAAAAACAACCTTTTAAAATTAAAATATTTCTCATGGAGATTCAGGAAAAAAAATCCACACAGTTTTTTTTTTTTAAGGAAAACCATGGGCATCAGATGACCACACATACATCTGAATAGCCACTAAATCATATTGCCTACTCTGTAGCTTGGCTTATGTCTTTCCTAGAATTAAGGAAGAACTATTGCTTCCTTATGGTTTTTATTCTAAATTTCCAAGAACTCTTGTGCTCATCATTAAGTAAGAAGTCAATTACCAATGCAAAGAATGTCTTACTTGGCTCTGGAAGCTGGATCTCGAAGAAATTCTAGAGGTCAGACTCAATCCACCCATTTTACAGGTTAGGAAACTGAGACTCAGATATTTAAACAAGTCACCTGTCACTTCGTGGATCAAATATAAAATCCTCTATCTTTTAAGGCCCTTCACAGCCGGGCTCCTTTCTATCTTTTTAGTCTTCTTACATATTCTTCCCCTTTTCAAGTACTTAATGACCCACATAGCGACACTGGCCTTCCTAGCCCAGGCCTCTGCAGCCCCTGACTCTTTCCCCAGTTAGAATGCTCTCCTTCAATCATTTCTGCCTCCTGACTTCCTTTAAGTCTCAGCTCAAATTGTGTCTTTTGTAAGAGGCTTTTCCCTGCTCCTTTTCTGCCTTCCCCTGAGACCATCCCCAAATTCTCCTCTATATATCTTGAATGTATATGGTTGTTTACACTTTGACTCTCCCATTAGATGGTGGGATCTTTGAGAAGAGGGACTGTCCTTTGCCTTACTTTGCACCCCCAGCTCTAGGCACAGTATCTGCCATACACCAAGAGCTTAATACTTGTTCACTCTAGACTCTACAAACACAGTGAATAAGTATCAGAATCACAATCGAAATTGGACTCCTGACCCTCAAGTCCAGTGTTCTTTCCATGAAATCATGTTGCCTCTAGAAACAACATAGTACATCTGCCTGGGCTCCTGGCCTGCCCCCAGAAGTCTATCTAACTTGTAATATCCCTGAATATGGCAGTAATAGTCCCATGGAAATAAATTAGCATGTGTGATTTTTTTTAATTTAAAAAATTAATATTTTGTTTTCCACCAATTACATCTAGAAACAATTTTAACATTTTTTTTTATTTTGAATTCCAAATTCTCTGTGTGTGTGAGATTTCTATGGGAAAATCTATCCTGCATTCCAACCAAAGACATCAGAACGATCTTTCTAATATGCCACGGCTCTTCTCAAAAATGTTCATTGTATCTCTGTTGTCTTTGAGGTAAAATTTTGAATTCTCTGCTTCGTATTCATGGGCTTCTACAATCTGTCAAATCCTACCTCCAGTCTTCTGGTTTTCACTGCCCACTCAGCACTTAAGTTTCTGAATGTACCATATATACCCTCATTTTGAGTTCTTCTGCTTTGTATCTTTGCTCTCCTTGTTACTATAGAATTTCTATACTATGTGGTTCAGGGCGGAGAGAGAATAGAAAGGGCTTAGAAACTCTAAGGAAGCTATTGCCACAGTGAAGATGAATGGTCAGGAGAATGGGAATAGTGGAAAGGATAGAGGGTATAGGAAAAATAGGATTGTCTAAATGGAAACATTAATCAGATGTCTTTACCCAAGACATCTTCACTTCTCCCTTCTCTAGACAGCAGCCAAATTGATATTCCTAAAGCCTAGCTTTGATGATATCAGTGCTTTGCTCAAGGACTTTCAGCATTGTCTATGGGCAAAAGCACAAAATCTTTAGTCAGGTATTTCAACCCTTTTTAATCTGCCCCCAGTTCTCTCTCCAGACTGAATATGTGTCTTTCTACTCACCCTCGCTACGTTCCAGTCAAACTGGAATGTTCTCCATGCAGGACAGTTCATCTCCCACCTCCCTGACTTTGCAGGCTGTCCACCACCCCTGGAATGCTCTTCCACTATTTTCTTATTGGAATGTCTCAATCCCTTCAAGACTTGGTTCAATTTATAAGAGACCTTTTCTCTCCTCAGTTAGTATTCCTCCTCTCTGCTCCCCACCCCCCCAATCACTTAGTATTTGTTATATTTCTCTATTTATGTGCATGCTGGTTCCTCTTCAAAGCAGGAGCTTTTCCCTTTTTGTAACAGTGTTCCTGGAACCAAACACAGTACCCAGGACTTAACTGGGACTTAATAGACACTTACTGAACTGAATTGTTGAAGGGAGACAATGAGATCAAAAACCACTGAACACATTCAGTATGGAGGTCCATTGAGGGAGAGGAGGGAGTCCCAGAGCCTTCCACCCTCCAGGCAAAGCCCTTGAATCAGTAGGCTTAAATAATGAGTTTTCAATCGCTTCCAATTTTGAATGAGTTTCACCTGAATCCAATTTTAAATGTACAGAAGGAAGAGGAGATAACCTTAGCAAGTCCCCTTGCTCATTCAGCTACTCCAGAGAGCTTCTGAATGACGAAGGAAAATGGTACTGTCGGGCCTGAGTCACACTTTGTCTTACCATCAGCCCAGGAAGTGAAGCATCTAATGAGACTGGCCAGGAGCCCTAGAATTATTGACCAGGCTTGGAGCTGGTCTTTTCTTTGCAGGTCGAATCACAGTAACTATTTCCAAATGGATTCTGTCAAAATACCCTCGTGCTGTGCTTTCTTTGCTTTGGTCTGTTCCTTTTCCCACCTTCCCCAAATCTTGTTGTAACTACACAACACAAAAATTGGAAGGCAATTTCATACAAATTATAATAACCATAATCATACTAGGGGAGAAGTAATGGTATTTAATGACAGAAATCAGGAGAAATGAGTTTGAACCATAGAATGAGAACTGTAAGGGGTCTACAGTAAACTGAGGCCCAAAGCTTGTCCCTAATACAAGGCCACCCTTCCAAATAGCATCAAACCAAGACTACAACCCAACTGCCCTGACTACTAGTCCACCAATTTTCTATCTGATCAGGTCAACTTATTTCTCTTCTTGTGAATTTCTTTTCTGTTGTCCAGAGAAATAACAGAATTTCAGTCACATCAGAGTTTAAGGGATCTCAACAGGTTAACTTGTCTAGCCTAGACCTTGCCATGAATTCCTGCTGACAGAGTCCCAACAAGTGGTTTTTAATTCCCTGTAGGGAGGGAGGACCCTTTAAACCTAGAGTCATTCCACTTTTCCTGCAAGGAGGCTTTTCCTCACATCCAGCCTAAATCTTCTAGGGCAGTTACTACTATAAAAACAATAAAACATGAAGGATCTCATTTCCAGTAAGGATGGAGCACAGGCTCACAGCATGTGGATTGTTCTGTTCAAATATTTATTTGTATGGGCTTGGTACAGCATGAACATGAAACCATATAAAGGTTCTTTCCAAAAAGCTTCCAAAGTGGGGTCAGATGCCCAGGAGGCAGTCACTTCCCCCTAACTGGAGATTGCAGAGCAGAGGCTGGGTGGTCACTTGTCTGGTAGAGTTGTAGAAGGGATTTTTAAAAATCAGATCCATGGGCAGGCCTAGATTACTATGGGGAGCCTTTGAGGGGCAAGAGAAGAGCAAGGGGAAGGAGAGAGAGACAGAGAGAGAGAGAGAGAGAGAGAGAGAGAGACAGAGAGAGAGACAGAGACAGAGGGTGGGAGAGAGAGAGACAGACAGAGACAGAGAGAGACAGACAGAGACAGAGAGAGACAGAGACAGAGAGAAATATGGGGGAGGGGGGTGAACCCAGAGGAAGTGGATGAGAAATGAAAGATGTCTATAAAGCAAATGGTAAATAGTAGAAAGGAAAACATTAAGTTTAAGAATAATATCTGTAGTAGCCAGAGTGGTGGCCTTGGCCTCAGGAAGGCCAACATTCAAGGTTAACCTTTAACACACATTGTTAGTGTGACCCCAGGATGCCACACTTAACTTCTCAGTGTTTTAGGACTAGGAATTAAGACTAAAAGTTACAGAAAAGGAGCCAACCTCCATTGGTAGAAGGGATTTCCTCAATCAAGGTGCTCCTTGTACCAATGAAATCATAGGTCCTATCCCTATTCCTACCCACCCCATGCTCAAATTATCTTTGAGGAGAATTGCCAGACTGTAGGAGATCGATTTTCTAGCTGAACCTCTGGACCTTGGTCCTTCCCTTAGAATTCTAAAGAACTTTTCTTGCCCTGAAAGCCAGAGAATTACTGCAAAGAGCAATAATTCTCCCCC
This sequence comes from Pseudochirops corinnae, assembly GCA_028646515.1. Taxonomy (NCBI): domain Eukaryota; kingdom Metazoa; phylum Chordata; class Mammalia; order Diprotodontia; family Pseudocheiridae; genus Pseudochirops; species Pseudochirops corinnae. The sequence goes on from CM053585.1 coordinate 533,285,136, forward strand.
TCTCCCCTTTTTTTATTATTTCTGGGAGATAACAGTGGCTTAAGTCAATTTTAAACAGAGCTAATATAGCCATTGTCAACTTTGTCAACTTGAGGAGGGGGGTAAATCCTTTGAAATGCCTTTGATCCCATGCCTTTTTGATGATCTAGCCTATTAATCATTAAGAACCTTTGGGAATTTCCCCCAATAGCAGCAGGCTTCTTTCTCAAGCTCATTGACTAGAGAACTTGGAAAAGTTTGCATATAAAAGGTGTGAGTGAAGTAAGCCAGAATTTCCTAGGAGTTTGGCACTGAACATGTCTAAAGGTTAGACATTGAGTTCTGCCTTTTCCCCCCTTTTATTCTATTTGTTTTCCTTTTGTAGTAGTAGAACAATTTACCATGAGGAAAAATTTTACCTGTGACTTAGAGCTCCCCAAGACTCTGGACTCATACAAGCAGTGTTCAGTCCTAGGAAATGACCTTACTTTGGCTAGTTATCCCTATCTGGAGCTACTCCAGGAAAACTTCTCAAAATAATCACATATAACTCATTTTTATCTTTCTTCAAATATATCTTTCTCCCTTTTCACTGGCTGCTTCTCTACTGAACAAAAGTGATGATAAAAAGGAGTCATTAACTCCTGTATGAGTACTCAAGGTAGCATGCACAGTCTTGTTATAAATAAGGACAACCTTATTTTGTCCCACGGAAAATGCAGAAGATGCAAAAGACTCTCTGGGTTCCATCGATAGATACCTAAACACATCAAAAACTCAAATAGCCTATTAATTCCCTCTCTCACCAGGAGAAAACTCATTTGGAATGACTGTCAGGGTTACCTTTAACATTCTGGTGCATTCCTCTTTCCTCCAGATCCCTACATAATTCTCTTTCCCCATCTTTGTTGTTGTTTGTCTTTCATTCTGGAAGAGGACTGATGATATCACAAGGGTAATGTCTTGACTTACAAGGGAATTGGATTTATTCAGTCTCGTAGTAGTAGGCTGTATTCTTGACTTGCCTCCGAAGATACTTTGGGAGATGCTGAACAAGTCCAGTATTCCCTTCCACATCAAGACTTTCCCCATTGTGGTTTCAATATAATGCAGGTCAGCATAGGAAATTAAATAGGAATTTTGGAGGCATTTTGTGGAAGCCACAGAAGGCATATGAAGTCCAGCACATTACACAGAAAAAGTTTAGAAACTCAGAAACGCATAAAATATATGTATAGCATTGTATAAAATTACCATATTTTATCTTTTAATACCGTAATTTTTCAGACTTCTTCTCAGGTATGAAGGGAAGGCCAAAAAATTCTATGAAGATTTTCCAGATCTTGGAAGGGGAAGAAGGTGGCACGTCCCTAACCCCCTTTGATGTAGAATGGGTAACTGTAATCCTCTTCCCTTAAGAAACTATGCAATCCAGATAACTCATGGCAATAGTGGGAATGGCAAGGTCCAAATCTCTTGCTTCTCTGACTCATGACGCCCTTTGAGTTCTCATGCTTCAGTAAGCACATTGGCAATAATTTTCCTTCTCCAAGAACCACACTACAGGGGAACTCCTCTCCCTCTACAAGGCTGGCACCCAAACTCTCAAACTTGAAGACTCTTGAACCTAAGATTTCCTGATAGCTCCCTAAGCTGGCACCAGTGTGAGAATCTATAGAGAAGGCCAGATTCAGGTAGCATGCTGCTTGGGAAATTAAAACAATGTGCCCTCCTCTCCCCAGGAGCTAGGATACATGCAATTGTCCATGACTGCCTAGGAGGCTGAGTGGGCAAGAACATGTCTGGCCCCTGCCTCTTGTTCTGCAAGAACAATGTCATTGCCCAAACTACTTCGATATCTTGGTCTGGGGAAGGCTGTTATAGGGCTTTTGTCCTTCGCTTTCTAATAGCACATCAGGAAGACCGATGAGAATCCACTGGTCAAAGGTCAACTACCATCCCCACCCCCACACACATACCCATGACCTCCAAACAACATCAACATTATTAATAATACTATAAGGGGGGCAGCTAGGTGATGCAGTGAATAGAGCACCGCCCCTGGAGTCGAGAGGACCTGAGTTCGAATCCAACCTCAGACATTTAACACTTACTAACTGTGTGACTTTGGACAAGTCACTTAACCCCAATTGCCCTGCCTTGCCCCCTCCAAAAAGCAAAATAACAACAATAATAATAATAATTATTATTATTATTATTATTATTATTATTATTATTATTATTACTATACTACAACAGATAACATTTATGTAACTCTTTAAATATTACACTGAACTTTGAATCACCTCATTTTAGCTTAACAACCCTGAGGGTGTTATTTTCCCCACTTTACAGATGAGGAAACTGAGGCAGGTAAAGGTTAAGTGACTTGCCCAGAGTTATACAGCTAGTAAATATCTGAGGCTGCATTTGAACATGAATCTTCTTGATTCCAAGTCCAATAAACCACTGACTATGGCAAATAATTGTGAACTTTGAAGACCCAGGATTTCATACATATGGCTACTTCCTCCACCAAAGCAGATTGCAGCCCTTCTGTGGATTGAAAGATCGCCTTCATGGACTGCAGTGTTGCCCCCCCCCCCCCAACTCTAGTTTTTCATCCTCTTCTGTATTCAGCTCCTTCTAACTTAGCTGGGCAACTACTCAAATGTGCCCAAACTGGAAACGTCCACCTTGGCATGACCTGCCAGAGTGTGTGCTGCCCTGACATGGCCTTTAAGAACTCAAGATTGCCCTCATGCCCATGAAAGGAGGAGAGTAGAGGAAGTTTTATTAGAAACACCCAACAGCTAGCCAAGAGTAAAATTGTGATGGAAACCACAGCAAAGTGAATGGTAAATTGCAGCCAGCCCTTCAACCCTGAACTTCATTTTGGTTTCTACCTAACTTTCTAATCTTATTCCAAACAATTCCCTTTTTACACACTACATTTCAGCCAAAATGACCCACTAGCCATGCCCCAAACTTGACAGACCATCTCTACCTTCTATGCGTTTTAAAAGGATATGTCTATACTAGGGATACCTTCCTTGCTCATCTCTGCCTTAATAATTCTTATCTTCCTTAAAGCACCAGCTTGCTTCTGTTTCTTCTAGGAAGCCCTCTCTAATGCCTTCCACTGACGGGCATCTTTCCTCAAATTTTCCTAAAGCAATCTCTCTTTTGTTCTCATCATTCCTTACTTTGAATTATACTTATATGCACACATGTCATAGTCCCTTGAGTAGAAGATACACTCTCTGGGGATAGGGGCTCTGCTATTTTTATGAGCAATGAGTAAAGGCTATTTAAGAAGTCCTAAGTGCCCTCTGTAAATAAATTAAATCTTTTCATTGCCCCATGGGTCATCCACAAACTTTGTTTTCTTGAAAATCACGGTTATTACAAGATGTTCAAGCAAACAGCATGGGCAAGAGAACATTTGTGTTGGAGAAATGAGTCATGGCACCGAGGAACAGCTGGGCATCATTAAAAGCCCTGCACGACTTCCAAAATGCAATTTACCTCCTTTCTTTTTCCTATTTATTCCTGTTGTGGGTCCAAGTTATTGTTCAACTGTAGTTTTCCAAATACATGTCCTAGTTCGTCTTAATGGACCATTTATTCAACTAGAGCAAGGTGGAGCAGTGGGTAGAACACCAGGCTTGGAATAAAAAAGATCTGAATTCAAACCTGAACTTAGATACTTACTAGCTGTGAGACCCTGGGCAAGTCCCTTCATCCCCATTTCTCTCAGTTCCTAACCTGCAAAATGGGAACGTATTGGAGAAGGAAATGGCAGACTGCTCCAGTATCCTTGCCAAGAAAATGGGGTCATGTAGAGTCAGACATGACTGAATGATTGAACAACAACAATGAACAATACGCCACAATCTGGAAAACAGTCATTTTTCATTCATTTGTCTTTGCTTGCGTAGCCTTAACCTCACTCCCACTCCCACTAATGAGCTGGGTCCCCCAGAACAATCTTCAAATTACATACTCTCTCTGGAGTTATAGGGGTACTGCAGAGGGGAGAGGGGTATTTTCTCTAATATGATTGCCTCAAGTCCTCCTTATGATATGTGCTCTCCAACATCAATCACCAGGTACAATGAATATTTTCTTTATGTTGTTGATATTCTTCAGTGCTTAGAATTCTAGTATCACCTAATCAATTCATAGAAATGAATTTTTACAAAAGAATATTTACTCCCCATAAATTTTTACTTTCAGTACATTTGTATTTCTCTTCTCAAGAGTAACACAAACCATTCCCCAGAACTGAGGGCATATTTTCTTCTATACCACTTCAGTCTCTGGTTGAAAATGGTTTCAATGGGGTGGCTAGGTGGCGCAGTGAATAGAGCACTGGCCCTGGGGTCAGGAGGACCTGAGTTCAAATGTAACCTCAGACACTTGACACAAAAACGAGCCGTGTGACCTTGGGCAAGTCACTTAACCCCAATTGCCTTCAAAAAAAAAAGCAAAAAAAGAATACGGTTTCAACCTTAAAGTAGCTGCTGTAAAGCATTTGCCTTTCTCTCTCTCTGTCTGTCTCTCTCTCTCTCTCTCTGTCTCTGTCTCTCTCTCTCTCTCTGTGTCTCTCTCTCTTTCTCCCCACCCAGAGGCTTACAGTAGTCTCAGATGATTCACTCAAATGCAACCAGGCCAGAAAGAGAAAAAGTCAGACTTGTTTTGACCAAGTAGTGACTTTAGAACCCACTCTCAGCTCTGGTTTGATTGATAGCCAAAGTGTTAACACCCCCAGGCTTTTCCATTTGTCTTGAACCTTTTTATATTTGTGGTGGTCCCCTTTTCATTTGTGAGTTTCTTGAAAATTGGGATTGCCTTGCTTTTCCATTTGTGTCAGTGACGCTTAGCCCAGTGCTTTACCCACAGTTAAGTGCTTAATAACTATAGTACGTAACGCTGACATATAAGATTTAGCATATATTATTTCCTTTGATTCTCACAATAATCCTGTGAGGCCTCAGACAAACTGAGTACAGGGAGAGACACTAGTTTAGAAAAGCAGAGGTCACCCACCGCGTCCTGGGCCATTCCCAACCATCCCGACTTTTGTCTTGCCACTGGACTTTGATGGCTCTGAAGGAGAGAGTGGGGTTGATGACTCTTTGTAGCTCTGCCAAGACATCACCCTCAGGATGCCATTAGTTCTCTTTAAACATGAAGGACAAACAACAACCACCCTATGAGGCAGCTGCTGTGATTACTGTAATTTCTCAGAGCAGGAAATTGATGAGAGCGGATAATTGACCTTAGGGTCACACAGCTAGTTAATGTCTGAGGGGGAATTCAAACTCAAGCCTTTCTGACTCCAGGTACAGCATTCTATCCACTACAGTAAATGAGCATTCATTCATCTTTAGGAAATACTTCCATTTAGACTGGAATTAGGACGTCTCCTGTGACAATAGTGAGCATTTTGGGTTATTGTACATTTCCTTATTTCATGTCTTCCTTGATATTAATAATCAGAGAGGGTGATTAAACAACATTAGCTAATGCATTGCCTGTCACATAGAAGATTCTTTTTTAAAAAATTAATTTATTTATGTTTAGTTTTCAACAATCAGTTCCACAAGCTTTTGAGTCCCAATCTATTGTTCAGTCGTTTTCAGTCACGCCTGACTCTCCATGACCCATGTGAGTTGGTCTGGGTTTTTTGTTTGTTTGTTTGTTTTGTTGTTGTTGTTGTTTTTTATTTTTTGCAAAGATAGTGGAGTGTTTTGTCATTTCCTCCTCCAGTTCATTTTACATATAAGGAAACTGATGCAAACAGGGTGAAGTGACTTGTCCAAGGTCACACAGCTAGGCAGTGTCTGAGGCCAGATTAGAACTCACAAAGCTTACTCTTCCTGACTTCATGTCTGGCACTCTGCCCCAACCTATTATATTATTAATGAACATAGTCCATAGAAGTTCAATGACTGTCACAAGGTCACATAGGTAGCATATGTCAGAGGTAGTAGTTGAGTCTATATCCGCTGTCTGTAAACCCAGAACTCTTCATTTTTCCAGGCCTGTGAGTCTTTTTATCCAACTTTGAGTCTCCCTGTGGAGAACGTGGAGTTGCCCATCAGTCCTTGCATAGAGACAGAGGCTGTTTTCTAGAGAAACTAGGGTGGGTTTTTTAACTCTTAGCCATTCTAGAGAAAAGGAAGTTGTGGTAACATCACCTTCTAGCTAGAGAGACCAGAATTTGTATCTGAAAACATTATGGTAGACTTTCTCATTATACCTGGGAAGGACTTTGGAGATAATTTAATCCAGTGTCCTTATGTAATGACTGAGAACACCAAGGCCCAAAGAGGTAGGGGGAGTGACTTACTGGAAGTCACACAGACAACAAAATGGCCCATAGAGCCTAAATTTAGGGTTCTTTCCCCTAGAGCATGTTTGTTATCAAACTATGAAATAACCAGGAAATCTATGTTTCATGTATTTCATTTTCAGATCATCTTTCCGCATCAGGAGAATGAGAAAAATAGTACTAATGCCTTCCAGGAAATATGTTTGCAAGGGAGACCTAAGGATACAAGCCCTTAGGGCTCTTGCTAAAAATTAAAATGAAAACACATAATGATCCCTAACAAATGAGGGATGATTTGGACTGAAGAGGACCTAGTCTTTGGCACAGGATACGGCAGAAGGGGTCAGCCAGGACCAGATCAAGAACAAAGTGGATGAAATCTTCAGACTGGAGTCTGAAACTAGCTGTCCTTCACACATGCCACTCCATCTCCTATCTCTGCCTTCAAAAGGTTGGCCCCCAGACCTGGAATGCCATTTTCTCTTAACCTGTGGCCACCAGTGGCTACAACTCATTTCATGATGACCAAAGGATCTTCCAAGAGTGTTTTAAGTTTACATGCTAATCTGAGCCCTCTAACAATCCTGTTAGGCATATATGCCAGCCACTTCACAGATGAGAAAAATCAGTCCTGGAGAAGTTAAGTAACAAACTCATGGTCACATAGTTAGGGTAGATTTGAACTCAGGTCTTTCTGACCCCAAGCATCAGAGATAATGTGGATTTTTCCTTAAGAAACAGTTGGGAGAGTATCGACCAGCTGATCAACGAGTAATAACTAAGCATCTGTTATGTTCTGGGCACTGGATTTGCAAAGACAAAAATGAAAGCATCCTTTTCCTTGAGGGACTTTGGATGCAATAGGAGTGTGTGTATACACATACATATCTATATGCACAAACATATGCAGACACTCACAATAAATAGAAAGTTCCTAGGACAGGCACTAGCTGCTTGGGGGATCAGGAAAGTCTCGCTTAGAAGGGAACATATGGACTGAACATGGATGGAAACAAGGTATTCTAAGAGGCAGAGGTGAGGAGAGAGTGCCTTCCAGGCTTGGAAGACAGCCTGTGAAAAGGTATGCAGATGGGAGATGAGGAATAGCAAGTATGCTGTAGGATGTATTAAGGGCAGTACTATATATAATCAAGCTTAAACGTAATTTGGAGCCTTGTAGAGAAAGGCTTTAAATACCAAGCTGAAGAGTTTATATTTGACTCTAAAAATAAGAGAGAGCCACTGAAATTCATTGAGCAAGGGAGTGACAGGGTCAGAGCTGGGCTTTAGGACCACCACTCTGGCAGCTGTGTGGAGGATGGCTGGGAGAGGGGAAACACTGGAGGCAGAGAGACCAGCTCCAAGTCTACCGGGTTGTTGCACCCTTCTTCAGTAAAGCTTTAGCTTCAAACTGCAGGAAGCCTTTAGGACAACCTGTATGATCTGAAAAGCCCACGAGAAGGCAGTGACTGTTGAACTCGGCCTTTGTATCTCTGATGTCCAGTACACAACTGGGCTTTTCATAAATGTTTGTGGCTTGAGCAGGGGAAGGCCTCTTCTCCAGGCATCAGTTGTCAAAGACACTTCAGGGAAGCCGCTGGCATTTAGGGAAGGGCTGGCACAGTGAGACAGAAGCCTGGAATTGGAGGCAGAGCTTTAACTTTCCCAATTAATGCCCGGGAGACTTTGGACACTTCAGTTTTCCTGCACCCTCCCTTGCAAAATGAAGAAAATTGGGGGATTTGGACCAGTTCAAAGGTGTGTTGTTTTGTTTTGTTTTTAAAACTCTTTTGTGGTTACGGATCCCTTCTCTGAATTGTTTTTAAATGTATAAAATACTAATGGATTATAATGGAAACCAATTTTTACCAAAATACACTTGATCTGAATATACTCAAAAAAAAAAAAAAGCAACAAAGCCAAGTTCACAGACTCCTGGATAAGAAGCCCTGGTGTACGGGCTGCAAGGCCCCCTTCCAGCTCTTAAATCCCTAGGAACCTAGATTCCCATTGGAGTTCCGTGCCAGGGGCCCTGCTAAAGTTCTGTTCTTGGGATTCAGACTCTTTCCAAGGTCACCCCCTTTCGCCAAAATCGTCAAAGGCCTGAAAGTTTGAGAGCATTGCAGGCGGGTGAGCAGAGTGGGTGTGGTGGGTGGGTAAGAGGGGGTGGGGAAGCTGAAGGGCTGGCCTGGGGAGTGATTGACGCCCAGGAAAGTAAGGACCTAGAGCCGAGGGGAGCCAGAAGGAACTGCTAAAAGCGCTGCAGCTTCTGCAGCGGAGAGAGGTCCTGCCCAGCTGTTTGCGAAGATTTCCTGTTTCCCCTCCAGCCCAGGCTCGAGAAGTTGAGTGAGTCACACGCACGCATACCCCCACACACAGCTACACACACACTCTCACACACACATACACACAGGGCGAGCCGAACTGCTGCAGAAGAGCCGAGCCCCGCGGCCAGCCTCTGGGGCCCCCAGCCCGGCTCGTGGCCCGGACGCCACATCTGGCCTGCACATCTGCCCAGGGAAGGACAGCCGGAGCTAGGGCGCGCCAGGGGCCAAGCGGGGCGAGCTGGGCAGAGGCTGCCGGGCCAGCCCAGTGAGCTCCCCCTCCTCCACTTCTTCCTCCTTCTCCTCTTCCTCCTCGCCCGCTCCGGCTGCTGCCCGGCTCCCGCTCTATGCGGAGGCGGAGCGGGCTCGGCCATGAGTCGGGCTCTCCTGCGGAGCCCGGGGCTACTGCTCCTCTTCCTCTGGACGCGCATCGCCAGCACCATCCCTCCCTACGTCCAGAAGATGGGTGAGTTCGGCGGGGCCCCCGGACCGTGCCCGACTGGGTGGGGGGAAGTGCTTGACAATCCGAGCTGCCGCGGGGCGGAAATTGGGGAAGTTTGTCCCGGGGCCGGAGTGGGCTGGCCGGCCAGCCGGAGGAGCCCTTGGGGCTGCGCGGAGCCCAGCTCCGCTGACGGAACTTTGCGAGGAAGTTTGTTCGGTGCCTGCCGCCGGGCCTGAGCTTCTCTCTAGGCGGGCACCGCGCCGTGAGCGCAACAGCCTCGTCCTAGGCCCCCTGCCCAGCCCGCGCGGGACACACCTGGCCGTGTCACCGGCGATTCCACGCGCCCTGGGATCTGGGACCTCCTGAATGTGTAAAGCACGCAGATCTCGAAAATAGCGGGGTTCAGATGCTCCCGGCCCCCCTTCCAATCACATCATCAAAATTTATTAAGTTCTTGTTGGAAGCTAAAAGTAAATAAGTCAATTTAAAAAAATTTTTTAAGTTCTCACCATGGCAATAAAGCCACAAACATTTAGTAAGCGAATACAGTGTGCCAGGCACCGAGCTACTCGCTGGACACGATCCCTGCCCTCAAGGAGCTCACTCGTGAGGGAGACAGTTTGTAGAACAGGGAATGCTCCAGGCCCAGGCCGTGTAAGAGATAGATTGTATCCCCCTGCGCCCCGCGCCCAGTGACGGCTCCTGTTACCCAGTACAAAGCTGGTATGTACGATATTCATGTGGTCTCTTTGCTCTCCCCACCCTGGCCGGCATTAGTTTGTGAACTCCTGGAGGACTGAGGTTGTGTTTGCTCCTTGTTTGTAACGGCTGAGTTTAGCCAGCTCTGCCCTTGCCCTCCCGGAGCTTACTTTCTAATGTCCGACCCTACAAGTAAACAGATTAGTTGGGCCTGGTTGAGGAAGGCCCTTATGCAGGAGAACTGGCTAGTATCTCTCACACTTTCTCTTGTCCCCAGGCTACTAGGGCCTTTCATTTCTGAAAGTGAACTAATCCTTTCTTTACTGGCTTATTTCCGGGCTACAGAGGCTCTGAACCCTGGAGGAAAGAACTGTCTCCTGGCTCCACGCTCTACTGGGTGGATGTTTAGGGCTAGGTAGTACCCCCTCCCTTCCTTGCATTTTATTGTTTAGTGGGACGTCTAACTCATCATGGCCCCATTTGGGGTTTACTTGGCTAAAAAATACTGGATGTGTTTTGCCATGTCTTTCTCCAGCTCATTTTTACAGATGAGTAAACTGAGGCAAGCAGGATGAAGTGACTTGCCCAGGGTCTCACAGCTGGTAACTGTCAGAAGTCAGATTTTGAACTCAGGGAGATCAGGCTTTTAAGATTCCAGGCTGGGCACTCTGTCCACTTAGGGCACCACCTAGCTACCCCAGGAATCATGGGACCTGGGTTCAAATCTCATTTCCACTTGTAGGATTCTCAGCAAGTCACTGATCTACACCAATACTTTTCTAGGTCCTCAGTTTCCTCCTTAGAACAAGGAGGTGGTTGGACTAGATGGGACCTAAGGGCCCTTTCCAGTTCAGACTGTGACCCCATGATCTCCCCGTTCCCAACTGTTTATGCATCTAATGAACATTCATTTAGTAAGCATGATCTTTATGCAAGGCACTTAGCCAAGATACAAAATGTTGAGGGACTTTTTACAGCAGCCCAGCTTTGATATCTGCTCTGTTATAGGGTGTAGACCCACCTGAGGCCTAAATGCCATTGAGTGTTGGCAGAAGGACTAGGGAATTGGGCCCAACCACTGACAGTTATTAAACGGAATATCCAAGATGAGGTTTTTTTCCTCTTACTGAACTTGAAGTTTCAAGGGAACTAATTTTTTATTTAAAGAAATATTTTTTTAAAAAAAGAAATATAAGCACATGATTAATTAAATCCCCAGGTCCTCTCATTCATCCGAAGTTTGGGGCTTAGAAAATGGTGAGCTTTCATTCTTGGAACTTTGCTGGTTTGTTAAGATTTATCCTCTTTTTCCCCCTGAGCTGTACTTTGACTTACTATTGTTCCGTTGTCTTTCAGCTGTATCCTACTTGGGGATCTAAGTAGTTCCCTCCCCCCTTCCTTTCACATATATTATCATTGAGCCAGTATCTAACTCTTCATGACCCCATTTGGAGTTTTCTTGGCAAAGATACTGGAGTGGTTTGCTGTTTCCTTCTCCAGCTCATTTTTACATATGAGGAAACTGAGGCAAAGTGATTTGCTGCGAGTCACACAGGTATGTGTTTGAGCTCAAATTTTCCTGCCTCCAGGCCTCAGCATGGCACCACCTAACCGCTCCCACCTGACCTACCTGGGTGGTAAAAGAGTTACTTTGGTTATTTATTATTAATTATTATTATTAGTTAGCTACTTAGTTCTTAGCTATTTCTGCTGATGGGGAAAGTCAGTGCGGCTCCTCATTATATAAATGAGGGAAGGATAGCAGGTGATGAAGAGTGATTAGTTAGAGTCTGAAATACTGAACCACTTGAGACTTGTTTACAAGGTGAAGATGTAGGACTAGCCTATTGTAGACTCAGATAACTCCTTGCTGCGCCCATTTTAGCCCTACACAAAAATGTAAATAAATGTATTCAAAAACTTGGCCTTCAGCATCTCCTCTTAGTGAAATCTTACAGCTTTTTAATTTGTTTTTCCCTCAATCACTTTTCAGAAAGCCACAGTTTTAATATCTGTGAGGGATTAAGGAGCCCAGATGGTTGAATTGCTGCGGAGAGGAGGGAGATACAGTTTTCTATCTATATCTTTTTAACTCATACTGATTTTAAAAAGAGGACTGAGAAGCAAAGCAATAGGATTGTGAACTTAATTTGTTTAATTGCATTTTTGTTGTGGTTTGCAACATGACTACTTAGGCTTTGATTGAACAGTGACTTTTCAAAAACAACCAGCCGACTAACACTAAACACCTTTTGTTACTAATAGGGTGCCTTTTCCCACTTGATGTAACCTACTTTAGGGGCTCACAAATTGATTATTTCCAATTCATCCTGTACATAGCTTGTCTGTATATAATTGTTGGAAGGTGTTTCCCTCCCCCTACCCCCATCAGATTGAGAACTCTTTGAGGACAGGGACTGTCTTTTGCCTTTCTTTGTATCCTTAGTGTTTAGCACAGTACCTGGAGCTCATCATAAGAACTTTTAAAATGTTTATTGGTCTACTGAAAAGTCAGAGGTAGCATTAATGTTAAATTTAGGGTGATTTAGCTGGGGAATTGTAGAATTGTGTTTCATGCAGACAGCTGCACAGGGGAAGTTGATGTTTAGTCGTGTCCAACTCTTCAAGACCCTATTTGAGGATTTCTTGGCAAAGATACTGGAGTGGTTTGCCATTACCTTCTCCAGCTCATTTTACAGATGAGGAAACTGAGGCAAACAGGATTAAGTGACTTGCCCAGGATCACACAGCTAGGAAGTATCTGAGGCCAGATTTGAACTCAGGGAGATAAATTTTCATGACTATTCATGGCACCATCTAGCTGCCATGGGCAAAGGAAACAGCATACTGAAACTGTGGGATTAGGAGATCTGGAGATTAATAGAGGATTTAGCCATTAAGAACAAGTTTCGTAAAGGGATGTCTTTCTGACTTCTGTTTTCTTTAGTAAATATCTCTTTCCTGAACAGTTAGCCACAGGAGAACTTGAAATGTTTTTCAAATACCTTTATCTCTGTAACATGACTTATATATTTGGAGAATTTAGAACAAAATGCTCATTGTCCCCACTCATTTCTTATTTTTGGTGAAGGAATGGTGAGTGTCTAGTTTTGTCCATCTTCTAAAACCATTCTAAATGTATGTTTATTTGGTCAGTATTAAGTCTTAGAAAAATGAGGGCTCAGACACATTCTTCTATCGGAGCTGGGGTGGGGAGAGTTTTTAAATATTCCCTTTGACTTGCTAATTCATTTACAAGAGGAATAAAACTCAGAACTCAGAGCAGAATCTTAGCATGTGGTCCATGTTGGCATTCTTGAACACCATTCATGAATGTTCTATAGGGAAAACTGGACTGAAGAGGCAGCCAGTGGCACTGTGGCTATGAACCTAGAATCCGAAAGACCTGAATTCAAATCCATTCTCAGGCACTTATGGGCAAGTCAGCTCTATGCCTCATTTCCACAACTGTAAAATGGGGAGAACGTTTCCCTCCCAGGATTGTTGTGCAGATCGAATGAGATAATATTTACAAAACACTTGACAAAGTGTCCAGCACATAGTAGGTCCTATATTAAAAGTAACTATAAATTTTATTATTACTAATTTAAAATTTTTTGTTATTATCATTTTATTATATTATATATAAAATATATATTATACTTAATAATATATTGTATAACATGATATATTATTATATTATAATTTTGTTATTACTCGTACCTGCGGGGTATGTCTCCCTGGCCTAACCATGCCTAGCCTCGCCAGAGTGTAAACGATCTCTGCTGTGTCACCTAGCTGCCTTGGAGGGGTGGGATGGAGCCACCAACAAAAAAAAGAAAGTATAAAGGAGAGCGGAGTTAGGACAAAAGAGAGTTGTGGATTGAAAGCTGGCCTTGAAACCAGGAAAATCTGGGTTCAAGTCCTTCCAAGGGCCAGCAGAGCAGTGTGTCCCTGGGCAAGTCATTTAAAAGAAGAGTGTAGGGAGAGCCCCACCTCCCCCTGCTGGTCACCTCCACTTTCTCCGGTTTGTAGCTTGTTGCTATTTAGTTGGTATAATATAAGATCCTTGAGAGCAAGAACTGGCTTTTGACTTTCTTCATATCCTCAGTGCTAGCACAGTGCATGCCAGGAGGTAGCCACTTAATTAATGCTCATTGACAAACTAAAGAAAGGAGAGGCCAGGGAGTGAGGAAGATGGAATCTAGACTAGGAAACTGAGGAGCAGTTAGATTGAGAATCTGAAGGGATGGAGAGATAGAGAGAAAAAGAGAGAGGGAGAGAGAGACAGAGACAGACATAAAGACAGAGACAGACAGAGGGGGGAGAGAGAGAGACGGAGACAGGGGAGGGAGGGAAAGAGGGAATGAGAGGGAGGGAAAGAGAAAGAGAGAGAGAGACAGAGACAGAGAGAGAGACAGACAGAGAGAGAGAGACAGACAGAGACAGACAGAGATAGAGAGAGAGAGACAGACTGGGGCTGGGTCTTTCAGCAATCCTGATCCTGTTTGTTTGGAATTACACTGGCCCAGGTTCATTTAGAGAGATGGGTTAGGAGCCAGAATGCCAGGTAAATTAAGAAGTCTGTGGGAGGCGAGAAAGTAGATACTTGGATTATGGGTGGCTTTTGAGAAAGAAAGCGTGTTCTCTAAATGCTGAGTGAGAATCCTCTTTGTAGCCTATAAATCGAGAGCCGTTTAGAAACAATGCTAGGAAGCAGACTAAGGGCACAGGAAAAAGAGCATCTACTTTTATCCCCCTTCTACAGACATTCATCCTTACCATGAATTAGCACAAATGCGACCAATAGAGATGAAACCCAGGGGCTTCTCTCCAACACTTGGCCCTGTCAGAGCCCAGATCCAGCTCTGGATCATCCAAGTTTGAGCTCCTTCTGTGTGAGAACACTTACTGACTGTAAGGGGATGGGGAGAGAGATGTGAACTGGCTGTTTCAACGTCCTGGGGAGCTAGCTCTATGACTTTGGGCAGATCACTTTTCTATTCTGAGATTCAGTTTCCTGACCCTCTATATTTGAATATTGTTGTTGTTGTTGAGTTGTTTCAGTCGTGTTCATCTCTGCATGACCACATTGGGGTTTTCTTGGTATTGGAGTAGTCTGCCATTTCCTTCTCCAACTCATTTTACAAATGAGAAGACTGAGGCAAGCAGGGCTAAGTGTCTCTGGCCCAGGGTCACACAGCTTGGAAGCCGCTATGGGCTGATTTGAATTCAGGTCCTCCAGACTTCAGGGCTCGCTCTCTATCCATGGAGATATATCTGGATATCCAATGGGCCTAATAGGGTACTTAGACTATTCTGAGGTAAAGTCTCCTAAGGTAAAACACTAAATTCATTAGCTTAAAGGTCCCTGGAAAGAAACGAAGGGGTTATTTCTTTCCTCTTTGGAATTTAAAATTTCTCTGAACTCTACTCTGATTCACCTTTTGTTGCTGCTCAATTAACTTTTTGTCCAACTGAATTGGTAAAACCTTAAGACTTCCAACCCTAATCTTCTGACCCTAGGCAAATCTCTTGATCACTTTTAAGTTTCCTGATCTGTAAAATATGGATGACAATTAGCTGTGATCTCACCTGGACTTCCAGCAGAGTCCAATGCCCTTTTCAAACCTTCAAAGGCAATCTAAATGCCAGCATTGTCAGTAGTGAAGGGGAAGTGCCTCCTAGACACCAAACCTTGTGCTAATAAGCACTTTACAAACATCTCATTTGATAAACCCAGGTTCTTGAAAACTGGTAGCTAAATTCACTTCTCAAACATGAGTTTTCATACCATCAGCACTACCCTAGTCATCCAGCCCTAGCTTACATATCTGCAGCACTGAATTTGGAGTTGGAATATGAGCCTGGATTTCAGTCCTGGCGGTCTCGGCTATTTACTGCTTGTGTGACCTTGGAATAGACAATTAGCCTTGCGTAACCTCTGTTTCTTGGACCAGATCCATAGGCTCCAATGTACCTTCCAGGTCTAGATTTGATCCTACATCATCGGTGCTTCATCTACTTGAATTGATTGTTCTTTGTCTGAGTTTCCCCCTCTATAAGGCAAGGGCATTGGACCAGGTGATCTCAGACCCTTCAAACCATAAATTCTGTGATATCCTTTAAAAAGTTTCACTAACACGTTCGAGAAATTATCCAGTAGATGTTGGAGCCATCAATCCTACAAGGTGAACTTGATCAAGTATGCCTTTTCAAAATTAAGAGCTGAAAGCTGAATCGTTTGAGATTTATTTCCCAGGAAGTTGCAGATGCTGGTACACAGGCAGGCAGGAAAGTTGAATTGATTTAACTAATGCATCTCCCCATAGCAGCCACTTTGTGAGACTGAAAAACTGCAAGTATTTTATTTAGCCCTGACCAAAACCATGTGCAAATGCCCAAATGGGTTTAAACTGCATGCAGGGGAAGGAAATCGGAGTTTTCTGTCCATAGAATCCTGGAATTCATTTTTAAAGGGACCTTCGAGATTTTGTTTCATCCCTTTCGATTTACAGACAAGGAAACTGAGGCCTAGTGTATAAGTGACTTGTCTGAGATCCCATAGATGGTGTCATAGATTTAGACTCAGAAGGGACTAGGCCCCCTCATTTTTAAAATAGATAGATAGATAGATAGATAGATAGATAGATAGATAGATAGATTTTTTTCATTTATTTTTAGTTTACTAGATTCAGTTCCACAATCCCTTGAGTTTCAAATTTTCTCCCCTCCCTCTCCCCCCCCCCCCCCATGGCCACAAGCAATCAAGTATAGGATCTGCAAATACTTTCACACTGGACATTAGTCTGGTTGTATAGAAGGGTTGTAACCAATGGAGTGAACAATGGGAAAGAAGAAACAAAACCAAACATGGAAAAGAACGATAACATGTAGATTGCTTCAGTCTCCATTTAAACTATGGTCTTTCTAGATCTTTCTCTGAGTTTAGA
>CM053585.1:533302372-533312739 GCA_028646515.1 Pseudochirops corinnae
TGTGTTGAAAGGAAGGCAAGTTGGTGTTTGCTGGTCATATCAGTAGGCATAGCTTTCTGCAGTTCCTTGGCTCTTTTAAGTATGATTTTTTGATAAGACTCTTCCTCCCACCTTATTAACATTTTTTTTTTAATATCTCCCGCTTTTGTGGGCTTTTTGACCCAGGCAATCTTTACAAAGGTATTAAATAGAAATTAATTTGTCAGTGAAACTATTCCTTAACTGATGTAAGGCAGCCCCATAAAGGATAAGCTACAGCATTTCGTTTGTGAAGTGAAAAATCTTTTTGTGATGTAAGTCATCGGGTCCTAACTGATTATTTTTTTGTCACTTCACATATGCCCATGCCATGCTTTCTCAAAGCGGGGCACACCTAAGTAACACAGTTGTTTTAATTCAGTTCAGCTCAACAGATATTTGTCATTGTTCAGTCTTTGTCATGTCTGATTCTTTGTGACCTTGTGGACCATAGCACGCCAGTGCTGTCTATAGAGTTTTCTTGGCAGGATACTGGAGTGATTTGCCATTTCATTCTCCAGCTCATTTTACAGATGAGGAAACTGAGGCAAACAGGGCTAAGTGACTTGCCCAGGTTCACACAGCTAGGAAGTGTCTGAGGCCATCTTTGAACTTGGGTTTTCCTGACTCCAGGTCCAGGGATCTATCCACTGTACCAGTCAAAATGCCAAATGAATGAATGAAAGAAAAAGCATTTAGAAAGGTCTTACTGTGTGTAAAGCACTGTACTGAGAGCTGGAGATAGCAAGTATATGTATTTGTATGTAATGAACATAAGACAGTATTTGGGGTAGTGGAGAGACAGCTGTTCTTGGAGTGGAGTCTTGAAAGACCAAAGTTCTAGTCTCTTAACACTTTTTAGCTGTGTGACCCTGGTGAGTCACTTAAGCTTCAATAATAATAGCACTAATAATAATAATATCTAGCATTTAATACCAACCACCTTACAAATATTACCTCAGTTTGATCCTCACAACAACCCTGGAAGCTAGGTGCTGTTATTTTCATGTTACAGTTGAGGAAATTGAGATAAAGATCAAGTAATGTCCCCAAGGTCACTGTGACCTTATGTCTGAGGCAGGATCTGAACTCAGGACCCAGTGCTCCATTTAGCCCCCTTACGACACTGCCTTAGGATTTGACCAGGCTGGTGGAGGAAATTTTCACACTGAGAGAGTGTTTATTGACTGAGCATTGGGTATTTGGAAACCAAACTAATACCAGCCCTTGCCTTCGAGGAGCTTACATTCTAGTAGCTGGATATAACATTTACTCAGATAAGTAAATATAAGAATACTGACCACTAGAGTTGGCCCCTGAGGGGAGGTGTTCAGGGTCAGGTGATTTGGGGTTTGGCTCCAAGCCCGTGTGAAAGCATCAGGTACCAGGACTTCAGTGTCTACAGTGTCTAAAAGCTATTAAAATGTTAAAAGTTACTAATCTATGAAACCTTAAAACTTCACAAAGACATTTGGGGCGCCCTAAGTGTGTGTTCTCCCCTCTATCTACTGTCTCCCCTTATTCCATTGTAATGGAACACAGACACTGTCTTTAATTTTTTATTTATATCCTCAGGCTCAGAACAATACCTGGTACATACACAGTTAGCACTTAATAAATGCTTCATTCACTTTCTGATATCCTCAGGTTGAATGGACAGATTAAGGATCCAGTTCAATGTTTATTAAGTGTCTACTTCATATCAGGCACTGTGCTAAGCTCTAGAATGAGTGGGATCAGCTGGAGGCTTCTCCAGAGTCCTGGTGATGGACAGTTATTTGGCTTAATATTGCGTCATAAACCCCAAGTAAAGGTCTTCACGGTTTGTTTTGTTATCTGGATTTATTAGTAGTTGTCTGTATAATAGGGCAGCTAGGTGGCACAGAGGCCAGCGTGCAGGCCCTGAGCTCAGGAGTACCTGAGTTCAAATTCCACTTCAGACACTTACTGTGTGGCCCTGAGCAAGTCACAACAACAAGAAATCTGTATAATTCATAGCCTCTGAGATACTTGTGTCTTTTAAGTTAAATGACTTGACCACAGTCAAGTGATGTATAAGGAGCATATATTTTGAACTCTAGTCTTGCGTCCAGGGCTGACTCTGTTCCATGTAACATCGCCAGTACTTTCTAAGCTGTGAAATTCGCAGGTCTGATCAAGTGTGTGGATCCCTTTGGATTCAGTGAAAGGTTCATTGGGAGGGAAAACTCTGGCCATATTTATGATATGTGGGAGAGAAGCCCAATTTGGGAGTCCCAGTTGGAAATCCAGAACAAAGACTTGATGATTCAGCTGGAAATACACTCCCCCTATTTTGTGGTTGACTCCAAAGTCAGGTTTAGTGAATGATTACAAGATACCATCAAGATGAGGGCTCCAGAGAGGAGGAGGCTCTCAGCTGGGGGCACGGTGACTAACCATGGTGCTGGCCATACATGCATTAACCTAGGAAACAGTGGGGAAAGTCTGAAGGACAAACAGACTCAAAAAGAATGGACTAAGGCATGTTCTGAAAGAGTCAGGAGAGACCAGGGTTCAGATCCAGCCCTTGATACATCTCAATCACTAGTCTCTACATAAAGTCTTTCTTGATCTCCAGCTGCTGGTGCCTCCCTCCTCCTTCTCATTACCTTGTATCTGTTTTACATGTACCCACATATTGAGTGGATAGTGACAGACCTGAATCCTGAGTTCAAACCCAGCTTCAGACACTTCCTAGCTTCATGACTTCACCCTGTTTATCTCAGTTTCCTCGTCTGTAAAATGAGTTGGAGAAGGAAATGGCAAACGATTCTAGTATCAGTGCCAAGAAAACCCCAAATGGGGCCACAAAACTGAAACAACACAACAACAACAATCAGAATAATGCTTTCGAATGGGAGCCTGAGAGTGAGCTCTTGCAGAAGACAGGATTTGAGCTAAGTATTCAGTTGATAGAGCATTGGACATTGAAGAAGGATTCAAACTCAGGTCTTTCTGACTCTAACTATATCACCCTGGGTGAGCATCAATTTCTTCATCTTTAAAATGCTGATCACAGTAGCACCTTCTTATACGGTGGTTGAGAGGATCAAATGAGATAACTCTATAAAGTGTTTTGCAAACCTTTTAAGTGTTATTGAAATACCTAAATCATGTTATTATTGAAGAGAACCAGAGACTTTAAGAAGCAGAGGTGAGGAGGAAAGCATTCCAAGCATGGTGGAAGGGGGCAGCCTGTGCAAAGGCACAGAGATGAGAAATGGGAGGGTGGTATCCAAGGAATGGGAGGCAGGCCAGTGGGTTTGGTTTGTAGAATGTCAATGTGTACGCACACATCAGGCTTAGGATGTGGTGGCATTAGAACACGGAAATCTGGCTTGCTTATTTCTTTTTAAACTTGGTTTTTAGTGGTAGCAGTTGCTGCAGAGTTCTATAGCTCCTTTATTCCAAATGAAGTTAAGATCCCATGAAGGGTTATCCAAGAGTCAGAAATGAAGGGGGTGATATTTCCTCTGCCAGTGTCCTTCTCTAATTACTCCTCACGTGAAGGATGGGATTTGGGGTTCTCTAAGGCTATGCCGATCAGTCAGTAAACAAATATTTATTTGGCAATGTGCCATATTAAATGCTGAGGATACAAGAAGTGAATGGTCACTAGGAACATTCAGTAGGGGCACAAATTCCTGCCAACATAGAAAGTCCTTGCATATAGGCCCAGTGATGATTATATCTTTGTTCTCCAAGGACAGCATAGTTGAATAACAGATGGATCTCAGAGATCCATCCAATACCAAGTTGTCCAGCTAGGGATGGATTTTTGGATTAAAGCAACTCTGTAATCACTCAAGACCCAGAGATGTAGAGGAGGAGGAGGCAACTCCATGGAAAATCCCTCAAGACTGAATTCTATATCCATGAAGCATCAATGCATTGAAGGGCATGTTTGCATTTGTTATACCCAGGGGAAAGGGAGGAATGTGGCTTTGTCCTTCAGAGTGTTCTTGGAATTTCCAAAAACATCTTAAAGGAAAACAGGAAGTCGCCCCCTGAGAATACCTTGGTGAAAACAAAGAGAGAAACCAGCATGGTCATAACTAGTGTTTATTCCCTTTCAAAGATTTCTTAACCAGCCTTCTTAAAATACTCAACAAAAAGACAAGGTACTGTCTTGAAGAGGAAGGGTGGAACTGTACCATTCCTGCCCTTGCTGTTCATCCCCCACACGGATGCTGGTTGGCATGGAGTAGGCATCCCATAAATGCTGATTGGAGAGCGCCTCCCATATTTTAGAGCTGTACTGTGAATGGCTGACAATCATTGTGGAATTTGTACAAGTTTTTATATTTTCAGATAAATTTTGGAGGTATCTCTTATTTTTACAATGCTGCATTTCATATAACCTACATGACCTCTCTCTCCCCATATCGAGAAAAGAAGTCTTTCCTGTGTAGTAATCCACAGCCCAAGACCCTCACTTCTACAAAGAAGAGGCGCGATTAAGGTACCTCATAGCTCATTTTTGGTACCAGGCTTGGATAGTCTCACTTCTAAACATTCATTATCAGTGAGTTGACTGTTCTTATCATTAACGTCATAGATGGTTTTGAATCCTATTTCTTTGTATTCATCATGTTCATTGATTCACATAGTGTAGTGACGTTCAGTCACATTCATGGAATGGAGTATATTTCTCCATTCCCAAGTCAGTGGGCATCTTTTTTCTTCCCATTTCTTTACTGCCCTCAAAAGTGCTGCAGTGAATATTTTTGCAAAATATGGGACCTTTATTTTCATTTAAAATTATTTTTATAACCTTGTGGTGTATACCCAGTAATGGAAAATCTCTGGGTCAAAGGTTATGGGCATTTTCATAACTTCTCAATTCCAAATTCCATTCTAGAATTGTTGAACCAATTCATTCTTCCACCAACAAGGAAGTAGTGTGCCTGTCTTTCCACATGCCCTCCAACACTGACCATTTTGATCATTTGCCATCTTCTCTCTTGTGTCAGTTTGTTGGGTCTAAAGTGAAACCTCTGAGTTGTGATTTTATGTCTATCCAGTAGGATCACATTTGAACATTCCTAAGGCTAAATATCACAAAATGATTCTTAAAATCCTGTTAGGACTGATAGATGGAGAGATCCTGCAATTATGAATCTAGAGCTGGAAGGAAACTTAGAGACCATTTAGACCAGTGGTTCTCAACCTTCCTAATGCCATGACCCTTTAATACAGTTCCTCATGTTGTGGTGACCCCAACCATAAAATTATTTTTGTTGCTACTTCATAACTGTAATTTTGCTACTATTATGAATTGTAATGTAAATATCTGATATGCAGGATGTATTTTCATTGTTACAAATTGAACACAACCCACAGGTTGAGAACCACTGATTTAGACCAACCCACCTCATATATTTTTGGGAAAAACTGAGATACGGAGAGGCCAAATACTTGCCTAGGCTTGTATATTAGGTACCAGAGCCTGGATATGAGCCCTGGTTCTGGTGATCTTTCTACCGAATTGCATCAGATAGTATATGTTGAGCTTGTAATGCTAGCTTATTTTGGCCAACCAGGAGCCTTAGGGATGGAAGAAAGGGACTTCATCATCCATAAGTCTGGCCCCTCCTTTGGGACAGATAAGCAGACTGAGGCCCAGAGAGGTTAAGTGGTAGACCCACAGTCACAGAGGCTGTTCTGGGGTTTGGAGGTGTGCACGTCCTCTGACTTCAATCAGCCCCTTGTCCCAAGCTCCTAATGAGTCCTGACATTTCTGTACTTGTCCTTCTTTAGCTTCTATCTTTTCCCTCACCTTCATATGCTCACATAAGGGTCTGCCTTCTGAAAGTTGGGCTATGATTGACTGGAGTATTGGATATGTAGGATTTATCTTTGCCCAGAGGTTTCTCACAAGTCACTCAAATCTCCACGTCAGGTATTTTGATTCTACTTGCTATCTTTAAAATGTTTAAATGACTATCCTAAGGTTCCCAAAATGCTGAACTGAGGGTCCAAGAGGTTAATAGCTCAAAGAAATTATTGTCACACTTGTATGCCCAACAACATACAAGTCTTTTCTGGCACCTAGATGGTGCAAGGGATAAAGTGCTGGGCTCAGATTTAGACCTGAGTTCAAATCCTGATTCAGACACTTATTAAGGGTGTGACTCTGGGCAAGTCACTTAACCTTACTTACCCTTAGTTTCCTCATTTGCAAAAAAGGGGATAACAATACCTAACAAAACCTACCCCAGATGGTTATTTTGAAGACCCAATGAGATAGGATGTAAACTACTATATAAAAACCAGCTACATATCGATGGGTGTTACTGTTGCTGCTGCTGCTGCTGCTACTACTATTACTACTACTACCACCAACACCATCCACTGATAACCATATTTTTTCCCCACTTCTTAATTTTCTGGCACTTCTTATAAGCCATCAGAGCTCTTCCACAGATTAAATAGAGGTTACTACCTGAATATAAATTCAGAATGATTCAAATGGGTCAGTGGAGAAGCTTGTTTCTGTAAATGGAATGCAGGAATTTTTCCTCTCAGGTTTATTTATTCAAGGTTTTCCTAGTTCCTCATGAGTTGTGAATCAACAGCTTTGTTAAGTCTCAGCTGTGCATAGCTGCCAGCAGGGTCATCAGGGGAAAGATGTCCCATAAAGCAAGAGGGTGGGTTACACATATTCATAAATGAGTCCACTTTATAAGTTGATTCTTTGATCCAAATCCTCCCCATTTCTTAGGCTCTATAAACTGAAATTAGCTGCAAATCTATATCAGTGGAAAGAATTTCCACATCGGGAGCTCATCACTCTGAGGTCATAGCCCTGGATTCTCTTCCACCTTCTCCTCCATTCACATGCACATAGACAGGTGACATTTTTATATTTCCCAGGCCAACAACTACAACAATATGTTTGTGTGTAGATGTAGGTGCCACATATGTGCAAATATGTATATAGTATATATGTTATTGTATATATAATGTATATATAAAGTGTATACTTGTATATGTATTACAGTCAAATAACACGAATTTGTTAATAATAAAAGATAGCCTTTATATAATATGTTTATTTATGTTTACATGTTTTTAATATGTTTAAATTAGTACATATGTTTAATTTAAATATGTTTAATTTAGTACATTTAATATTTCCCAATTATATTTAAAAAACTTTTAACATTCATTGTAAAAAATTTGGGTTCCAATTTCTCCTCTCCTGTCCTTACCCCTTCCTTTGAGAAGAAATGATACTAATTATACAGGTGAAGTCATACAAAACATTTCCATTATAGCATTGTAAAGACAGCAAAGCACTCACTTCATTTTATCCTGGAAACAGCCCTAGGAGGTGGATGCTAGCTAGTATTACCCCCATTTTACAGGTAAGAAAATTGAGATAGGCAGGTTATATGACTTCCTCAAGATCACCCAGTTAATTAAATATCTGAGTCTGGATTTGAACTGAAGGACATTTGTTCCATGAATCAGTTCAATGAATACATTCTGAACCTTTTTTTTTTTTTGGATGGAATCAATTTTTGACTTGCTATTCCTCATTTCCTTTGTCACTGACACCTTATTTGAGTATCATTTAATAATAATTTGCTTAAACTATTCAATCTCTTTTAAAAATTATTTTCTGTTCCACAGATTGACTAATGTAGTTTAAAAAAAAAATCATAGGATATATATATAATTTTTAATTCTTTCTCTTAACTTGCCAGTTCTGACTGCCAGTCTGCTAGTAATGCCTTTTTTTGATGTGATGGCTGAAATAACCATTGCCCACACCCTCCTCCTTGCTCACGGGTGATTATAGTAACAGTTGTCTACCCGTCCAGAATGACCTACGAACAAAACTGTCACATCCATTCTTTAAATTTGATTCTCACAGTAATCCTTCTAGGTAGCAATAAGAACAAGCATTTACAGGGAGCTTAACCGAAGCAATGCCTCTGAATACTTATAACAACCGTAGGGTATTGATGCTTCAGGTGTAATTATCCCCATTTTGCAGATGTAAAAACTGAGGCCTTAGAGAGCGTACGACTCTTGCCCCTTCATCACAGCTTGTAGGTATTGGACCAGGGTTTGAATCCTGGACATGTCTTTCCTGGCCCCACTCCGAGACTCTCCTCTCCCTCCCTCCGCTTCCTGACCTGGCCGCTTTGCTTTCTGAACTTTACCTCCCTGGTAGTCCATCCATTGCAAGTGGGTTTTGTCCCTCTCCATTGTTTGCCTCCTGCCTGCACCAAACTGCAGTTTTTCTGTTTCCTTCAAGCCCAAAATGCCCCAAGTATGTTTGCAAAAGGAACTTAATCACCGGGAATGGAAATGAGCACAAAGAGATGATTTCAGCTTTTCAAATATGCTGCGTCCACCACCGCCCCAGCACGCCTTTATTATCTCATACCTAAGCTATTTCAGTAACACCCCCTCCCCGCCCCCCACTGGATCCTTACAGCAACCCTGGCAAGGTAGGTGCTATTCTCTCCCTTTGACGGATGAGAAGACTGAAGCAAGCCGAGCTTAAGTTACTTGCCAGCAAGTGTCTGAGGCTGGATTTGAATTCAGGTCTTCCAGACTGTCCCCTGTGTCCTCTAACTGCCTCTATCATAGGAAGGACATTGGTATGGTAGAGGGGGGCAGTCAGTAAGGTAAAGAGCCCTCAGATCTCTCCATGGAAGGAATGGTTAAAAGGACAAAGGAGGTACTTTGGAAAAGAGAGGGCAGGTGGGGAATGGTTTCTTTCTTCTGGTATTTTAAAAATGTCTTGTGAAAGAGAGATTAGAATTGTTTTGCTTAGCTCCAGAGGGCAAAACTAGGGGAAAAAATGGGTAGCAGTTGCAAGAGGAAGATTTAGATTGAATATGAGGAAAAATTACCTCATAATTAGAATTTTCCATAGTGAAATGGCCTGCACTGGGAGGTCTTGGGTACCCATTCAGTGGAGATCTTCAAGAAAAGACTGAATGGCTATTCGTTGGCTCTCATATAAAGGGGATTCTTTCAGTTGTGTGTTGGTTGGATTATGTGGCCTCCAAGTTCCAATCTTAACGGTCAGATTCTGCAAATTCCCTCCATCTCACCCATGGAAATCCCAATCATAAAAGTCAGGTTCAAATGCTACTTCCATTAATTCTTCTTAGGAACTTTGTTGACAGCCCTCCTATGACTTGTCTCAAAGTGTCCTGTGTTCTCATTATTTTTTGTACACAGTAGGCAATATTTGTTGAATTAGATTGTTAGACAAATATTTTACTGAGTGCCTGTCTTGAATAAATCCTGAATAGAGAAATTCAACCCAAAAATGACTTAGCAAGAATATCAAGGGAATTAATGAGGAAAAAAATGCAAAGGAGGGTGACCTAGCTGTACCAAATCTAAAACTATTATAAAGCAGCAGTCATCAAAACTATTGGTACTGGTTAAGAAAAAGAGTGGTAGATTAGTGGGATAGATTAGGTACACAAGACACAGTAGTAAATGACTATAGTAATCTATTGTTTGATAAGCCCAATGACTCCAGCTTCTGGGATGAAAACTCACTGTTTGACAAAAACTGCTGGGAAAACTGGAAAACACTATGGCAGGCATAGACCAACACCTCACACCCTGTAAAGCTGAAGTGAGTACATGATTTAGACGTAAGAGGTGATACCATAAACAAATTAGGAGAGCAAAGAATAATTCACCCGTCAGATCTATGGAGAAGGGAAGAATTTATGACTGAAGAAGAGACAGAGAACATTATGAAATGCAAAATGAATAATTTTGATTAAATGAAGAGTTTTTGTGCAAACAAATGCAACAAAGCTTAGAAGGAAAGCAGAGAGCTGGGGAACAATTTTTACAGCCAGTGTTTCTTATAAAAGGCCTCATTTCTAAAATATAGAGAACTGAATCAACTACCAATAATCATATGAAAAAGTGTTCTAAATCACAGTTAATTATAGAAATGCATAGAAAACAACTGGGAGGTATCACCTCATACCTATCAGATTGTTAGTGGAGTTGTGAACTGATCCAATCATTTTGGAGAGCAATTTGGAATTATGCCCAGAGGGCAATCAAACTGTCCATACCCTTTGATCTAACAGCACGACCACTAGGTCTGTATCCCAAAGAGATCATAGAAAAGGGAAAAGCACCCACATATACAAAAATGTTTATAGCAGTTTTTTTTGTGGTGGCAAAAAACTGGAAGCTGATCCTCTGGGAAGTGGCTAAACAAGTTGTGGTATATGAATGAAATGGAATACCATTGTTCTGTAAGAAAAGAGGAGCAGACAGATTTCAGGAAAACCTGGGAAGACTTACATGAACTGATGCTGAGTGAA
>CM053585.1:533312839-533338733 GCA_028646515.1 Pseudochirops corinnae
TAGTGGAGTTGTGAACTGATCCAATCATTTTGGAGAGCAATTTGGAATTATGCCCAGAGGGCAATCAAACTGTCCATACCCTTTGATCTAACAGCATGACCACTAGGTCTGTATCCCAAAGAGATCATAGAAAAGGGAAAAGCACCCACATATACAAAAATGTTTATAGCAGTTTTTTTTGTGGTGGCAAAAAACTGGAAGCTGATCCTCTGGGAAGTGGCTAAGCAAGTTGTGGTATATGAATGAAATGGAATACCATTGTTCTGTAAGAAAAGAGGAGCAGACAGATTTCAGGAAAACCTGGGAAGACTTACATGAACTGATGCTGAGTGAAGTGAGCAGAACCAGGAGAACACAGTACACAGTAACAGCAACATTGTTCCATGCCGATAGCTCTTCTTTTCTAAGACAACTCCAGAAGGCTCTTGATAAAAATGCTGTCTCCATCCACAGAAAGAATTGATGAGTCTGAATGCAGATGGAGGCACATTCTTTTCATTTTGTCTTTTTTTTCTTTCTCGTGGTTTTTCCCTTTTGTTCTGATTCTTCTTTCACAGCGTGACTAATGTGGAAGTATGTTTAACATGATTGTACATGTATAATGTATATCAGATTGCTAGCTGTCTTGGAAAGGGACAGAGGAAGAAAAGTTGAACTAAAAAAAAATGAATGTTAAACAATGTTAAACAAACTAGAAAAAACTAAAATACTCTTAAGGGGGGAAAAAAAGAAAGTGCAAGCATGTAAATAGAGAAATGGCAGATCCAGCTGAAATCAAAGGAAAAAAAAATAACTTTCAGGCAGCAGAAAGGATGGGAACTTTGGGATAAATGAATGTACTTGGAGTCAGGAAAATTCGAGTTCTAATCAGGTCTCATTAGCTGTGTGACCCTGGGCAAGTCACAACCTCTCTTTGCTTCATTTTTCTTGTCCATAAAATGGGGATGATAGTGAGAAGTATATTAGAGTGTTCATACATTTAAAGTGCTTTTCAGAACTTACTGTGCTTTATAAAAATCATCATCAATTATTATTGTTATTGTTAGTAATTTCAGTCGGCCCCAGGATTACCCTATGGCCTTGAATGAGCCACCAGAATTTTTTTTTTTACTCAGTTCACTTACAAAGTGGAATAACTTAATTCTAGAAGATGGAAAAATTGGCCCTCAAAGGTGAAGGGAAAAAACCCTCTTACGGAATCTGTTCTCTAAGGAGACTTGCAGGCACTATCTTTGAGAAGCTTATTTGAGAAGTTTATTTCCTGCTTTCCCTACCTCCCCCAACTCCCAGAGGATTATGTGATCAAACAATGGGGTGTTTTTCTTTTGTAGAAACTTATAGGGGTCTTTTGGAGATGTGTGGTCTTGTGGGATGCCTGTGAAAATTAAATGTACAGGTGCTTTTCACCTCGCCACACCATCCCCACCCCCATTTGTTTTTTATCTGAAGCCACATAGACGGAGTTTTGTTTTGTTTTGAACACCTCTTCTGGGAAGCTTTTCATTCATTCATTCATTCATTCATTCATTATTTTAATATTAGTCTTGTTCCGAAGGTGCTGGGACAGCTGGTGTCTTATACAGTAATAAGGGAGAACTCAAAACAATTTTTCCCCTTCATTTGTGGCTTTTATTCATAGGTTATCTTTAATTATTTGGGCTTGCTGATGGTGTGGAGCATGGAGAGTTCTCGAGGAGAAAGGGAGGCCATGCCCCTTGGGGCAGCCCCGCCCTTATGGGTAACCATGACCTCTCCCCAAGCTCAAACACTTTCAAATCCCAGAAGCCCAGGGTATGTCTTCTATGTTGCATTTGGAAGAGGTGCCGTTTACTCATCTTCTTTTCAGAGCCCCGTTTAAATGGTCTTAGAGCCAAGTAGTCCTGGATTTGGATCACACTTCTGACACAAAAACCCTTTAAGTGCCCCTCCCCCATGTCAGTTATCAGCATTTCTTTTTTTTGTTTGTTTTTTTGGAGGAGGGGAGGGAAGGGCAATTGGGGTTGTGACTTGCCCAAGGTCACATGACTAGTAAGTGTTAAGTGTGTGAGGCCACATTTGAACTCAGGTCCTCCTGACTTCAGGGCTGGTGCTCTATTCACTGTGCCACCTAGCCACCCCTAGTTATCAGTATTTCTTTAAAAAAAGATTAAAAAAAAATTTTTTTAAAGAGTGACCAAACATTCTGAAGCTTGATACTGTGTTTTTGCTTACCCTATGGCCTTGGATGAGTTTTACTGGATGATGCTGTGGGAGAGAGGATTATTGGCAATGATGGTATATTCCAGACAAAAATACATTAGCTAATCCTCCCACCCCTAGCACTTCTCTCTTTCAAAACAGATTTCAGGATGCAAAGAACAAGAAAAGATTGTATATGGAATTGACTTCTAACGTGCAGTTAAAAAGCAGTGTATATTAAATGTAACATATATAGTAACAATATAGTCTTGAGGAACATTTCTCTAAAAATCTGATTTTTCTCCCCTAAGTGTGAAACTGGACTCCAACATGCTCCACCTTTTGTGCTGTTACACAGGGCATGGTAGTTGGACCAGGATTCAAATCCTACTTCTGATACTTTTACAATCTGTGGGACCACTTAATCTCTCTCATCTTTTCTCATTTCATCTCATTCAAATCTCATTTCATCTGTAAAAATGGGCATAACAGTGGTTTTACCCATTGCAAGGGTCAGATGAAAAGGTAACGGAGTGCTTAGCACATCTTAAAATCTTCTATAAATGGGAGTTATTCTTAGCTCTAATATTCTCTTAATTGTATAGTTAGCCTTGTTATGCTATGCTTACTCTACTGAAGACCCACACCAGTGTCCCAGCACAACATAGACACGTCCCTGGCTTCTGGGGCTGTGTCAGCCTCTGGTCAAACTTCAAGTACTATCAGGGAGATGACCTTGCTAACAGTGAAGAAGTTCATCAGCAGAAAGCTGGCCAGGTAGCAAATGAATGCTTTGGGCCCTGGTGACTCACAAAACATTTTTACTAAAGAAAGAAGGGTCGATGATCAATATAGGTGGTGGAAATACCCACAGTGATGAAATCACAAATCTTTCAAAATAATATATTTTTTAAAGCACGCAGGGATGATATAGGCAGTTAGGTGGCAGAGAATATAGAGTGCCAGGCCTGGAGTCAGGAAGACTCATTTTCCTGAGTTCAGATCTGGCCGAAGACACTTAAGAGCGTTGTGACCCTGGGTAAGTCATTTACCTCTGTTTGCCTCAGTTTCCTCACCTGTAAAATTATCTGGAGAAGACGGCAATCCCCTCCAGCATCTTTGTCAAGAAAACCCTAACTGGGGTCAGAACGAGTCAGACATGACTGAAAATGACTTAACAACAACAACATATAAGGATTATATAAAATCTACCTATTGAAAGAAAAGAATCTGGAAACACAAAGGTGTACCTCATTTTTTTCTTATAATTATTTAAATGTAATTTATTTCCTTTATAATCCTCTCTATTTTTATGCATTAAAAACACAGTAGTGAGCCAGGGTTCATAGACTTCTCCTGTGGCAGTAGCTGGACTGTCTGAGGGCTGGAGGACATAGCCTTGGTCTGGTCTAACCGTTGTATGACTGAGGAGATAAGCTGGGAGCTATTTCAGAGGAGACTTCTGACACCTGATCCCTTTGCCCTGTGCTTGCTGATTTTTATCACTTCTTCCAATTTAATATTGATTGACATTTCCCATCGCCCTTCTGGGATCTGACTGAGCAGGGAGACCTGACCCTGAAATTAATGCTGCATTTGTTGTCTGTTAACAATAATTGGTTTCATTTTCTATTATGCTGCCTTAGAAGGCTCTGGTGAGCTTCTGATTTTCTTCATGAAGACTTTCCTCATGGGCAATTAGGATACTTCTGGGCAATCTGTGACATGACTTTGGTTCCTTTTTTTTCTTGACCCTGCACCCTGTTTTCTGATCTCTTCCCCACCACCTCAGTGTCATTGAATTGAATTTAGAAAATGTCAATTTAGAACATAAAGAGTGTGATAAAACCCCTTCACTTTATAGAGAATGTAAGCCACTCCCATCCCCGCCCCCTAGAGGTGAAGTCACTTGCTTAAGGTCACAAAGTAAATAGTAGAGTCAGGATTCAAACCCAGAACTGAAAATCCAGAGCAAAGCTCTGTTCACAATCACTCTCTTGCTTAAAAACAGCCAAAAGCCTAAGAGCATTCCAGGATGAATAAATTGGAAAAGTGGTTCTACCATGAACAAAATTCAGCAAGTCAAGAGCACAGGAAATGATGGTTACTCCCATTTTCAGTGGAATATTCAGGGGGAGGTGTGGATGACTGGGCTTGAGACCTGCTTCTTAATGTGCTTCTTGAGACCCAGGGCCAATCACTTCTTCATTTCTCCTTGGGCTCCATTTCTGACTCATATTTTTTTCCATTAGGCCAGAGCAGCTTTCTCACCCTGGAAGTTCACTTAGCCCCTGGGGCCTCCTGGCCTTGGAAATCCACCCTGGCCTTCTCCCTCTGAAAGAACACTCAGCCTTTTTGGCCCCTCCTTCTTACAACCACCATTTAAAGGAAAGTACCCAGGCCAGCCCTATCTTTATTTCCATTCTCTGGACTTTCTCCACCAGGCCCCAAATCAAGAATCTTCTCTCCCACCTCTTTCATACCCATTTTAGTTTCATTTTATGTATTGTCTTCCCTAGTAGAATGCAAGCTTTCTGAGGACAGGGTGTGTCTTTCTGCTTCTATTTGTACCCTTAGTTCTTAGCGAAGCACCGAGACTGGCCCCCAGTAAGCTTTAATACTGCTTATTGATTTAACTTGATCTCTCAATGCCAGATGAAAGCCCCAGTTGCTGAATGTTAGTGGTTTCATTAAGGGGCATCTCACCTTCTCCCTAAATCAGTCCCCATGAAAATTGTGGCAAGGAAAAATGGAACTGGAATTCTTGCCACAGTTTTTGGGGCATACTTTATACATCCTTTTTTTCCCTTGGTTTTTTGGTCAAACCTGTTGGCTTTTCTTTTCTCTCAATTATGATTTGGAAGGAAACAAGTAATTAGGCGAATCAAAAGCCAGTTTGCTGTTCTGAGGCCAATTGAAATAATGCTTCCCTGCTATCATTGTTTAGATCCTTAATAAGTTAGAATAACCAGAGCCAAAGGCAGGTTCAGAGCAGGAATAAGATGTACTGTTTTGATTAGGATCAGGGTAGTGCTTAATTTCAGGTTTGGTAGTTTCTGAGGCCATGGTCTTTGTTTGGGTTTTAGGAATGAGAGCCTACAGAGTTCTGGGAAGATTGAGAAATCTGACATTCTTCTTCTTAGGAAAGTTGGTGTCATGTTTCATTACTCCTTTCTATGAACTCTAAGGTTCAGCCACACTAATTTTCTTGTAGTCGTTCAAAGGGCTGGATTTGGCATCAAAGGAGCTGCATTTAAATGCCATCTCTGCCACATATTACCTGTGCACGCGGGTGGCTCAGTGGACAGAGTACTGGACTTGGAATTTGGGAAGACCTAAAGCATTTTGCAAGTGTCAGCTATTATCATAATTTTCCATTCTTAAGTAGGTTACACGCAGTGGGGTGTGCTGGGAAATGTTTAACAATTGGTTTACTTAAAAACTACACAAGATTCACTCATGTTTAATTTATGTCATTAACATCATATTCTTAAGTCTAAATAACCAACAGAACACAAATCAAGCCCTTGTTTGGAACGTTATCCATAGGAGTTGGCTCCAGCACACTGTGAGGACCTCCAAGGGTCTCTGTGCTTGGCAATACACCCAGTGAAAAATGGCAGCAGTCATTTACATTGTGCAGAAGGAGATTGATGGGGAGGATGGGGGCAGGGGAAGAAAAGCTCTCAGCCTGGTCCCAACCTGTAAATGCTGACTGCTCACCAGTAGTAGACCAAGATACTATTAATGCAGGAAATGACGTAAGGATCACATAGAATCACATATAAAATTCCAGCTGTGAAATGGCCTCAGCAGCCATCTAATCTAACCTTTATATGAAAGGAATCCCTGCTATAAAGCTCCATTCCCACCAAGGGGCCATCTAGCCTGCTTGAAGTGCCCCTGTTAGCAGGAATCTTGAACCTCCCAGGACAGCCTTGTTCCATGATCCAGTTTGGTATCATGCAGTTAACCGTGCCAACTGACCCATTCCTGTGGAGTGGTAAGAGTGAGAGCCCAAGGCATGGACCTCAGTCTTCCTCAAGGCACAGAATAGAGCTAGTTGACTAGGACTTCAGTTCCAATCCAGTCCAACCCATACGCAAAAGGTATGCCTGCTATAACATATTTGGCACAGTGGATAGAGAGCCCTGGAAGACTTGAGTTCAAATCCAGCCTCAGACACTTACTATACAACCCTGGACAAGTCCCTTAACCCCTGTCTACCTCAGTTTCCTCGTCTGTAAATGATAGTATCTACCTTGAAGGGTTGTTGTGAGGGTCAAATGAGATAATTATATAATGCTTAGCAACTGTGCCTAGTATACAGTAAGCACTACCTAAATGTTAGCTATCATCACCATATGGTTGGACAAGTTCAAAGAAAGGAAGTTAAGAGGCTGAGTTAGGAGAAGAGAAAAGTCCCTTGGGGACCAGCCTGCGGTTATTTGGCTTTTGCTTATAATAGAAGCTCTTCAGGAATCTCCCACCTGAGGCCTGGAGGGATTTTCCCTTCCTGTATTTTCTCTCCCATTATTAAACTCTTTAGGAAATCGTAGTCTCTCTTTGTTGTGGTGTGATGGTGTCTGATCACTTTCCCTCTGCTAAAACTGAGACTCTCCACCCTTTAGTCAAAAGCACCCTCGATTTCATTGGTATAGGGAACTTTCTCAGCCCTTGCTCTGGGGTCCTGGAGAGTTCCCTAAGACGCAATGATTTGCCCAGGCTCATCCAGCCCGTGGAGGTCAGAGGAGGAACTTGAACCTAGCTCTCACTACCTTTAAGGCTAGCTCTATTCATTACACCACACTTCTGCGTGTAAAGTTGTGGCTGCCGAGGCTGCAGATTCTCAAATATAACAAAATTCAGGGGGAGCATATGAGTGTCTTAACATGAGGGTCCTGAATTTTTCTCCCTTGAATCTAAGGAAAAAGGGGCCTCTGTGGTTTACGCATCCCTTACCTTTGAGTTCAGGCCAAACCACACTCTAGGCAGGGCAGTTCCCCAACTCATAGATGCTTTTTTTTTTTTTTTTTTTTGCTTAGGCTTTTGATTTTTCAGTGTCCAAACTGACTTCCTATTATGGTGGGCCTTCACTAACTTTAACACACAACCACCAAGTACAGCATGACATTCATATTATAGACTTGACAGCAAGTGACTTAATAATTAATATATTTTATTGATATAATACATTATATATAATATAAATACATACACAATACATAATAAATATATAATATAGATTATATACAATAATTAATAATTTATAATAATACTAATTTGCATAGATAGCCCTTCAAGTTTTGCAAAGCCCTTTCGTATATTATTGATTTGGTCCTCAAAACTAAGTGCCCATTTTATGTTGAAGAAACTGAGGTTGAATGATTCACCTAGTGTCGCACAGCTGTTGTGTCTAACCCAGGACTTGAATCCAGATCTTCCTGACTTCTGGTCTGCGGTAAACTGCCTCACTCAAGGGAGAGCATATAGCAGATCTGGAATGCCAACCTAAGGTTTTTTATCTGATTTCAAGTCTTTTGTCCTCTTTCTAGTTCTTTTGTACACTGGATAACGGCCTGGGTAATCATAGAGTCCCAGACAGAAACGTATATTTGCATCAAACAGACAAGAGATAGTTTCTGTCCATAGCCAAATATTTTTAAAATAACGTCCACAAATTACACTAGAATGGGAAAGGGACCGCCCATTAACCTGACATCTGCAGTGATGGCTACCCTATGGTATCCTCACCCACCTATTACCTTCCAATAATCCTTTGTAGGTTTTCATCGTCCATCCCTTCCTTGCAGTATAATTAGGCCAGTTCACTCATTGCCTGTTATTTATTATCTCCATCAATGAATTTTGGGACCAAAAATAAAAAGGAAGAAGAAGAATCTCTCTGCAGATTGAATTATGCTGTGTGTGTGTGTGTGTGTGTGTGTGTGTGTGTGTGCTTTTTGGTTTTTCAAAGGGCTGCACAAGTCTTGCTATATCTCCTTGACTGTAACACACATGTAGGCCAGGAATGCCAGCAAAATGCCGCCTCTTCTCGCCCACAGTGGGAGCTGCTGGGGAGAAGAGGAGGCTGGAATCCGCTCACAGGGCAGTAACCTTCTAATGCCCCAGTCCCGTGTTTACCACAAACACCCGTAAATCAGTAAGATGCCGGAAAGCCAAGCTCAGGATGCTGACTTCTCATTCACTCCCCGGGTTGTGAGAACGAGCAGAATTGCCCTGGTGAGGGCAGATTCTCAGATCTAGTTTCAGATTTCCTGTCTTTTGTTATACTTTCTCGAAGTCTTAACAATAAGTGAAACTTGTAACTTTGAGGTTTGACTTCCTCTGTTTGAAAAACATGTACAGAGGCTTTCAGAGTATACATGTTGTTGGATTTTCTTTGAAAATCTAAAATCCAAAGGAAATGGAGAGTCTTTTCATCTCTTCCCCCAACCAAGAGGAAGGCTCTTCATCTGGGGAAGGCAGTGGGGTACAGCATAAAAAAACTGGGAGTCACAGGACCTAGGTTCAAATCCTAACCCATCTATCTGATGCTGGCCAAGTCACAATCTCTGGGCCTTGGTTTTCTCATTTGTAAAATGTGAGGCTTGGATTAGATGGCTTCTCTGGGGAGCTAGGGGTACAGTGGATAGAGCACCAGATTTGGAGCCAGGAAGACCTGAATTCAAATTTGGCCCCAGACATTTACAAGCTCTGTGACCCTAAGCAAGTCATTCACTGTGTTTGTCTCAGTTTCCTCATCTGAAAAATGAACTAGAAAAGGAAATGGCAAACCACTCCAGTATCTTTACCAAGAAAACCCCAAATGTAGTTATGGAGAGCTGGTCACAACTGAACAACAACGACAAAGTGCTGTGTTCTAGCTCTAAGCTGGATGCCTCTGTGATTACCAATTAAGTTTCTCCAGGACTTGTGTAAGTTCCTTGAGAACGGGACCTAGATTTTTTTGTTTTGTTTTGTTTTGTTTTGCTTGATATCCTCAATCCCAATACCTTTTAGATTGGACTATGTAAATAGTAATAGTTTAACACTAAACTTGGAGAGTTTGCTACTTATGTTTTCTTAATGTGTAACAAGTATTTCCTTTTTCTTTATTTACATCAGAAACTATAAAAAACTTTGGGTTGACTTGACTCTTCCCACCAGCTCACCTTGAGCCCAGAGACCATGCAAACAAGCAAAACAGAAGGGGTGTGTGTGCCTCTGTGTGTGTATTGATCAGGATGGGGGAGGGGAGTTATTACTTATTATTTTCAATAATTACAGTAAATGGTGCCTTAGATCAGAATTTGTCATTTTCACTTTGGCTTAGAGGAAATGCTTACAAAAGGCTATGTGGAAAATGGTTCTTTTGTCACCCAGCATCATTTCCTTTCCTTCTGACCTTGGGAACTAACAATATTCAGCGAGTATTTATTAAACACCTTTATGTGCCAAGTACTGTATGAGGAACTGGAGACCCAACGATGCAAATGAAACAGGACAAATCCCTGCATCTGGAAGTTTACCAGGGAAAGAGGGAGGCTAAGATTTTAAAAGATTGGTGGGAATTTGCATAATTCCAAATTACTTTCCGAAATGGTTATGTACTATTTCACTGCTCCACCAACAATGCATTAGTGTACCTATCTCCCCATAATTCCTCCAGATTTGACTTATCATTTTTTGTAATCATTGCCAATTTGCCAGATATGTGGTGGAAACTCAGGATTCTTTTAATCTGCATTTCTTTTGTGATTAATGATTTGGAGCATTCTTTCATGTAACTATAAATACTTTGCATTTCTTTTGAGAATTCTTTGTAACCCTTCCTTCTTATCCTAGATGCATTGATGTTGTCTGTATGGAAGGTTTTCAGTTTCAAGTAAGCAAAATTCTCTATTCTGTCTTTTGGAATTACTTCTGTCTCTTGTTTGATTAAGAATATATCTCTTACCTAGAGCTGTGAGAGGCATAATATGATGTTTCTCTTTTAACTTTTTTAATAGTATGATCTCTTATAATGAATTCATGTATCCATTTAGAATATATTGTGGAATATGACAAGGTGTTAGTCTATGCCTAATTTCTATCAGATCCCTTTCCAGTTTTCCTAGCAGTTTTTAATCAGAATTTCCTACGCAATCTTTTCTACTTTATCAAATACTTTGTTACTGAGTTTTATTATTTCTGAATCCCCCTTATTGTTTCTGAATCTCTCATACTAGTCCATTCATTGATCTATCTTTATTCTTTAACCAATACCAGGTGGTTTTTATGGCCGCTGCTATATAAAACAGTTTGAGGTCTGGAACTGCTGTCCTCCTTTGTCTTTACTTCATGTCATCATTTCCTTGGATATTCTAAACCTTTTTTTTTTTTTTCCAAATAAATTTTGTCATTTTATCAGTATTATAAAGTATCACCTTGGTAATTTGATTGGTACAGTGTTAAAAGTGTGAATTAACTTTGGTAACTGTCATTTTTATTATTTTGACACAGCCTAGCCATGGGCACCGAATAATTTCAGCTATTTAAGTTATATTTTTCTCTTTAAGAGATACTTTGTAACTGAATCTGCATAAATGTTTTATATGTCTTGGTAGGTGGATCTCCCAGATATTTTATACATTTTATAGTCCTTTGGAATGGCAGTCTGACATCTCTCCCTTGAACCAGTTTTTATACTCTTCAGGCTTGGATAGTACTTGGCCATCAGAATCTCCCATCACTCCCCCTTTTCCCCTCCTCAAATGTCATTATTCATGGCTCAGAATTGAAGCCAATGTTAAGCATGAACCTTTTGCTTGAACAACACATCTGAATCTTGTTAAGATCCAGTAGAAGACTTGGTCCACCATGTTTCGCATTATCTCTCATACCAGGACCTCTAAGGCAATTTCCTGCTTAAATTGAGTGCCAGTAAAAAGTTGGTCTCTTCAGAAAAAAAAAATTGTGTGCTTTCTTTGGGTAGAATATGAAGTCTCTGGTAGCCTATTTCCCTTTTTTCCTTCAGGTGCCAAAAGACTTGAGAAAGCCAGAGTCCATGGTCAAGGGTAGAAGCAGCTTATCTCTAGAACATGATATCTTTTTGTACATCTGGTAGTTAGATGCTCCCCTGTTTTTGTACCATGCCTAGTTTATAAGCAAATGCTTTTGACAGAAGGCCAGACATATAAACTCCCTCCCCTTAAAAAAAGTTGAAAAGAGGAAGATAGCATGTTACAGCAGAAAGCTCTCAATTTGCAGTCAGAGGATGTGAAGTTGAATCCCATTTCTTCCACTTCCTACCTTGTGTGCCCTTCTCTTCTCTAGGACTCACTTTCTACATTTCTAGAATGAAGAGGGTGGTCTGGATGAGCTCTCAGATTTCACCAAATTCTGAATCTATCATCTAAGTCATCTTTTGATCTCTCAAAGCCTTAGTTTCCTCTTCTGTGAAATGAAGGAGATTAAAGAAGACAGTCTGTAAGGACCATTCCAATTCAGAATCTGTGTTTCTGACTGTCCAATGAGGTTGGACTATGATCTCCATATTCTCTCCCAGCTCTAAATCTATGATTCAGCAATGTCATTTTTGAATTCAGCATTGTTCTCAATGTGGTTGGTGCTGTTCTTTTCAGCTAATTTCTTTAATCAAGAGTCAAGTGGGATTATGAAGATACTTTCAATTGTGCATCCATTTCTTCCTTGCATCACCCAGTGCAAACCAAATTTGGTTTGCCAGTGAAGGAAAGAGCTTAGTTAATCATCTTTTATTTCCAATCATCTCTGTGTTATTTTCTTTGTTGCTACAACAAGGACCATCCCAGCAACATTCTTGGAGAGAGGGTTGTTTTCTTGGCTGGCTGCACTTAACAGAAGGAGGGGGTTAATTTTTTTTTTTTTTTTGAGTAGCGACAAATTGTTATGTGGTAAAAAGAGGTTCATCTGCACAATTCTGCATTTCTACCTCTTTTCTTTGTCAGGCCATATTTTTTTTTTCCAGCCCTCTCCTATGCCTGTTAGCCCCCACCCCATGCTCACTTTTGCTTCCTGGCACTTCTTGAAATCCCTAGACGAAAGTCCTGCCAGACCGATAAGCTGTCGAAGCCCAGAATTCTCTGCTCTGGCAATGAATTCCACCGCTGAGAGCACCAAGCGTTGACAGCTGTGTTTTCGGCAAACTGCCCCCCTACCCTAACTTTGTAAAGAAGTGGATTCCATCCACATGGTCCTCATTAAAGGCAAATGGGAGCTGCAGAACCCCAAACGTCACCTCACTTTTTAAAAAAAATATACATCTATCAGGGGAGCTAGAGAGCCCTTGGCAGAAATAAAAATAAATTGCCATCTGCAAGATTAATTTAAGAATATTTCATAGGATCGTAGACTTAGTGCTGGCAGGGGACTTAGAGGTCATCTAATTCAATTCATTTATTTTACAGATGAGAAAACCAGTGCATTAAGTGGTAGAGTGATTGTGTCACAGATAGAAACTGAGGCAGGAATTGAACCCATAGCCTTCAGATAATCCAGGAAGTAAAAAAGGGGAGGGGAATGGAGGGACAGGAGAGGAACAGAAAGTGAGCAGTTTCTACAAGACAGCATCAATCCCTTTCCTGTGTGTGGATGTGCACTTTGTTTTGTTTGTTTTTGCAAATATATATATGTATATATATATATATGTATATATATATATACATATATATATATATACATATATATATATGTTCTTCAAAAATTCCGTATAATTTAGGCTCGCAGAGCTGGTGTTTGAGCTAATGAGTCACTGAAATTAAACTCTAGAAACTAGTCAGTCAGTTCACTCTGTGACCAAAGTCCAAAATTCCTCAGCACTGTCCTGCCCAGGTAACTCCTTTTCAAGCATCTACAGGAGCTCCTTTTGCTTTTAGGATCAGATACCTTAAGCTCCTCTTGGCATTTTACAAGCTGCTTCCAGACTACTGTCCCAGTGCATCCCCATGGCACTCCAAACTGACCAGTTTGAAGCTTCTGGGCTGTAACCTTTGAACTTTTGTTGTGGCTGGCTCAGCCCCATGCCTGAAAGGTTGTTTTTCCTGGTTTCCAGCTCCCAACTGGAGGGACCACCTTCTAACAAGAGAAAGCATTT
This sequence comes from Pseudochirops corinnae, assembly GCA_028646515.1. Classification (NCBI taxonomy): domain Eukaryota; kingdom Metazoa; phylum Chordata; class Mammalia; order Diprotodontia; family Pseudocheiridae; genus Pseudochirops; species Pseudochirops corinnae. The sequence goes on from CM053585.1 coordinate 533,326,134, forward strand.
CCTGATCCTCCCACTTGTTGGTACTGCCTCTCCTACCTCTCCGTTCAAACTGCTTTTTAAATCTTATTGTTTCAGTCATGTCTGAGTCTCCATGACACCATTTTTGGAGTTTTCTTGGCAAAGATAATGGAGCGATTTTCCATTTTCTTCTCCAGCGCATTTTACATATGAGGAAACTGGGACACACAGCTAGTAAGTGTCTGAGGTCAGATTTGAACTCATCCTCCTGACTCCAGGCCCGGCATTCTTATCTACTGTACCACCTAGCTGCCAGTGTATAAACACATTTATAATTAGAAATAATTTTTATAATTTTATAATTAGAAATTTAAAATTAGAAATAAGAAACTTAAAATTAGAAATAAAAGGCATACCATAAAATAAAGATATAATATATAATTTTTAAAATAGGTAATAAACAAACACACCTTATATCTGTGCACTTTTCCCTCTTTGGGGAAAGGAAAGGAGCTAGAATTTATTCGTTCAATTCATTTAATTTGATTAATTAATTTATGATGTTCTAGGCCCTATATTAATATCCTTGTCTCCACTACAACGTTGGGAAGTAGGTTTTTACTGTTGAGGAAACGGAGGCAAGCAGGTCACATGGTTTAAAAAAAGCCTGACTTGATTTGAACTCACATGTTCCCCAATCCAGATCCATTGTTCTATCCATTGTGCCACCAGCTGCCTCTGACATTGGAACATGACCGCCTCAAAAGCATGGACTCTTGGTTTTTTGTGTCTCTGTGCCCTAGTAATGCTTTGCACACAGCCAGCACTTAATAGTTGTTGAATGAATCTTCACTGGCCTTAATTCTTTGCATAATTGGGGTGAAAGAGGGAGTTTGGCTAGAAGAATTGAGACTGGCTCTCTACCTTGTTTTAATCCATTGGCTGATTACCCACCCTTCACTTCACTTTTAATGGTGAAAGCCTGGCATCAGAGTTATTTGTATTCCTTTCTGAGAACCCTATCATAGGCCTTAGGAGCTTCTAGCCCTAGGTTAGATTCTGGGCTGTTCATTTTCATCTGGGACTATAGCCAAGCCTTTTACACTTTCTCTCTGTCCACATTGTAAAACTGGACCCTTCCAAGCCAGGCTTATTAACAACAGCCATTTCAAAGCAGCAGCATCTCTGAGGCTTAGCCTTCCTTTTTTTAAAATAGAGGAAGTCAAACTTGGGCATTCATCAATTGCTTTCCTGTCTTCTGGGCATCGATCAGTTGGGCACATACCATGCTCACTCCCCCACCTCCAGAGCTCTGTCCAGCCTCTTCTTCCAGCCTGGGTTGTTTGCCCTCCTCCCTCTTCTCTGTCTATTTTAAAAATAATCATATCCATCTTTCTAGGAAAACACACATCCTAACTCTTCATTAAGTCTTTTCTGCCTACACGAATTTCTCTACTCTTTCCTCTGACCTCCTGTTGCCCTGAGGGTAAATTTCACTCAGCTTGATAGGCTTGGAATTTTTTTTTCATGTTTTCTTCTCTCTTAGCCTGGAAACATCTTAATGGAAGGAAATTGTGGGTCTTTTTTTTTTTTTTCCCTGGGAAATGGGAGATGGGTTCTGCATCTCTCAGCAGTTCCTCAGTTAACCTGTAGTCTTGGAAAGATACACAAAGCTGTTATTTTTTTTTTGGGGGGGGGGTGGGAGGTAGTTGTGGTTTAGTGACTTGCCCAGGGTCACACAGCTAGTAAGTGTCTGAGACTAGATTTGAACTTAGGTCCACCTGACTCTAGTCTGACTATATAGTGCTCTATCCACTGTGCCATGAATCTACGCTCCCCTCCCCCAGCTGTTACTTGACCAGGGTCTCCTACCTCAGATGTGTCAGAGTCAGTACCTGAACACAGATCTTCCTGCCTCTATGACAATACGCTATGCTGTCTATATTATAAATCAGTGCCTTACTCACTATTTCTTATACTGGTATCTGGTTCCAAATGGTTTTTAGTAAAAGGGGGCTTAGTGTAGTGGACCAGAAGGATGGAGATTGAATCTGGGCTCAGTCATTTTCTAGTTGTAGGGAAGTGATTTAACCTTTCCATTTTCTCATCTGTAAAATGGGTGTCTATCTCACAGGCTTGTTAGTGAGGATCAGACTCTGTAAAATCCTGTACAAATCTGCAGAATGTTGTTAGCCATTTATTTTTTTCCGCAAATGTTTACCAAAACACCCTTTATGTTCAGGATGCTGTCCTAGGCACTGTGGGAGATGCATAGAGGAGTCAGATATGGTCTGTGGCTTTAAGGAGGCCAGGGCATAGCAGAGTAGAAAAGTAACTTGGATCTAGGTTGGGATGTCAGAAGGACCACAGGAGAGGTGCTAGCAAAGTGCTGTGAATTTCCAGAAGTAGAAGATGATATTCCACCTGGAGAGATCTGGAAATACTTGTTGGATGAGGCACCATTTAAAAATGGGCTTTAATACCGGGGTAAGAGAGCACATCTTCTTAGAGCAGGAAGGATAGGATGAGGGGGGAATGAAGAGAACAGGCATTAAGTGCCTACTGTGTGCCAGGCATTTTACAAATCATGCCATATGATCCTCAAAACTATTCTGTGAGGTAGGTGCTATTATGATCTTTATTTTACAATTCAGGAAACAGAGGCAGACAGCTAATAAGTGACTTGACCAGGGTCATACAGCCAGTATCAGAGGCTGAATTTGAATTCAGGTCTTCCTGACTACAGGCCTAAAGCTCTATCCACACACCATCCAGCTGCTTTTAATTGTAAGGGCCTTAGGGGGTCATCTAGTCCACCCAATACCTTAAGAAGATTACCCCTCTACAGCACACACCCATCCATGGGCATTCTGTTTTACCTTGAATACCTAATGACCTTTTAGGGCAAGTCGCTACTCTACTTTTTTGGTAGCTCTGATTGCTCAAAAGTCTTTGCTGACACTTAAACTAAATTGGCTTCTTTGTACCTGGCCAGCGCTGCCCCCCAGGGGCCAAAGGAACAAGTCTACTTCATCAGTCACTCAACTGCCCCTCAAATCCTTGAAGCCAGTGTCCCATCTCCACCCACACTCCAAATGAGACATCCCCAGTGATTTCGGTCCATCCTCAAATGGCATGACCTTGACACCCTTCACAGGCCCTTTCCTGTTGATCCCACAGTGATTCTTAAGTGGAAGGAAACACATTTCTTTTCTCAGGTTTCTGTCAAAAAATGATTGCCCTGCCCTTTGAAAAGAGTCACACATGATTAATTCCTCGTTCTTTGTTTTGTTTTCATTACAAAGAATACCTGCATAAAAATGAAAATTTAATGCCTTTGGGTGACTTTATGTCTCTCTCCTCCTGGTCTTTACTTCTCTGTTGTCTCTGTGGCAGCTCCTTGCACCTGTTGGTGGAGACCTATTCAGAAATGTCTTGGCATTGAGTACCAGTCACAATAGACAGACTCGATGATGGGCCATGTTTAAAGAGAAGCTGCTGATTACTGAGGCCTCATGTGTATAGGCTGAGTCTCAGCTTTGGTGACAAATTCTTTAGAGAGGGCAGAGTGGAATCAGACATGTAATTAAGGTCATAGATCTGGTGAAGGGAACGGCATTGAGAGGTCTCTAGTCCAGCTGCTTCATTTGACAGACTGAGGCGCAGGGAGGCTTGCTTGCCCAAGTGCCTTGCTTTGGCTGCTTCCCCTGCCTGGAATGCTTTCCCTCATTACCTGTGCTCAGATTTACCAGCCTCCTGCAGGGTCTCCTACTCAGGTTTCACCTCCTACAGGTGGTGTCTAATGATAGCTCCAGATGCTTGTATTCCCTCTCAAAGTTTCTCTTTCTCCCTCCCTCTCTTCCTCTCCCTCCCTCCCTCCCTCCCTCTCTCTCTCTCTCTCTCTCTCTCTCTCTCTCTCTCTCTCTCTCTCTCTCTCTCTCTCTTTCTCTCTTTGTCTCTCTGTCTCTCTCTCTCTTTGTCTCTCTGTCTCTCTCAAATATACATGTAACCGTTTATTTGTACATTTGCTCTCCAGTGTTACTTTGTAGTTATAACCATTTATACTTCTCTCCAAGGTTACTTTGTAGATATATCATAACCATGTATTTGTGTACTTCTCCCCAGAGTTACTTTGTAGATATAATAACCATTTATCTGTGTACTTTCAAAAGTTACTTTGTAGATATATTATAACCATTTATCTATGTATGTTATTTTTGTCCAGTAGAATGGAAACTCCTTGAAGGCAGGATCAATTGAATTTTTTTTCTTTGAATCTCTAGTGCCTAGCATGTCATAGGTACTCCAATAAATGAGTATTTAATTATTGAATAGTGTTGAATTGTCCAAGTAAGTGAGCACCTCTTACTCCAAATCTAGTGTTCTTTCCACCAAGCTTCCTTCCTCCCAGCTCCCTACTTTAATACAAGGGCAAGAAAATCAGGAGATACCTAGGATTAAATAATATCATCAACTAGGAGAAGCTCAGTGACCACGGGCAACTCATTCATTCTTTATGGCTATCTCTCCATCTGGTAATTGGGTGTAATAATACTCATAGAGAAACATTCACCTCAAAGGTTTTGTTGTGAGAATCCCATAAGATAACAATATGTTAAGTGCTTTGTTAATGTGTGAATGTTAGCTTCTTTATTACATCTAGTGGGGAAGATGTGATGAACACATGAACAGATAAAGGCATACTCACTGAGAAATAGAGGTGACAATAAATGATAAAGAAACTCAGAAGACAAGAAAGATTCATGAAATATTAGACTATTCCTAAAATAGCAGACTGTTTTGTGGCTAACACACATGATGAGAGGAGTATGAGGAATGGAAAGACCCTGTGTCTTGAGTCAGAAGACCTTTAAGTTCCTTCGTTATTGTTCAAACAATAACCATTTAACAAGTGGCTATTATGTACTAAACAGTAGGCTAAGGGCTGATTTGTTGTTGTTTAGTCATTTTTTGTTTTGTTTTGTTCAGGTCTTGTGATGTCTTCTTGGCAGAGATACTGGCATGGTTCCCTTGTCCAGCTCATTTGACAGATGAGGAAACTGAGGCAAACAGTTAAATTCTTGCCCCACATAACTATTAAGTATCTTAGGCCAGATTTGAACTCAGGAAGTTGCTTCTTTCAGACTTCAGGCCCAGTGCTCTGTGCACAGTGCCGTTTAGCTCTAAGTTCTTATCTTGTTCTAAATTTATGATCCTTTATCCTGGGTCCAAATCACTTCACCTCATCTATAAAATTTAGAGGTGGGACCAGATAACTTATTGCTAAGGTCCCTGTCAAGCTTAGATTATGGAGATAATCACAGAATTTTAGAACCAGGAGTGACTTTGGTGGCCATTGAGTCAGAGGATTACAGATTTAAAACTCAAAGGGGCTCTGTGAAAGCAACCCTCCCTCATTTTACAGGTGAGGAAGCTGAGTTTGAGAGATATAAGTGACTTGCAGCTAGTTAGTGTCTGCAGTGGGCTCTGAACCCATATCCTCCTGACTCCCAGGTCAACATCCCTATTCATTATTCCATGCTGGCATTTTTACCTGAAAGAATCTTCACCCACATTATTTTCAGATGGTCACTAGGCTACCTGCTTGACAAAATCAGGAAGAGTCTTTCTACTCCATTTTGGGACAGTTCTGTTTTTTAAGAAGTTTTTCCTGACTCCAAGCCTGAAATTTCCACTCATCATTTGTGATTCTTTCTTTTGGAGCCAAGTGGAACATTTAATATCTCTTCTCCCATGGTAGCCTTTCACATGCCTAAAGACAGCTAGTGTATATCTTCTCATAGTCTTCTCTTCCCTAGTCTAAACATCCCCAGACTATTTTCAGTCTTTTGAGAATAGTTAGCTAAGACTTAAAATTATTTTTTTAAAAAGCATACTTAAAAAATCTAATTTCTAAGTCTGGGGGCACTCCTGTGTGAGCGGTGATTAGGGGACGGGGGGCATCTGTTATCTGAGCTCAATAAAGTGGCCGTTTTAGCCCCCCAAAAAAAAAAATCTAATTTCTAATAGTCGTTGGGAAAAACCTATTTTCCTGTTTGAGTCACTGCTTGAGTTACTTCCTCCTTTTGAGGGATGTAAATTCAAAAATAATTTTAAACACTGTTTTGGTATCTTTTAGTAAATTCTACCCCTAGTGCTTCCACCACCCCACCTCCTGGGTTCCTAGGTTGACCTGACCCAAAGATTAGGCTTCTCTGGATCTTTGAAGTTCAGAGCCCTGGATCTTTAGGTCTTGGTCTGATTCCTGAAGTACTTTGTCCCTTTCTAACATTTCCAAGGTCTGTTCGTGGGGCTTTTCTGACAGTCCTGGGGCTTTCTCAAGATACACGTCAGTCTCTTGCTTCCTTGATACATGCTTTGGTGCAGGGTGCCCCTTTCTGATTAATTGTGGGCTGGTGACTGGCTTTTTGTGCAGTTCTGAGATGTATAAAGTCACTGTTGTTTCTCATTGTTTTCTTGGCCATTATTCGGTCTGGTGCAAACTTCAGTTTTGCTGGAATAAGCTATGGAAGCTGGGGCAATGGCCTCGCTCTCATTCAGCCAGTCATCTTGGCAGGAAATCTGATTAGTGGATAAACTGAGTCCTTTTTGGAAATCCTTGATTTCTGGGAAAAAAAAAACAAAACAAAAGATCATGGTATTCATTGTATATAACTCTAGGTAGACCTTTCTCTCATCCAATCTGGGGCAGATATTCAAGCATTCCAGATATGCTTAATACAGCCCCCCCTCCTTATATTGGCACAGGCTTCTTTCTTTGCCAGCATCTAGAATCCCATTGGCTTAGCATCAGATGGCTGCTCCCAGTACCTTGCGCTGAAGTGCCAATTCCAATTAAAAACCTACTTATAGAAACTTGTGGATCCAGATGGTGACCAGTGCTGCTGGGCCTGTGGGCCTCTCAAAGCATGGGCTCAGCAGTGTAGCTCAAGGAAACGACAGCCAGGGCTGGGAAGCATGGGAAGGCAAGAAATCTGTTTTTCTACAATAGCCTGAGATAGAAGGAATGTCAGAAAGAAGAATAATGCCAGGTTAGAGATGGGGCTCTCAAAGAAACCATTGGGTTTTCCAAGTTAGCTCTCTTACATGGAAGAGATTTCTCTCTGTTTTGCTTTGATTTTATTAGGCTTGAGGGTCCCTCAGTGTGTGATGGTCAGTGCGCAGCAAAAGATCCAGATGTCTTAGCAAAACTCATGAATCTTCCAAGTGCACTGGACAGCATTGTTAGTTCGTATACAAAGTAAACAGTGGGAAAAGTCCACAGTTTTTATTAACTGTAGACCTGGAAAGAGGCACGAGCCTAGGAAATAAAATATTAACTATACTCTGCAAATGAACACAAAATGAGCAAAACCATCTACATGGTGACTACAACCAAACTCTTTCATTGGATAATATTCCTTAAATCAATATTCAAAATTTGTTTGAAATATTTGAATATATAGAGAGTGTCTTGGCTATTCATTGAAGACAGTATAAGTACATCACATTTTTAAAAGTATCAATAGTGGGGCGACTAGGTGGCACAGTGAATAGAGCACCGGCCCTGAAGTCAAGAGGACCTGAGTTCAAATCTCGCCCTCAGATACATAACACAAAAAACTAACCATGTGACTGTGGGCAAGTCACTTAACCCCAATTGCCCTACCTTCCCCCCTGCAAAAAGCAAAAAAAAATTTAAAAAGTATCAATATAAAAAAGACAGTCTTTGTCTCTAGGTTTGGTTGATTTTTTTTTTTGCTTCAACTATAAAAATTAAAATTGTATGTGAACAATTTTGACTCCTATCTTAGTAGAAAAAAATACATTGTTGTACTAATCCCAAATTTAACATGAAATCCAGAAACATGGCTGCTGGTATTTATAGTTAAACTATTTTTGAAATGTGCAGTGTCTCCCAGACCAAGATCCCTATGCTTGTTACCTAAAAATATACTTCCTGAAATATACTTGAAGCCCAAGAGGAATGAATGGATCTTTAAAAAAAATTTCTATATTTATTGCCACCACAAAAAAGCCAACCTAAAGTTATATGTTTTTGTGGTGACCCAGGAAACAGGTGGAATGCCCATGGGACAGTGGAGCTGGTGATGGAGAGTGGAGTGTATTAGGGATGCAGCATAAAAGCATATAGGACAGAAAGGGATCCTTGGAGGTCATTTCATCCATCCTTCTGCCTTGAGGAGAATATCCTTGGAAAGTCAGAATGTGGGGTTTGTATAATATACTCATGTCGTATTGTCATTCATTGCCTACCACAGAACTTTGTGTGCACAGTAGGCATTTAGCAAATATTTGTGGCACTTAATACCATGCACTTCATATAGTCTTCTTAAGCCCCAGTTTCTTCTCTAGAAAGTGGGGTGAGGAGAGAGATGGCCTTTGGAGTTCCACCCAGCTTCAGATCCTCTGGGGGCTCTGGTTTCCTCATTTGTGTAATGGGTGGAATTGGACAAGATGGCTTCTGGAATTCCTTCCTGTTCTAATCCTGTGGTCCTTCCATTTTCTTCACTCTTTTTACAGTCACATCAACTTTTTTCATCCCTCTTGTTACTTTTCAAAAAGAAATCTTGTTTTTCCTTCTTTGTCCTCTCTTTTGAACAAAGAGAATGGGGTCATTTGATGCTGACACTTGCTATAGACCCATTTTATGGGTCAGGAAAAAAAATGGAACCAATTTCAGCAAAACTTTTGGTCTTTGTTATAGTCAACATGATATTGTCTTTGTGACGTTAAGTGATAAAAGAGCTGAGGGAATAGAAAACTTTGTGAACCATAAAGCGCCACATTGAAGTGATTTTTATCTTTAATGTGCCCCTCCCCTTCTCCACCTCCATCTCCAACTGACTGTTGTCTCTCATCACTCTAGATTTTATCACAAGATGATTGTACATCTATGCAATAATCTATTGTGGTATTAGAGGGGTTTGGGCAGCTATATGATACAGTGGATAGAATGCTGGACCTGGAGTCAAGAGGAGCTGAGTTCAAATCTGCCTCAGACATTGATCTGTGTGTCCTTGGGCAAGTCACTTAACCCTATTTGCCTCAGTTTCCCCATCGGCAAAATGAGCTGGAGAAGGAAATGACAAACCACTCCAATATCTCAGCCAAGAAAACCCCAAATAGAGTCACAAAGAGTCAGACAGGATCAAAACAACTCAACGACAACATTAGAGGGGTTTGGGGAAGCCTCTTATACCCAAGAGATGCAGTTCATTTAAAATGCTAGAGGACTTGCTCCCCTGTTTCCTGGCCTAACTTATGTCAAGAGACTCTATCACTCACCAGGTGGTTTCATGTCTTTGTGATGGTGTTCTTCTCCCCCAGTTGATGGAACTCCAGTCACTGAGGAAAATGGTGCCATAAAATCTGCGCTCCTCTGCAAGTTTTGTGATGTCCAAGCAACCAACTGCACCAATGACGGGAGCTGCTTCAGTTACTGCAGCATCACATCTATCTGTGAACAAGCCCATGAAATCTGCGTGGCAGTGTGGTAAGATGTGCTTCAGACCTTTATCCCTCCCCCCATCAAGGATCCTTTCTTTCTTACTTCCTGTTTAAGCTCCTCAAGCACCAGCACCTTTTGGGTTTTGCCTCCAAGTCCCTAGTGCCTCGGGCATTGCCTTTTACACAGTCCTTAATCTGTGCAGTTAACATTGAATTGTTGAATGGTATCATTTAGTAGTAGCCTCCAGCCAGGTGTTCCCTCCCTTGCCTACAGATGCCTCTTCCCACACAAGACCATTTCCTGATACCCCTAGTTATACTTTCTCCTTTCCTTTCTCCTTCCCCTGATCCTATCTCCTTCTCCCCTGCTTTGCATATACTTCTCTGTGCACATCTTGTATTTCCTCACAGTAGAATGGGAGCTCTTTGAGGGCTGAAGCAGTTTCATTCTTTTCTTGCTATCTCTAATAACAGATGTCAGTTAAGTTGGAGTGTCCAGAGAGGGGAGGAGAAGCCTATCACTTGAGAGGATGGCAGCTAATTGACACAATCTTCCTAGAGACACTAAATGACAGGGTGGCCGTGGGCAAGTCATTGCCTCTGCCTTAAATTAATCACATTCATCTCTTCTCATAGCACAGGCACAGCCCATTGCCTTCATGTGCCACAATTTATTAAGCCGTTATCCAACTGATGGGCATCTACTTCATTTCCAGTTAATTCTTTGCTTCCACAAAAAGCACTGATATAAATGCTATGATGTATAAGGAGACTTTCTTTTTATCAGCGATTTCCTTAGAGTATTTAATAGGTCCAGCAATAGTCTTTAGTTCAAAGTCACATAATTCCAAATTGCTTTCCTAAATGGTCGTACCATTTCACAAGTCCACCAACAGTGTGTTGGTTTTTCATCCCGTAACCCCTCCATTATTGACTGTTGCTAGTTTTTCTCATCTTTGTCTGTTTGCTGGGGGTGATATGAAACCTCAGGATTAAAAGAAAAAATCTGCTACAATGACTTTTTTTTCCATCACTATTGCCACTCTCTCCCCCACTTCAATTAAAAACTGAAAGAAGGGGAAAAAACCAATAACTTGTAACAAGGGGCCATGTCCAAAAATGTATTTCTCTGCCACTTGTGTCTGTTCCTCTCTGACAGGAGGTGGGTACAATGATTACATTTAAAAATATACTTTATTATTCTCTGAACTACCAGCAAAGGGTACCTAGAAGGGGGCTTTTCCTTCCTCCCTCACAATAACAGGATACCACATGGGAGAGGCTATGAAATACTTAACTTCCATTTAGGGCTGATTTAGACTATACAGGGATGATGGGCATTAAGTGATATTCTAATAGGAAATAGGAAACTGCAGGAGACTCAAATTATCCATCTCACAGTTTGGTGGTTTATGATGGCTGAGCTGTAAGCAAACCAACTCCCATCCTCCCACCCCCAACCACCACCACACCACATGCAGTGCTTTGTTATGTGTTTGTAGTTCTCAACTAAACAACATCCCCCTGGTGTTTTTGGTGCTCTTTGAGAACATGGACATTGACATTCATTCATGATTGGTTTTCTGTCTTTTCTGGCAGAGGAAGCTCCCCACAGAAAACCTGTCCTCACACAGTTTTCAGGGGCCCATAAGGCAGAACTAGGAGGCTTCAAGATTCATTTTCAGTGCTTCCTTTTTGGAAACAGTTTCTAGCTAAATAAGAACCCAACTCCTCAGAATAGACTAGAGAAGGCTAATGTGGACTCTAGTCCTATTAAGAGCCCAGCTTTAGCATCACCCTGGGATCACAAGAATTCTGCTTTTTCCCACGCCCCCCACTCTCTCCTCTTCAAGATGGAAGTATTTGAAATCTCCCTGTAGGACAGTCCCTCCTGCTTGAAATTGTAAACTAGTAATGAGAACGGGGCCTTGGTCAGGAGAGTGACCTTTTTAAAATGCTTAGGATGCCCAAACCAGGAGGGTTGGCAATCCACCAGAGCCAATCAGACTGTTGGACTTGGAGTTAGGATAGTTGCAAATTCCCCTGCGCCCCCTCCCCCCACCATTAACTGTGTGCCTATGAGGAAATCACTCCACTGCCCCTGAAACTGTTTTCCCTTGTCTGTAAAATGAGCTAATGGAAGGTAGACTTTTCTGTGGCTCCTCCCTGGTATGAATAAGGGAAAATGTATAAAATGATAAAATCCTTAGAGTGTTAGAGCAGGTAAGGGCCTTGACCCTTTAACTCTCCCCTGCTATTTCATTTTATCTTATTTTATTATAATTTTAAAATAGTTTTATAATTTATTTTTATATGACGTTCTTTTTTTAGCAAGACCAACTAACCCATTAATAGCATTTTACCACTTTAGTCCCCCACCTCTTCAAATAAGGGAGGAAATGCATTTTCTCACTTTTTTTCCCCTAAGGCCAACCTTTTAAAATCATCATTGTTGTCATTGTTGTTGTCATAGCTAGCATTTATTAAAAAAAAAAATGCCTGAAGGTTTACAGAATGTTTGATGAATGCCATCTCATTTGACACTCACATTAACCCTGGCAGGAACGATGTTCCATGTTGTTTTGTTCTTCTCCTTGTTTCTTTCACATGTTGTCGTCATCGTTTATTTCGTTTTCCGGTTCTGCCTTTGATTGGCATTTGTTCATATAAATCTTCCCATGTTCCTCTGTATTCGTCTATTAGTCATCATTTCTAAGAGGCCAGAAATAGTCTATTACTTTCAGGTTTGATGAGTTTTTTTTTTAACCATAACCCAATTGATGGGCATCTACTTAGCATCTCAGTGTATATGAGGCCTTCATTTCTGTATTGAACTTTTTTTTTTTTGGTAGTCCTTCATTTGAGGAAAGGAAGGTCCTGAGAAGGGTTATGACTCACCCAGAGTCTCATCTGAAGTCAAGTAGAAAAGCTGAGTCTAGAATCCAGGTCCCAGTTTGATAACCTCATTTTGACATTTAGACCCCTACAATTGGATTTTCTTTCTTACTAAGGTTCATTCGTGGTAACCTGACCATCACTCATTTGCTCCCCTTGGAAGGTAACACAGGGTGGAAAGATTTGAGGACTACAGAACACAGAACCGAGTGAAGCACATCCCTGGACCCTTGTCTTCCTCTTTTCTCTCCTCTTCCTCTCTCCCTGCCTCCCCCC
>CM053585.1:533338833-533388081 GCA_028646515.1 Pseudochirops corinnae
TTGAAACTGATTTGGAGTCCTTGTAATGAGTGGCAAGGGCCAAGCTAGGTAGTGCAGTGGATAGAGCACTGGGCTTAGAATCTGCAAGACTCAAGTTCAAATCCAGCCTCAGATACTTACTAGTTATGTGTCCCTAAGCAAGTCTCTTAACCCCCAATTGCCTCACTTCCTCAACTGGAAAATGAGGACACATTGGAGAAGGGAACAGAAAACCAAGAAAATCATGGACAAATACATGGGGTCATGAAGAGTTGGTCATGACTGAAGGACTGAGCAATAGCAGTGATGAGCGGCAAAGTAAATTTAGGTTATTGACACTTAGGGAAAATCAAGACACACAAGTGCTTTTCCATCTGTCCCACTTACTGGCTGTGAATCTCCAGAAAATCAGTTAGTTCCTCTGTGCCTCAGTTTCTTCACCTCTAAAACCAGAAAGTTGGTCTAGAATGAATCCCTTCCCCACAAGGTCACTTTCAGATCTGATGTTCTGTAATGTAAATTCTGAAAAAATACAGACCCCTGCTGTATTTATCCCCTTATAAACTCTCATGAGTAGACTTAATGGAAAGAAAAAAGTTGGCTAAGCAGGGAGAGCTATACCTGGCTCCCATTAATGTGACATTGATAAAACAGAGTGAGTGTTTCAGAGATTTCTATATTGTGGGGATTACCTGACCCATTGCCTACTATGTCCCAAAAAACAAAAACAAACAAACAAAAACCCCAAAATACATCATCTCTCCTTCTTTCAATTCCAGGAGGAAGAATGATAAAAATGTAACCATGGAAACCCTCTGCCATGATCCTAGCCTCAAGGTTCATGGGTTTGCCCTGGAGGATTCCAATTCTGACAAATGCATAATGAAGGAAAAAAAGGTTCCTGGGGAGACCTTCTTCATGTGTTCCTGCAGGAAGGAGGAGTGCAATGACATTTTGCACTTCTCAGAAGGTGGGTTCTTTTCTGTTTCTCTTCACTGGCTCCTGAGCCTGTCTGTGAGAAATCCCTTCTCTCCCTCTCATATTAATTTAGCTTCTCTTGCCTTTTTCCCCACAGAAGTTTCTGTAGTCACTGGCATCAGAAAGTTGCCAGCCAATATATGCTTTTATGAATGATCAACCCATATTTTCAGGTTGACTCAGATTAGTTTATGCTGTGGTCAGATGAAGTTCATGCCCCCACCTCCCAACCCCATTACACTTTTCCCAGGGGACTTCTCTATCCGTGCATGCATTCTTTCAAATACTCTAGCCTTCTGGTCCCCAAACCATTCAAATCCCATGACTTCCTCCACTCAGCCTTAGCATGATACAGGGTGCTGCCATATCTTGATGATACCATACATTCATCTTATCCTCTCTCACAAATATTCTTCTTTCTGATAAAGAGTTTTGAAATTCCTTGCTCTGATCATAATCTGTCATTCCATCTTTCTCTATATGACCCTTGACTCACCATGAATAAGTCACTCCTCTGTACTTTTTCAACCCATCACACTGCTTTCCCCTAAGAAATGTTAGAATCAAACCTACCAGATGGGGGAAAGTTGATGAAAATACTTAACAAGTAAGATTATCGAAAAATAGAAAACCAGCATCTTGATGTCAGTTGCCTAGTAAAATAAAAAAATAAAATGGTTATTTATTGACAAGAATAAATAAACTAGTTATTTATCAGAATAAATAAATAAGGAAGTTGATATTTACTAGAGTTAACTACTCCTTTCCTGGAAAAACAAAATGAGCAGCATTTTGGTGTTATGTAGCTCAGAAAATCCAGCCATGTCTGGCAGCTAAGTCCTTTGAGAGACCCTAAGCTAGTGTGGACTTGGTTGTTCTAGAACTTCCTTCCTTGCTTCCCATTCTCTACTTTTATCTGGAAGCATGAACACTCTTCTCCCATAGCCACCTCCTCTCCTATTGAGTTTGGGTCTTGCCAGGTTGTGCACACTTGGCTGATGTCTCGATCCATAGCTCTTGATTAGCAGCATCCTGAAAGCCAAGCCACTTCCCTTGAGGATTCCATATTTCCAGGGATAGATTCATGATTAATTACAAGCCATGTGGGCTTATAGGTAGAGGTAGAAAGGAACTCAGTCATCCCCTAGTCACCCAATTTTATGGATAAGGAAACTGAGACCTAGGGAGGTTGGAGACCCTAGGAGGCCTGGGTCACACAGAATCTGAGTAAGTTAGTTCATTGGCTCAAAGACCCAGAAATGGAAGAGACTTTACAAACCATCTACTATGATCCTGTCATGTGTACAATGAGTCATCTCAGGTTCAGAGAATTGAAGTAACTCACCTGAAGTTGGATGGTGTCAGAAGCGGACTTTGAGGTTCTCTGTCTCCCAGTACAATCTTTCCACATCTCCCCATCTCTTTATTTTCCTTTGTACAAACATAACTATTTGAGCACTGAAATTGTCCTTGTCAGAATCAGATGCCTTTGCTGAGTTTTTAGATATGCTAAGTGAATAAACTCATTCTATTAGTGGTGTCATGGACTTTCTTGGTCTGTAAGTGGATGCCACTGCTGTCTTTCTCATCTACACCTTCTAAAATTATGTGTGTATAAGACAAGACCTTCCAAAGGAGCCAATTGGTTTGGCTCAACCTTTTCTTCCAGATTCTATTTTTTATGTGTTCGTGTGTGTGTGTGTGTGTGTGTGTGTGTGTGTGTGTGTGTCTGGTGCATGGAAGCCTTCTGGGACCTCACATGGTTTGGGTAGATGGTCATGTCTCTTTGCCTTGACAGCTGCTCCAGTCTCAGCTTTCTTGGGCCTTGTGTCTGGGAATGTGGCATAGAACAATCATATTCTCCCTTATTCTGCCCAGTTGCTTTACAAGCAGTATACCCATTATAAATAGATCCCTTTCTTCTTGTACAGCCCCCTTTCTCTGTTCTGTTTTGTACACATAAGTGCTAATGAGTTTATGTAGGATTTAATAAGTATAGGATTAAAAACATCAAGTAAAGTGCTCTCATCCCCACTAGCAAAGGTTTTTTCCAAAACAGTCCTGCGATTCAACCAGTGGTAGACATTTATATTCCCATCCAGCAAAAGAAGAAGTTGGCCTAGGACATGGAAATGACTTGTTCTTCAGAACATAGCTTTGGAAGTGGAAGGGACAGTAGATATCATCGAGGTTACCCTTTTGGAAACTGGTAGGTTAAGTGCCTTGCCCAGGGTCAAGTGAGTAGCCATAAGCAGAATTGGGATTTGAACTCAGATCCTCAGAGTGTTCTTTCCCTTCTACAGAATCATCCTAGGAGTCAGAGCAGAGCTCAGACCCCAGCCCAGGCTTACCAATTAAGCTTGTATTCCATCCCTAAACAAGGCTGCCTGGAATATGTTCAGTTTCAGTTCGATTAATTCAATTCAGCAAACATTTCTTGAGTACTTACTTCATGCAAAGCACTTTTCTAGACTATGGGGAAGAGAAAATCAAATAGAGAAACCATCTGCCCCAAAATAAGATTATAGCCAACATTTACATGAAGTTTTCAGAATACTTCATAGATATGATATGTAATATATATCACGAGGGCAGTTAGGGGACACCATAGTGTGCAGAGCACAGGGACTGGAGTCAGGAAGGCTCTTCTTCCTGAAGACCCTGGGCAAGTCACTTAACCCTGCTTGCCTCAGTTTCTTCATCTGTAAAATGAACTGGAGAAAGTAATGATGAACCCAAGCTTCTGAGGACCAGATGAGCCCATAAATCATGACATAAGTGTGAACCGGCTTTCCTATTATTCTTTCTGTCACAGAATAAGGCATTTTAAAAGAATATGTATTTGGTTGTAATCATTAAATTGAGAAACTAGTACAAATAGATTTGTTTCTCCTTCAACTGGCGCTTTACTTCTAGAGGAGACTCTCGGATTAATTCTTCTCCACGTCAGAACATCAGACTAAGGTGGAAACATTGTGGCACTTTGGGGTCATTCAAATCCCAGCTGCTTTTTATGGAAACCTGTGTGATCTTGGACCAGTCACTCTCATGCTCAGGGGTCTTAGTTTTTCATTGATATTTAAGAGGCTTGAATTAGAAAAGGTGTCAGGATCCTTCCAGCTTCTAATTGGCATGTATGATTTCTATTAAGTGTGGGTCTTTTGGTCTCCTCTCCTCTCCTCCCCTCCCCTCTCCCATTCCTTCCCCTCCACTCCCCTCCCCTCTCCTCCTCTCCCCTTCCCTCTCCTCTCCTCTCCTCTCCTCTCCTCTCCTCTCCTGTCCTCTCCTCTCCTCTCCTCTCCTCTCCTCTCCATAGATGCTAAGCTTCAAACTCAGTCTTGAATGCTTTACTTGCTGAGGGACGTGAGCCTGAATTAAATCAACTTCTGTGCCCCCTGTGCCTCCATGACTCCAGTCTTCTCCTCCACAATCCCTGAGTGGGCATTTTTGCCTAGTGAGGGTGGTCTCGTACTGAGATAACAGGCCATCCTCCCAGGACCCACATATTCTGTGTCTGGCCCTGCTACAGGTAATCTGCCATGAGTGCCTTCACAATGGAAAGATAAGCCTGCTAGGTCCAGGCCTTCAGATCCAAGCTAATCACACCCTTCACATCTTGGCCTAATTGGCACTTTATTCCTGCCCAGCATTCTTGACTATAGTAGAATGGGAAGCCTGCTGGAGGCTATTTTTATACTTCATTGGGCAGCATAATAATGGAACTCTAATGACAAAGGAATAAGCCCTCCCACCTTATCTCTGTGAAGTGTTCAGCTCTCCACTGGATAAATGTACTGCCTATCATGTCGTTGCTGCCCTGACCAGTGGCTGGCTGGGCATGGCTTTGCCCTTCTTGGGGGTGGTAATCACTCTCACTGACGCATCTCATGGTCTCCTTGTGACTAGTCAAGTTGGGATGCATGTGGAGGCCACGGGACAGAGTTTGATGCAAACTGACTCAGTCTGGAACCAACTCTGTGCTAGAGATCTCATTGAAGGCACTAGCCAGCTTGTTGAGAGTGATCCAAGTTTCACAATCACCAAATCTCAGAGGTGGGAGGGACCTCAGAGACATCCAGTGCAACTTGTGCTTGGTTCAGAATCCCTTCTACAACCTGTAGAAGGCGTGGTCATCCAGCCTTTCCTGGAAGATCTCCAGTGAGTCAGTTGGCATGTATTAGATAGTTAAATAGAATTTTCCCACCACCTCCTGAAGGAGCCCACTCTTTCCCCTTTGTTGTAGCTTTCTGAAAGTTTTCTGTGACATATGCCTCTTTGCAGCTTCTGCTTATTAATCTGACTTCTACCCTCTTATGCAAAACAACACAAGGCTAATCCTGCTTGAAGTCAGCTAGCCAGCATTTATTAAGTGCCAGACACTATGCTAAGCACTGGGGATGCAATGAAAGACAAAAAGTTCTTTAGGAGTTTGGTCTAATAGGAGAGAAAACATGCAAAAAGGTACAGGATTTTTTGAGAGACACAAGAAGGAAGCACTAAGATTAAGAACTGAGAAAGCTCTTTTTTTTTTTTTTTTTGCTTTTTGGAGGGCAATAGGGGTTAAGTGACTTGCCCAAAGTCACACAGTTAGCAAATGTGTCAAGTGTCTGAGCCCAAATTTGAACTCAGATCTTCCTGACTCCAGGGCCAGTGCTCTATTGACTGAGCCACCAAGCCACCCCCAAGAAAGCTTCTTGCTGAGAGTAAGAATCTAGCTGAGAGTTGAAAGAAGCCAGGGGAAGCCTAGAGGTGGAGAATGAGGAGGAACAGAGTTCCAGGCAGGGGGAGCAGCCAGTGAAAATGCCCCTAATTGGGAAATTGTGTGCAAGGGAGAGCCAGGAAGCCTGTGGATCTGTAGTATCTTCCAGACACATACAGGAAGCTAGCTTTTGTCTTTCTCCTGAGTTCTTCAGGTTCAGGAACCACAGTTCCTTCATCTGAGCCTCATGCCAGGATTGCAGGCCCATTCCTCATCCTGACTGGCCTCCTGGGTACTCCATCTGCCTTTCCTAAAATTTAGTGTCCATTTCTAGAACTCATTTTTCCAGATGTAAAACCTTACCACATCATTAAGTGCTTGTCCTGGTCACTTGGAATTTAGTTGGAACACCTTATTTCTCCCATTGGTTCTAACTCATGATGGGTTTGATGGGCTTTTGCCCTTTATAAATGAGCTCTTCACAATGGATGCTCAGAGGCAAGGAAGTCTCCAGAAATGTTCTTATGGGTCATTTGGAGATCTGGCTGTGGTTAGTAGGATTTGACTCAGTACTTAAAACAGCTTTTATCAGTCATACATTTAAAAAACAACCATTGCATTCAATCCAGTCATTCAGTCCAACAAATACTTATCATCTCAGGCACTGGAAATCCGGAGACAAAATTAAAATAGTTCCTACTCCCGTGGAGCCCACTTTCTTTTGGGGTCGGCTACATTACACTCATTACTTTACTGGTTTGCAAATATGGAATCAGTTGCTCTCCCTTCCCCCAAAGGAGGTGAACCATTTGAGAATATTAAAGGACATAGTACAGTTCCGGGTTCAGTATGTCTTTATGGTCTCGGGCAGCTGTTGAGAAGGAGAGATCAAAGAGATAAACAAGCAAATACTTATATTACTCTGGATTGATCTTCTGTCTTATCACAATCAACTTCCAGTATGGTGAGGGCAAGGTTGCCTGGCAAGACCAAGGTGACGCTTCGCCACCTTCTCCTAGGGGTTTGAGGGATCCAATTCAGACAGGATTGTAAGCTGATTAACAAATTTGCGATATGAGAATCAAAACCTCAGGGATTGGCAAATGCTGCAGATCAGGCTTTATCTTATTGTTTTGCATTTGTTTATCACTTTACTGATTACCTAGACTTAAAATGATGGAGAAGATGTTACTGCTATGGATCAGACGAAACAGTACGTCATGATGGAGCCACTAGGTGATGCAGTGAATAGAGCACTGGCCCTGGAGTCAAGAGGACCTGAGTTCAAATGTGACCTCAGACACTCGACACACTTACTAGCTGTGTGACCTTGGGCAAGTCACTTAACCCCAAATGCGTTGCCTTCACCCCCTCAAAAAAATGTGTCCTGAGTGCATTTTTTTTTTCTTGGAGAACCAGTTGTTAAACATTTCCCAGCATACTCCTGTTCTTCTCCTTTCTGGTGTCATTAGTTAAAAACATTACTTGGGGTCTGCTTAGTAGGGACAGTACAGAGCCCTGCAGGGATGAGAAATAAGAGACATTGCTGTGGGAAGTTGTGAGCTCAGGCACAAAGACAAGCCCTGAATCTGTGTTTTGATCTTAGCCACCATTCCTGTGATCCCCATTGTCCAAGGTGTGAGAGCCCACACCATCTCCAATGCTAGCATACAGTGAAGTGGACATTGGTCCTGCCTGATTCTGGTGCATGTTCTCTGCTGATCGTAAATAAGCACAGAAATAGTCTGAAAAGTTCAACTGGGTTCCACTGGCTCCCAAGGGGAAGGAATTGGGTAACATAGGGAGGAGGATGAGGCGGAAGAAGTTTTCGTGAAGGTATGTCTTATTTTTGTTCCTTGTTAGAAAAAAAAATATGTTGTGGATTAGAGTTTCTTTTAAACAAAAACCACCTTATTGCGTTGCCTGCCTGGTTAGCCATGGCAGGAAGAGGAATGATTTTTACAGTATCAGACATGTGGTTTCCTGTCTGTGTTTAGCTTTTAGGCAGAGCATCTTAGCCAGCTGGTCCCCTGCTCCTCTAGACGACTAGATAATGGACTGGAAAAAGCTGGTTTCAAGCTACAGTAGGAGCCCGTTCCATGTATTGCTCTCATGCCTTGCATACTTTCTCATTTCCTCCACTGGGAGAGAGGACTTGGCTTATGTGTGTGTGTGTGTGTGTGTGTGCCTGTGTGTGTGTGTTTATTCCCTTATCCATGTATGTATGCATGTATGCATGTATGTATGCATGCATGCATTTTTTTGCCGTTCCTTCCCTATGCCCTTATATTTTTCTATTTCTAGCCCTTATTGTCAGGGGAGTCAGCATGCTAGCAGAACTCATAGTCTGGTTGTCAGTTGTTTCAGAAAGGAGAAGAAAGAAAGCAGAAGTGGTGTTCAGGAGACCCCAAAGCATTCTGGGTATGTGCTATCTCTTGTCTGATGTAATTGTCCGACAAGGCTGTTGAACCAGCTGACCTTGTCATCTCTAGAGGGAAGCAAAGCAAAATCCTAAATACAGAAAGAAAATGGGAAAGCTTTTGGAAGAGGAAGAAAACTGTGAATTAAAATAAAAGTCTCAGCGGCATGAGTTATCCTCATCACTCAAGGTGATGAATCAGAACTAAGGTATCCTTTGGTTCTAGACAAGGAGGACTGCAGCAGGAACCCTGGAATGCTCCATACTGGGCCCCCCAAAATAATAAAGCCCAAGGGCTGTAGGAAGTATTGTGACTCAGTTAAGAAATGCTTAGAAAGCATTGGAAGTAGCTTAAAGCAAAATTTCTCTCTTTGGAATTTTTTCAAGCAGCAAAGTAAACAAAATTCATCAGAGCCAGATCAGTTGACTGCATTTCTGGATCCCATGTAGATCTATTTATACACTATTCATAGACTGTGAGGATTGGAAAGCAATTTAGACAATATTTGATCTAATGTCTTAATTTGGTTTGTTTTTTGTAAAAATTTATAGATGCACCCCTCCCCCTTTAAATTATACTGAATGACCTCCTTCCCCACTCCCGCCCCACCCAACCCTCCCTTATGACCGAGGAAAACCAGTTGATAATAGTTACTGCATTTACGGAGAAGCAAATGATGTGTTTTCATCCTCCATGTTGAAGCAAAATTGGTTATGAAAATCAATCAGCATTTAACTGTCATTCATTCGATTTATTTGTTCCTCTAAATCATTGTTGTCATCATCTATATCCTTCCAGTGTGGCTCACTTTGCCCTACATCAACTTATATGAGCCTTCTCATGCTTCTGAATTCTTTATGTTGACTTTCTCATAGGGTAATATTCTGTCACACCGACATTCTGCAGTCTGTTCAGCCATTTACTAAGTGGGCAGCCATAATTTCCAGGTTTATGCTGTCACAAAAATGGAATGTTTTGGTACATATGAGAGTTCTTTCTCCCATCACCCCTGCCCGCCATCTTTGACTTCTTTGAGATCTATGCCCAGTAGTGGAATTGCTAAGCCAAAGGCTATGGGTAGAAAGGATTTAGGAGAGTTTTTTTTTGCATTCTTCCAAATTGTTTACCAAAATGGTTGGAGAAACTCACAGCTTCACTAACAGGATATATAAGTTTGCCAGTCTTCCCTAGTTCCACCAGCACTATTTCTGTCTTTATGATTTTGGCAAATTGATCCTTTCGTTTTTAGAAGGAGTGAACTGAATTTCAGGGTAGAGAGTCTTTGGGCTTTTGGACACAGTACCTGGAACATAACAGGTCCTTAATAAATACTTGTCCCTTCCCTCTTTCCCCTCCCCTAAATGTACAGAGTGGGGCAGTGGCAGAGAATGGACTAGACTTGACTCTGAGCCACAGCCCAGGGCTACCATGAGAATGTATGCTCACTGGAGGCAGGGACTGTGGGTCTCTTGCTTTGTAACCCCAGTGTTCAGCACAGTGCCTGGCACAGAACTTTTATAGCCCATTATCTCCATGCTAAGGAATGTATCAGGATGGGTTGGGCCCATCTTGGACCTCATCCAAAGGGCCACAGTTACGGAGGAACAAAAGAGCTTTCATTGTAAGGTGATCTTTCCTATAGGTTAATCACATAGCTTCAACCCCCAAGGATCATAGTCTTGTGAAACATTAGAATATTATTCTAGGGGTTCTCTGCTTCCTCCAGACACTGCCTTCCTATCTGCTTGTTTTTGCTATCTAAATGCAGGACAGGCAAGCTAGTCTTCGGAGAATAGTCAACTTACACTATGGCCACTTAAAATGTTTCAACAATGGAAAACTATATAGTAAGCCAGCTAATCACAACATAACTGAGTGAGGCTGCCCACTTTTCATTTCAGGCTAACTAAATGTGTTGCCTGCCACACTAAGTGAACTTCTGGGGGGCTTTTTGTATTGGAAAAAAACAACTCGTTTTCCCCCCTGAATTTAAAATAAACCTGCCCACTGCCAGTCATCTTGCATTTTGGTTTTTACTAGAAATACTCTTGACTTTTAAAAGATTTAACAAATCATATACACACACAGATACATACACAAACACACACACACAGAGGCATGTGCAGAACACCTCTTTTTCCCCTTCTTTTGCACTAGTTAGCCTAACAGATCTTATGTTTATGGTCGAATCGTCACCAAACAATCGAACTAAATTTATTCATAACAAATCCTCTTCCCCATTCAGTTTGAGCAGTTCATTCTGGCCCACAGTAAGCTGGAGGCTATCTGAGCTGCCAGGTTCTTCCTTTCATATTTCGAATCCTGGAGTCAGATGATCATGTTTCAAGCTGGAAGGGACCTTAGAAGCCCTCTCCCACTCCCCCCCTCCATTTTATTTTATTTTTTACAGTTTAAAAAAAAATACTTTATTAAATTTATTTATCCACTTTTAGTTTACAACATTCAGTTCCACAATCCCTTGAGTTACAAATTTTCTCCCCCTTCCTCTCTTTCCCCCCTCCTCCTTGACAGCATGCAATCCCATATAGGCTCTACAAATACCTTAGCATTAAATTAGTCAGTCCACTCCCATTTTACAGGTGAGGAAACTGAGACTCAGAAAATTTAAGGGACTTACATTAACATCACAGGGATTGTAAGCATCATAGGTAGAATTTGAATCCGGGGAGTCTGACTCCTGAGCCAATACTCTTTCCACTGTCCTACTCTCGGCAAACATTCATTAAGCACTCCTTTTATGTGCAAATTAGTATTCTAGGTGCTAGAAGTCACACCTTTCATTCATTCATTCTACAAACTTTTTTTACACATCTCTACCCATCATCCTATGGGCCAAGATAGTATATTTGGCATTGGGTGTTCCAAGAAATGAGACTATCTCTGTCCTCAAGAAGTTCATATTTTGTTGGAGGAAAACATAAAAACAGCCAAAGAACTATAACTACACAAAATAAAATAAAACATGGACTGGATTGTCATCAAGAAAAAAGGTCCTTGGATTTGGCTTTTTCCTGCCCAGTCTCCCCACCTTTGAGTGAACTTCTTGAGGACAGGGACTGTCTTTTACCTGTCTTTGTATCCCAGGGCTTGGAAATGCCCAGCATGTAAACAGGTGCTTATTAAATGCTCATTGGCTGTTTTTGAATCATGTGCCAAAAATACTTAAACCAAAAAGGGGGGGAGGGGGAAGGAGGACTTTTTTCTCCATTATTAAAAGAGTGTTCCGAAATATATTTTAGATAATCTATGTTCATGAAACCCAGCTCTTTAGATTTTATAGTCACAACAGGATGAGCAAGTTAGCTTTGCCTGTTTTTTGTTGTTTTGTTTTGTTGTTGTCTTTTTTTCCCCCTGAAATTCATGACAACCTCTAACAATATATGTGTTGTTATCCTGGCATGCATACACAGCCACATGCACACATTGTAGTTAGGCAAGGAATGCACATGAGAATAGATATGTACACAGATAGTAAAGTATTGATGGAAGAAGAGGCTACAACTTGCCTGACCAAGTACATATGGGAAGATAGGAAGGAACAGAAAAATGAACATCTTCCCCCAGGAAGAATTGGAGCATTCCAGCTGGGGTAGAGCACATAACACTAATCTCTTGATTGGGTAAAGAGAGAAAAGGAAATCTGCAAGCTCCCAACCATCAGAGGAGAGAGATCTGAGAGTTAAATGAGGAACAGGCAAAGGGACAGGGAACAGGGGAGAGACAGAGACTGTTTCCTTTGAGAAAAACTAGGAACCCACTGTGAACCTACCTGTCATCTTGTACTCAGAGATGGAGAGAAAGCAATCATCTTTTGAGATTATGGCCAAAGGAAAGAAGAAAAAAAATATCCTGCCAGCCCCATTTCCCAACCCTAAATAACTAAAGCAAAACCTATGTCGTTCATTTCTATATGTATTTTTTAAAATGAAAAGAATAGATATAATTGGTACCCCTGCTGACTTATGTACAGTGTTGTTGTTCAAGTCATTTTTCAATTGTGTTCAACTCTTCATGATTCCATTTGGGGTTTTCTTTGCAGAGATGCTGGAAGGATTTGCCATTTCTTTCTCCAGCTCATTTTACAGATGAGAAAACTGAGGCAAACTGGGTTAAGTGACTTGCCCAGGGACATCCACTTACATATCTTAGGTCAGATTTGAATTCAGGAAGAGGCACTCTTATCAACTGTACCACTTAGTTGCCCCCTTTTGTATGGTAAGGGGTGTCACATTGGAAGTGGTTTGTTGTTATTCTTCTATCTTTCTGTTCCATCTTTTCATCTTTGCCTTCCAAAGTTTTGCTCCTTTTCTATACGAGCAAGTTAGTTTAACAAAATAAATTATTATAGACCATCTTTGTCAGGAACCAGGAAGACTTCCCATGGGAAGGAGACGACGTGATCTTTAAGGAACACTTTATGGGGTAGACTTTGTTCTAGTTTGCGAATCAGACTGATCTTGACTTGTTTGTCTGGACCTAGTTTCTTTTTCATTCTGTGTAGACTTTCAGGCAACAATTGTCACTTCATGTAATGTGCTTTCTTGTGTCCACCAATGGACTTAACAGTCAGGCCTGTGGTCACCCAAGAGGTGGCTTTGCCCTCAAGAGAGGAAAATGGTCTAGACAGCTCCTACCTCCACCATCATTTGACTGCATCTCAAGCCAGTCCTTATCACTGTGCTTAGGCAATGGTCCAGGACTAATTCATTAGTGATAGGAGCTCTTCAGGACCATTATTTTTGTTAGTGCATTTTTTTGTTAGCACCCCAGTGAGCATCATACCAACATCTCTTGGCATGCCATCATACTCAGATTTTTAAGCTCTCTTTAAGTTCTGTGGGTCCTATGGGTGATCATCTTACTGCTCTGCTATTCTAATGGGTTTTTTATCACCTGTGAATTTAATCTTAAGTTATTTACTAGGATGATGGACAGAGATTCAATCAATGACTAGGAAATTCACACTGGCTCAAGACAGGCACTTCACAAGTCATCTGGCAAGAAGGCCCTGTTGTCTCTCGCTTGTGTTTTTGCAAATAGTTCGCTTCATTCTGACAGGGTACCAAAGACCTTAATTCTGAGTTGCCTCTTCATTTGCAAAATACCGCCTTTCCCACCACCTAGCTGCCAAATATGGTGAAATATTTGACAGGAGGCTTTGAACTCAGAGGAAGAGGTTATTATATTCAGTAAGGAAAATTTACTTGGGGTGTGTGTGTGTGTTTGTGTGTGTGTGTGTGTGTGTGTGTGTGTGTGTGTGTAAGAAAGAGAAAGAGAGAGAGAGAGAGAGAGGTAGATTGCAATTGCTTTTTGCTTCAGGGATAAGGCACCTCTTGGAATCACCATCTGAGGCATCCATGCCATCAGAGCAGCTGGAATGCTATAATAACTTTGTTAATAGCTCTCTCAAAGTATTTTTCCAAGAAACTGGAAACATGTATAAAAGAGAGTGCCAGGGCCATCTTATCTGGAACAGCCATTTAATCAGTTAAATTAAAGATGAGAAATGGATTTGCTTCAAAGCTTAATAAACTGCTACATCATCTCATAAAATCAAACAAGGGACCCTAGGAATAGTCTCCTATTCCAACTGAACACTATTGCTTACATCCATTCTGTTGTCTAAGGCAAGACTTTGTAAGTTCCCTTTAAACTACTGAGAAGGCATTGAAACTGCTTTCCTGCTCAAGTGCCCATTGTCTATCATATTTCCATGGGCTTGTGATAGCTTACCGTCTACAATGCAACTCTAGATTTTTCATCATTTTTCAGTCATTAAGAGGCACCCTGAGTCCAGGGCCCTCTGTATAGAATTGCTATTTTCCCTATAAACTTCTAGAACCTAATGAAGACCTTGCTGTCCCAGGTTCTAGGTATGGTACTCTCTAGCCCATGGTGCTCCTTTTACAAGAACAAAACATGACCTTCAGTTGCTTTGAGACATCCCCTTAAGGGGATGAGTGCAGACTTGGTAGGTCCAAACTCACATCTTGGCTTTGTTACTGACAGTGTGACCTTGGGTGGATCATTTTAATTTTTTGAAATTCTGTTTTCTCACTTGCAAAACTAAGGAACAGATCCAACTATCACCAAGTGGTCACTAAAGTTGCTTTGCCCCATCTAAGGAAAGAAGGGTAGTGGTACTAGAGTGCTATTATAGAAACATGGGACTTGAGTTCAAATCCCAGATTTTAATGAACATGATACCTTAGAAAAATAATTTCACTTCTCTCATCCTCAGTTTCCATGTGAGGGAGTTGAACTAGATGGCCACAAAGGGAGGCCTTTTAGATCCTGGGGCTATGTGGAAGATTACTGGATCCTAGATTTAGAGCCAGAAAGGACATCAGACACCATCTAGTCCAACTCCCTCATTTTACAAACAAAGCAGAAACTGAGGCTCAAGCAAATTAAATCAATAAATTAACTCTTTCCATAATGGATGCCAATTACTGAGCACTTCACTGCCCATTGGAAAAAAAAAAATTCTGTTACTTTGACTCCATCAGCATCTGGAATGTCAAGCTGTTGACTTCTGGGTCTATTCTAGTACATTAGGATGGGTGCGTCCCATTACTTATAGCCCTTCACAGAGGGCAGCCTCAGAATGCTGAAAGACACTCAGACAGTGGTTAGATCCAATCCACTCCAGAGTCGATCCAGAGTGGACCTGCTTTCCTCTCAGCCAACAAATCTGCTCTTATCCCACATCTTAGAATCTCCATTTTTTTCCCAACATTTCCATCAAGTACCACCTACTACATGAGGTCTATCCTGACTGACTCCCCCCCAACCCTCCAAAAGTCCTTACTGCCTTCTCTCCTGAAATAATTTGGATTTCTATTTCATATTTATTTTAATTTGATATCTCAATTTTGTATTTATTTGTCTCTGAGTATGTTGTTTCCGTACAATAGAATGCAATAATTTCCACTTAATGTACCTTAGCCATGGTCACATCCTTGCCTATGTCAAAGGTAGGAAAACATGTCTTCCTGACTCTGGGGATAGCTCCGTCTTCCCTAGGCCAGAGGAATGCAGCCCAAACCAGATTAAAATGTAATTTAAAAATATCTTACAAAAATAAATAAATAAATACAACAAAACATAGCTAATATTACATCTTAAAACTAAGCCAATGTGCGTCCTGTCGGGATCTTTATGTGTGGGATTAATGGTCCCATTTTCATTTGAGTTTGATACAACGGTCTTAAGCCACACTACCACTCCAAGTCAAGTCACTAGACTTTAAGTGCCTACTATATGCCAAGGACTATCCTCAGAGCCAAGGAAGGCAAAAGCAACCTCAAGGAGCTCAAAATCTTTTGGGGAGCAACAACACACAAATAACTGTGTGCAAACGAAATAGATGCAGATAAACAGGAGACAATATCTGAGAAAATGAATTCGCTTAATTAAAGGGGATTAGAAGATGCTTCTTGCAGGACTCAGATCGTAGCTGGGACTTGGAGGAAGCTGGAGAAGGCAGGAGGTGGAGATGACGAAGGGAAGCATCACAGGCCTGGGGAACAGCCAGGTGAAATGTCCAACATCAGGAGATGGAGTGTCTCTTCTGAGGAACAGTAGAAAGACCACTTCACCAGATTGTAGCTTATGTGGAGGGAAGGTGTAAAGATGGGAAAGGAAGGAGAGTAAAAGCCAAGCAGGATTTTGTATTTGATCCTAGAGGTAACCAACCGTTGGAGTTGATTGGCTTGGCCTGATCTATGCTTTGGGAAGACCAATCAATAAGATGTGGCCATCGCCACAAGGGCGTATTCCTGGGGTGTTGTCAGAAGAATGAAGGGAGTGGGTGCATAAGCCAGCAGAAAGGTAGCTTTTACAGGCCTTGGCAACAGACTGTTTGGAGAATGACACCTGGCTTGTGAGCCAGGGTAACTGGGAAGGAAGATGGTGGTACCCTGGACAGTGACAGGGAGGTTAGGAAGGGGGAGGGTTTGGGGGAAAGGTCATGAGTTCAGTCAATAGGAGTCCTACTAAATGGATGAGAGTTTGCTTTCTGGCTCCCCTCAGTCGCAGCCTCCTCTTACTCAGTCCACATCTGTGAGTCTCAGCCTGGGCAGTTTGGCCATTTTCCAAGATCAAAGGAAGTTCCTTTATCAGTTTCACAGCAATCCGCATAATCCTATGTGTTACACAACAGCACACTGGAAACCTTTTTTCCTTGTAAGATGCCCATGGAAAATGTTCATGGGGGCCCTGCCTTTATCTCTGCAAACAAGCAACTATCTGTTACTGAATCTGCCCCCACTCACCCTATACAGGCCATTGCAAAACAGGCTAGAGAATCCTGGGCTTCTGGCTGAGCCGCTCACCCACAGATGGGCCTCAAGCAGTGAGCTCACTTTTTTTTTTTTATAGCCTTATTCATAATTGGCATTTGCTGACATTTCAAATCTTAGCATTGAAGAAGCTGGGTTTCAAGTTACCTTTAGAAAAAACTATTTTGTAATCTTCTATGGTAAGCAGGGAAGGGGAGTAGAAAGTAAGCAAGCTGCCTCCGAGGTTAGGATCCACAAACCCTCCACAGAAGAGTAAGCATGGCCTCCCACCCCCCAAACAAGAGTCAACCACTGGGGGTTTCCCTTTGGTATTTTCAGTTAGCTTTGGGTTTGCTTTGGCCTGTATTCTTAATATCAAGTCTTAGTGCAATCTTTCCCAAAAACTTCACTATCTTTCATACTGCCTTGTTCATGGATCCCTTCGTAAAACTCTTATCGCTCCCTTGGTAAAAGGCTTGCTGGGAGATTTCTCAAGTGTGGATCTGTGACAGCAGACTGTCCAGTTGGGGTTGGGGTCTTTGGATTCCCAATGCAGGCCTTGGTTATTACCATCTAGGATTCTTATTCCTCAGGAGAACTCTCATGTAATCCCAACTCAGTCTTGGGCAGGTCACTTCTCCACTTGAATCTGAGCCTTTGTTTCCCTATCTGTAAAATGACAGGATTGTAAGATCCCATTCTTTTTTAATTCCTTTTTTTTTTTAGTTGGCATATAGGATCATCCCAATTAGAGATGAAGGGGAACTCTAATCCAATCCCTTCATTTGACAGATGATGAAAAGAGGCTAGAGTTGTGACTTGTCCAATGTCCCACAACAAATAGTAATAATAATAATAATAATAATAATAATAACTAGTATTTATATAGGGTTTAAAGATCTGTACAACCCTATACATACACAAGTGTATATATGTATGCATGTATAGGGTTGTGAAGTATATAAACATACATACATGTATATATATATATATAAATATATATATGTATTTGCATGTATGTATATGCATTTGATCAATACCAGGTCCTTTAACTTCAAATTCAGTGTCCTCTTTCTGCAATGTTATGCTGAGGTTACGCTTGAATGAATAAATGAATGATAAAGCATTTATTAAAAAATCATTAATTAAGAATATGCTTGGAATACAAATTCAAGTAAGGAAGACAGACTCTGCCTTCAAAAAGGTTAATGGAGGAGGTGGTTTTCATAGTGCGCATACCTGATCCCAGCCCCAGTGACCCCTTAATCATCACCATCATCACCATCGTCATCACCACCACCATCATTGTGCCTGGAGCATAGGAATCACTATATAATTGCCTGTTCCCTTCCCCTACAACAGTAAAAGCTAGCATTTATGTAACACTTTAAGGTGTGTGGAGTGCTTTAAACTATCTCATTTAATCCATACAGAAACCACGAGATGTAGATACAATTTCATAGTATACCCTCCTCCCCATTTCATAGATGAGGAAGCCTCTTAAACACAGCCTCAAAGTCACACTGCTAGTGAGTGTCTGAGGCAAGTTTTTAACTCTGGTTTTCCTGGTGTCAAAGTCTAGTCCTTTATCCCCTGTGCCCAGAAACTGCCTCTTTTTTTTAATGTGCTTCTGAGGGTTGGGAGGTTAATTACTTCAGGACAACAATTCCATCATTGGTCCATATACAGTTCCACTTGGGCTGGTCATTGTGGCTAAGTAGGAACTACCTGACTGAGAGAGATTGTGCAGAGTTGACTGTTGTGATGACGTAATCAAAGGCCAATCACGTACTGTCATTGCATTTCATATTCTGCTTCTTCATTCAAGAAATAGTGACCAGGACCCCATTGTGGGCATTGGAGAATCACTGTTAAGTGAATACTACATGCTAATCATTGTTATAGGTGCTAGAAACAGAAACAGAAAACCAAAACTTCCCCCAGAGAGTTCATAGCTCTCTGGTCTTCTGATGGGGGGCTGCTGGGGTCTGGGAATAACATGGACCCAGATAAGTAAGATGTCATTTCAGGGTGAGCAGACTCTATTAACTATGATGCATTATTTGCTGCTAGCTTGACCTATCCCATCCCATGACCTGTGCCATGATTTAGGAAACTGATGAGAAAAGATTTCATCATCTCCCCTTTTGCCATTGTGTCTTTTGGGTTATTTTAAAAATATGTAATTAATTAATTTATTTTTAGTTTTCAACATTCGCTCCCATAAGATTTTGAATTTTGAATTTTCTCCCCCGCTCTTTCTTCCTCCCTCCCGAAGAGAGCATGCAATCTGATATAGGCTCTACTTAGACTTTTATATTAAGCATATTTTCGCATTTGTCATGATGGAAAGAAGAACTAGAACTTATGGGAGGAACCATGAGAAAGAAGAAACAAAACAAAACAAAACAACAAAAGAAAAGGAGAGCAAATAGACTGCTTCCATAGCATTTTCCACTGTGAGTCTTAGGGAATTATTTGAGATCCTTGACTTGCTGAGAAGAGCTAAGTCTATCAGAATCAGTCATCACACAATGTGGCTGTTACCGTGTACAATGTTCTCCTGGTTCTGCTCATTTCATTCAGCATCAGTTCATAGAAGTGTTTCTAGGCTGTCTGAAGTCCACCTGCTCATCATTTCATATAGCACAATAGTATTCCATTACATTCATATACCACAATTTGTTCAGCCACTCCCCAGTTGATGGACATCCCCTCAGTTTCCAGTTCTTAGCCACCACAAAAGAGTTGCCATAAATATTTTTGTACATATGAGTCTTTTTCCCATTTTTATGATCTTTTGGGGATACAGACTTAGAAGTGGTATTGCTGGCTCAAAGGGTATGCATAATTTTATAGCCCTTTGGGCATAATTCCAAACTGCTCTCCAGAATGGTTGGATCAGTTCACAACTCCACCACTAATGCATTAGTGTTCCAATTGTCCCACATCATCTCCAACATTTATTGTTTTCCTGTTTTGTTACATTAGCCCATCTGATAGGATGTGGACCTCATAGTCTTGGGTTATTTTTTTGTTGCAGTTCTTGGGATGAGAGGTTGCTAAAGAGCCAACCCCTGAATTGGGAAGGTCTGTGGTCACATCCCATGTAATGGCAGCTTTCTATCAAATGGTTCACCTTCCCATTCAGGTCCCATGAGCTCTCTGTGAGTGCCATGAGTGACTACAGTGAGAAGCTGATTGATCCTTATTTGTAGAGGAACTCACCCTGTCATTAAATCACTAGGCGATTTCCTATCCTTTATCTTTGGGGGCTAAATAATGAACAAATAAAAAAATAAAAATTACCCTTTGGCAGCTGGATGGCACCATGAGTGGAGTATTGGGTTTGAAGTCAGGAGATTGTTTAGTCATTTCATTTGTGTCTGACTCTTTGTGACCCTATTTGGGGTTTTCTTGGCAAAGATGCTGGAGTCCTTCTCTAGCTCATTTTACAGATGAGGAAACTGAGGCAAACAAGGTTAAATGACTTGGCTAGAGTCACAATGATAGTGTGAGATCAGATTTGAACTTGGGAAGATGAGTCTTCCTGATTCCAAGCCTAATGCACTATCCGTTGTGCCACCTAGCTGTCCTACTATCACAAAGACCTGAGTTCAAATCCTATGTCAGGCTAACTCTTTAAACTGGGGCAAATCAGTCTGGCCAGCTTCAGTTGCTTCATTTGTAAAAGAAGAAGGTTGTACTCAGTGGCTTCTAAGCCCTAAATCTATGATCTCACGATCTATGACTCTTATAATATGACAGAGATAAGTAAGTTGTAGCCCCACTGCCTTAACGTCCTTAGATTTGATCCTAATCATAAGATGAGGGCATCAGTGAACAGAACAGAAATCAGAAGCTTCTGTTCCAAGAGGAAGCTTTTTCTATGGAGAGGTTCTTCCTGGTCTTTCTCTCATGAATCTCTCAATAGCGTTAAATGCACTGGGCTGGCTTTCTAGCAGGTGTGAAGGGTGGTTCTGAGGGGACAACAGTGTGCTTGAAAGCTTCCTTGTGGGGACAGGAGGATGGAAGTGATGACTTCTGCCTCCCATGAGCACTGGCTGCTTCCCTGCTGGGATGCAGACGCTTGCTTGTTTTTATCGTGGTGCCTGCAGCAGCCCAGGGGTTAATGTTGTCTGACAGGGCGGAGGGGCCACATGTTTAGATAAAGCAGTTCATCCCCAGGAAGCTTCTTTCTGCCTGCTTTGCTTTTGTTAACATGATTTTTTGGACAGGGCCTTTTGAAGTTTCAAGAATGACAGATGTTGTTACTCAGTAATTTCCCCCAAAATTTTGCATGTCGATGTTAAAAAAAAAGCACAGGAAGTTGGAGGGGAAAGTGGAACTCTGGTTTACTGACCTCAAAGAGGGGATTTCTGAGCCTCCTTCTTCTTTAAATGCTTTTGAAGGTTTCAGGTCGTCTTGTTCGGGTTTTCTTTTCCTGTAGGCTGGAGAGGAGAGCAGTGAGGATAGGGAGGTCTGTCTGCAGGGTGGATGCCTGGCCCTGATTGTTTTGTATTAGGAATAGAGCTAAAATGGACCTGAAGGCCCATCTTGGGTAGCTCTTACAGAGTAGGAATCTAGAGTGTGATAAATAGACCCTGCTCTACCAGTAGTAGTAGAAGTGCCGAGTTGGTTAGGATTTGGTTAGGATTTTAACCCAGAACCTCTGGTTCCCAAGTCCCTTTGTGTTACACCATGCATTACACATGGGATATGGAGCTCATAAGACCACAGATTTTGAATTGGAAGAGACTCACTCCTCTCATTTTAGATAAGAATAATTGACTAGCAGAGAATTTAAATGATTTGGCCATGGTCCATCATCTGGACATGAATGGAATTCATTATCCTTGTTTCATTTTATTTATTAATTAAAAAATTCAATTTAAAAAATATTTTTATTTTAATTATTTATCAATTTTAAAAATTATTACAAAACAGAAACACATTTTTCTTGTTTCATTTTTTAAATAGTCTAATGGCAGTCCAGAATAGCAGCAGTGTGATGTAGACCAGAGACCCTGGTTCCCAGTCCTGACTTTGCTACTTATTGAGTGTGTGACCTTGGACACAAGTCACTTAGCCTTTCTAGGCCTCAGTTTCCTCATCTGTAAAATAAAGAGCTTGACCCAGAAGGCCTCTGAAGCTCTTCCAGCTTGAGATCTCTGACCCTGTGACCACCTTTGCTATTATGCTTTGGGGATAGCACCCACTGAGCTAGCCTGTTCTGGCTTTCCCATCAGTCTGTTCTATACCCAGGAGGCAGGAAACAATACAAACCCTATATATAGAAGAGAAAACCAAGGGTCAGAGGGAATAGGTAGGTGATTTATCCAAAATCATACCGTTAGTAGGTGGTAGCAGGGGTGAGGGACTCCTGCCCAGGTTGAGTGAGCTTCAGGTAGGTGACAGGCTGTGTGTTGATTGTCCAAAGACCACATAAACTAATTTCCAAGATGCCCATCGCTGGGCCAGCCATGGTGGTCATGAATTTTTAGGAATTAAAACAGAGTTCGTCTACTATTGTCTAAGGAGCTTGCCATCTCTGTCTAAGGATATTGAAATATTGAAGTGGTTTTGGTGTTCTGCAGTCAGAGAATCTGGGCTAAAATCCTTCCTCTGACTTTGAGGAAGGCACATGACCTCCTCATTTTTCTCATCTGTAAAATGGGATTAGATTGGAGTAGATGACCTCTGAGGACTGAACCTTGGAGGGCAGAGATTTTGTCTGGGATGCCTTTGAATACCTCACCCCTAATAGCTCATGCATAGTATGGATCAGAGTGAGAGTGTTTTCAGTGATGAGAATGTACAGTTATCCCTTCCACACTGTGGGAGTTTGGGGGTACAGTGACCCCCATGACCTGGAAAATCTGCATAAAATTTTGTCTCTCTTTGTACTAGAGAAGGCCAAATTATGGTATTAAAAGATTAAATATGTACTATGCACTTATTTTATGCATTTCTAAGTGTTCTAAATATTTCTGTGTCATCTGTAAGTCTTTTTGTATGTTGTCTGTGGCTTCTGCACAAAGGCCCCCGAATTCCCATTTAATTTCTCATGATGACTCACGAGATAGTGAAGCTGTAGTGGGGTAAGTCACGATGGGGAAGGGATAACTATGTATAAGTGAATGATGGCAAAGGGTCCCCTCCTGATCGAATAGTCTGCTACTGACTTGTAAATAAATACTATAATAAGAAGAGAATGAATGAATGGAATCTGAGGCAGTGATGGATTTGTAAAAACAAAAAACAAGCAAAAAAAAATCAAGCCAAATGGAGCCAAGCAAACATGGATCGCTCTCCCAATGGTATGAACACATCCTTGCCGTTGGCTCTTTGTTTAGATTTTACTCATTCATGTCCATTCCAGGAGAGCAAATTGACTTAAAAAAGGAACAGATCAGTTGTAACCCCGTGTTACACAAATTGAGTGTACCAGGAAATGCATTAAACCCTTGCAGCATGAAGTCCATCCTCTTCACCCTTCACCACCAGTCCACCCAGGGAATAAAAGCATTAGCAATTCATTCTGCTTTGAATTGGTACCTTTGGAATAAGACATTTTGGTTCTGTTAGGATTTGGTCAAATTTAAGAAACACTAACACATGTACATATGTGCCTATATACTCGTGATATCTTTATGTGTGTATATATTTTTAAATGTATAGGCACATACACATACATACATTCACTAGAAGAGGCAGAAATTTGAACACAGATCCTAGTGCTTTCCAAATCCAATCTACTTTTGAATTAAAGTTGCTTTGTTGCAGTGTACTGTAAGATATCAACCAGTCATTTAGAAAGTGTCTGCTGCATGCCCAGCACTGTGTTAGTTGCTGGCAGTGCAAAGACGGTCTGTACTTGCAAGGAGCTTACATGCTAATGGGAGAGAAAAGAAGGGCATAGAATTATAAAGAGTAAATGCACGTGTGTGTGTTAATGCAGAGCAAAGGGGGTGCTGATATCTTGGGGGATCAGGAAAGGCTTCCTGGTTGGGCACAAGAATCTGTTCATAGACTAGGTAATGTTCCAGGTGGCCTGGAAGTGTTCTGAACACTAGGAACAAGGTTTTTTTGCGGGGATAAACAATATGCTGTTTAGAATCCAAGAAACTTTATTCCTTCACAGGTGAGGTTAAACATGAAGAGTTGGCTATAGAAAATATCGTAGTTATTCCTTTGAAATGACCCTACCTGTTCACCCTCTCACCGATATCTAGCATGTGCCCTTCTCACAGGCCTGACATCTTTCCCTTGTTTTGTTTTTTTTCCTCGAGCAGAAGTTGTTGACCACTTGGAGCTAATGGCTATCATCTCCAAAGTGACCGTCATCAGCCTCCTTCCACCCCTGGGCATCGCTATTGCTGTGATTGTCATTTTCTACTGCTACCGGGTCCACCGCAGGAGAAAGCTGAGCACCGCCTGGGAGACCAGCAAGCCACGGAAGCTGGTGGAATGCAGCGAGCGCTGCGCCATGATGATGGACGATGACCGCTCAGACATCAGCTCAACCTGTGCCAACAACCTCAACCACAACACAGAGCTGCTGCCCATCGAGCTGGACACCCTGGTGGGCAAGGGGCGCTTTGCCGAGGTCTACAAGGCCAAGCTGAAGCAGAACACGTCCGAGCAGTTTGAGACGGTGGCGGTCAAGATCTTCCCCTATGAGGAGTATGCCTCCTGGAAGACGGAGAAGGAGATCTTCTCAGACATCAACCTTAAGCACGAGAACATCCTACAGTTCTTGACGGCGGAGGAGCGGAAGATGGACTTGGGAAAGCAGTACTGGCTCATCACCGCCTTCCATGCCAGGGGTAACCTGCAAGAGTACCTCACCAGGCATGTCATCAGCTGGGAGGACCTGTGGAAGCTGGGCAGCTCCCTGTCCCGGGGCATCGCCCATCTCCATAGCGACCACACTCCCTGCGGGAGGCCTAAAACAGCCATTGTGCACAGAGACCTGAAGAGCTCCAACATCCTGGTGAAGAATGACCTGACCTGCTGCCTCTGTGACTTTGGGCTGTCCCTGCGGCTGGACCCTACCCTCTCCGTGGACGACTTGGCTAACAGTGGGCAGGTGAGTCTGAGCCCACACCTGGCTTTGCCACTCACCATCTCACTGTGCCCACGTCTGAGGGTGTCCTCGGACTAAGAAAGGGACCTCTGGGCTGGGGAAGAAACAGACAATGATTAGCAACACAGGATAGTGTTTACAGAGAATAAGGGCTCCATGTTGGGTTGTGAGTGGAGCGTTCCATTACCAGGTAACCTGATTTCAATAAGCTCAGTGTACATGTACAGTCTGAGCCCTCTGACTGAGCTGATTGGTGTTGGTTGGGTCAAGAGGCCATGCAGGGAGCTACAAGTCAGGATGACTTATTGGAACAAGGAAAGACCTATTACAGAACATTTTGTGGCCAAAGGGAGAGGAAAGAGGCAGTGGTGTGGTATAGTGGAAAGTGTGGAATTTAGAGTCTGGAGGCTTGGGTTCAAATCTCCCATTCTAGTGCCTAAGTACTTAGAGCATGTGAGTCCTTATCACCACAGACACAGGCAGGATCAGATGTCAGGGAATGAAAACAGAAATTGGCTGACATCACGATTTACACTAGAAAACCAGAGTTTTAAAACTGTGTGACTTGGGCAAGTCACTTGTCCTCTGGGCTTCAGTTTCCTTATCCATAGAATGAAGGAGTTGAATTAGATGACCTCCAAGTTCCCATCCTAGATTTAGCTTCCTAATAATTAGAACCATCCAAGTGGCACTGGCTGCCTTGGGAGGTGGTGAGTTGCCCCTCCTTGGAGATCTTCAGACAGAGGCTGGAGCACCCTTTGCTGGGTATGTCAGGATAGAGATTCCGTAAAAGGATGGTATGGATTGGCTTAGATAGATTAGACAGCAATTCTGTGAAACCCTGCCACAAAGACTTCCTTGCTATGTAATGATGGGAAAATTACTTAATCTCTCTGAGTCTCTGTAAAATGGAAATGATATTACCATTTACCTTACATGGCAAGTGATATGAATCAGAGGGATACTACATATGGAAAGCCTTGCAAACTTCAACCCATGGCATGCACAAAATTCTTGTGTTTTTCTCTGAAATCTTACCAAGAAGCTTGTCAGCTAGTCGAGAAATTAAGATATTCTGCAGTACCAAACATGAGTATTTGCACCTTAGAAACCTTTTCCTAGATGTTGTCGTATTAGCATAGCTCAGCCATAAAATTAATGCATGTCCAAAAGACAGCAGTTCAGGGGATGAAAGAAAACCCCTGAACCTGGGTCTCAGCAGTCCAGAGTGAGGTGGCTATCTGTTCCAAAGACACCGCTCCCTGGTATGCATTGTCTTTTCCCCGTTAGAATGTAAACTCCTTGAAGGCAGGCATTGTCTTTGGATTTCGTATTTATATTCTTGACTGTATAGCAGGGGAAAAGATGAAAATAAGCATTTATACACTGCAAGAGGCAGGAGAAAAGCTTGTTCGAAGCAAGGAGAAAGAGCTGGCCTCAGAGAAATAAAATGATCTGCCCTTGATCACAAAACAAGGAAGACTCAGACCTGGAATTATGAGTCAGATTTTTTCAGAGTCCAAGTCTCACACTATTCCTAGGGCAAAGCTGTGCTCTGCTTGGTGACTGTTGTAATATTGTTCATTTATATTTCATGGTAGCACACAGCTTGGCCTGAAGTCATTCATATTTACTTGCTACTGTCCTTAGTGCTTTTAAAACAAAACAAAACAAACATAACACAATGAACCCAAGAACCCTGTGACGTGGGTATTGTGAGTTAACCAGTTCTTCATGCTCACATGCCCACATTCCTGGGTATCAGGGACCTGGGATGTCTTATTTTCCCAACAGCCCCAGCAAGAACCCATCCCACATAGATTACACCAATGTCCCCACTTTTTTACCAACCCTGTGGACCACTGGGTCATCAGCCCTTCTGCTGCAACCTAAGGACAACTGAGCTTTGTGGCTGGCCCCTCAGCTCAGCTCTCCCATGGCTCATTCCTTTCTCTGACAGCAAGAAATGTCTTGCTTTTTCTAATTTGAATTCTCAACGCTTAGCTCTTGGCATAAATTAAGTGCTTCTATGCTTTTTCCATTCCATAGTTCTAGAGCTGGAAGGTACCATCCATCCATCCCCACCCCATCGTTTAACATATTAGGAGACAGGCCCAGGATGGTTAGAATTTGTCCATGGTCACACAGTGAGCTAAGAAATGACCAGGCTGGGACTTGAGCTTAGGTCTTTCAACTTGTCAGTTCAATATTCTTTCCAAGACACCATTTGACAATAGCAAACACTCCTGGAAGGTTTAATGCCTTCTTTTTTAGGGGATGGCGATAGAAAGGGTGGGGGGGAGTGTTGGCTTTTTCTGTGCTTTTAGAAAACCAGCTACAAACCAAGCAACTCTTTGTCACATGGTAACATCTTGCTTTTACAGTTTCCAGTGCGATGTGGTCAGGGATGAAAGCGTCTTCATATTGCAGAAACAAAGATATAACCTTCCCACATGACAAAACGACAGTCCTATTTTTTTCTGTTGCCTGTTAGGAGGTGGATGAATAATGCTCTGACATATATTGAGGGGAGAGATAAGCAGATCCTGAGGTCTGGCATTTCCTTATTTGCTGTGCTAGCTCTGCAACCTTAAAAAAACTGGTCTTAACATAAGAGCACATTATTTCTGTCAGTCGTCCAATACCGTATCCCTGTGCATGGCTTATCTTCTGAAACCCGGACTATTTTTGTGGCCTTCTGAGGGGGTGGGAATCTTGTATCCAGTTTAGTTCAGTAAACAAGAGCTTATTCAGTGGAAGGCATGGGGCCAAGAGCTGGACAATGAATAATAGCTGATATTTATGGAAGCCCCTTTTTAAAGGTTTGCAAATTATTTTGTATCATTTTATTTCAATCTTTGCACAACCTGTAGAACAATCACCACAGCTATTGTTTCCATTCTGTCTTTTTTAAGATGAGGAAACTGAGATTCAAGAAAGTTATTCATTGAAAGATATTAGATATTTAAAATTAGCATCAGCATGAGAGGCAGTGGGCCATAATGGATACAAAACTGACCTCAGAGCAGTGGAGAACTGGGTTCAGGTCCTGCTTCTGACAAAGACTGGCCATGGGAGCCTCAGGGCTCAAGGCAACTCTCTGAGACTATACATTGCAGAGAAGGCGAAAAGCGGATTTGGTAGAGGGGGGTTTTCAAACCTTCTACTTCCCTATACAGATGAAATCAACCATCTCCGACCTAAAAGTTGTTTATTTGTGTGTGTGTGTGTGTGTGTGTGTGTGTGTGTATAAGGTCATGCTAAATACTTTCATTATTAATGCATAACAGATTCATTAATTAATTAAGCACATAAATGCCCAGTTGGCCATCATTGTCTTATGAGACACTTGTTCTGGGGGGTTGACCAGAAGCCCAAGCACTCAGTCACCGAATCTAGTGACTCTCTTATAGCTTTATATTCCCATCTTCCCAGGCCTGCTTGTTTCCTTCTAGTCAAGCCCCTTACTCCCACAGTATCCAGTCATTACTCCCAATACATTTCTTTTTCTTTCTTTTTTTTCCCTTTTTCTAATGTGTCAGAAGCCACATTTATTAGGATAAAATATGTGAATTCCTTTGGCAGCCCCATGGTCTCATGGCGAGATACAGGAAAATAACCCCCAAATGCCACTACCCCCCCCCCACCCCCCCCCACTGTTCTGTCAGGGCATGCTGTTAGGCCTACAGAATTTCCACTCTTGGGCTCACTGATGATCCTGCTGGTGGAACCCATTTAAGTAATGACCTCTACGGGTTTGACTGAGATGTTGGTAGAAATTTTAAGACATTTAAAAAAAATTCCCATAGTCTTAACTATGGGCATGAACATTGTCATATTTTGAAAACCAAACTGCAACTGCCTTTTCTGTTTGGTTGCAGGTTGGGACAGCAAGATATATGGCTCCCGAGGTTTTGGAATCCAGAATGAACTTGGAGAATATGGAGTCCTTCAAGCAAACAGATGTATATTCCATGGCCCTGGTTCTCTGGGAAATGACATCTCGCTGCAATGAGATAGGAGGTATGTGTGATTGGCGAGTGTTGCATTTAAAATGGTAGCTCCTGGTGAACAGCTGGCTGGTGGCGAAAGAGAGCTGTACATATTGAAAGACCTGTGTTTCTTAAAAAATGACTGATGTTGCATGGGAACATTCACGTTTCTAATAAATTTTTTAATTAAAAAAAGAAATAGATGTCCTTAGAATTTAGAAAGCATGGTAGAATGATCTGGGATTTCTTTGATAGACCTAGGCTTATAAGCCCATATACATCCTTTACATTCAAATGGAGGAAGCTGTACCAAAGGCAAAGTTAGATGTGATGTGAAGAAACCATTTCTTGAACAATTGGAGCCCTCCATTGGGAAGTGGTGAGTTCCCTTTCGTTTGAGGTCTTCAAGCAGAGAATGGGTGACTCATTTGTGGGATGTGTTCCCCACACACATCCCGCAAGTGGGGACTTGTGGGATAGTGGGGAGCTTGTTTTCTGTTTAGACTGTATTGGATGGCCTCAGAGGTCCCTTCCAACTTTCAAATACCATCATAATGGGTATTCTTTTGAGAGGGGTGTGTGTGTGTGTGTGTGTGTGTGTGTGTGT
Organism: Pseudochirops corinnae; assembly: GCA_028646515.1. Lineage (NCBI taxonomy): Eukaryota > Metazoa > Chordata > Mammalia > Diprotodontia > Pseudocheiridae > Pseudochirops > Pseudochirops corinnae. Next base: position 533,367,901 of record CM053585.1, read on the forward strand.
GTGTGTGTGTGTGTGCATGTGCATATATATATATATACATACATATATATATATATATTTATATACATATAGTTGTATTAAATGACAACTGAGATGCCTTCCAACTTATACATCTTTCTAGGATTATTAACCTTATGAGATTCCTATCTTTCATGAAGGTCTCAAAGTAACTTGACATTTCTTTGCAGATGAAATTTCTTTGTTGTTGCTTTTGTTTTTATTTGGGGTCAGGGGTGTGGGGATGGACCAGAGCAATGATTTCTTTGGTGTGAGGGAATTCCTTCCACCGATGTACCTGCTTTGCAGCTTTGTGACTGAGAGAGTCACCTGAGATCTCTGAGAAGTTAAGTAACTTGTCCAGTGTGTGTCAGAGATAGGAATGGATCCCGGGTTTTCTAGACCTGGAGGCCTGTTATCTCTCCACTCACTTCATGCTGTCTCTCTTCATCAAGTTTAGTAGCCCAAAAAGTTTGGGGTCCAAAAGGGAATCTAACCATTCCAAAATGGAGTCTTGTCCAAAATGGCCAGCTCATTTCAGAGATTGCTCATGTTGATGAAAGAAGAGTTGGTTTAATCTCTCCAAATCAGTATTTAATAACCAGCAGACAATTGTTAGCCCTGTTTCTATGCCTTGCTAGTATAGCATACTTATTATGGGCCGAATGTCAGCTTCCGGCCCTGGAATCTCTCATTGTCATCTATCATCCCAAACCTTTCCTGTTGCTTTTTGATGAACCTGGCAGAATTGGTCTGGTAGGGGGAGAGCCAATCTCCCCATCCCTCCCTCTACAAGGACCTGAACTCAAAGAAGATATAAACACAGTTTCCCAAGGAAGGAAGAATGAGTGAATCCTTTATAACCTTCAGAATTGGACCAGAAAACTCTTTAGGAACAGGAAAAAGGCCACTCCAGGCTTTGTTTGGTTTGATCTCAGTCTCACCTTCATGATTCTTCCCCTCCCAAGCTCCCTTTGATATGCTCTAGAAACTAAAACTGGTTTGGCCCAATGCCCTTCTTTTCTGTTCTTGGTGTTTCAATGAATGCCTTTCCCTCCTATGGGCTTCGAGATAATAATAATTAATGATGACAACAACAACAACCACCAGCATTTTATAGCGCTTTAAGGTTGCAAAGCCTTTCACAAATCTTCATTCATTTGATCTTTCTCTAGGGGAGGTTTACTTAATACCAGGCCTCCTCTTCCTCAGCATAAAGAGAAGCATTGTGGCTTGAGAGCTGGCCTTAGATTCATGAAGACCTGGTTCCAGTTTCCCTCCTGACACAGGCCTTGAACACCACTGTTTGGGGTGAATGAGGGGTTCCTTAAGTCTTTCATCCCTCTGAAAACTCAAGACCGAATCACCCTGGACTCAGAAGCCCACTCTGGTCCACATTTGCCCTCAGGGATCACCGTTGCCCCTAGCACAAATCAGCACGTTTTAAGGCTGGCACATGCTTCAGTGTCAGGAATCCAAAGAAAGGCAAAAACCGTCCCTGCCCTTGAGAGGTTTCTAATCCAATGGGTAGACAGCATGATAACAGCTATATACAAGCAAGATCCATAGAGGATACACTTCTCCCTAGAAAGTACCAAGGCCTGTTGGAGAGAACTAGAGACATTCACCGCCACTTGCCCAATGATCCACCTCAAGCTATTCTATTAAATATCCAGGATGGGGTTCTTAAACTTTTTGGGTGTGGATTCCATCGACAATTTGGTAAAAAAGCATACGGACCCCTTCTCAGAATAATGTCCTTAAATTCACAAAATGAAGTACATAAAGGAAGCCAAAGGTTGGTGAAAATAACAATTTGAAATAAATGGTTTTTTCCGCCATTCGAGTTGATGGACTGCCTAAAATCTCTAGCTCTTAACCTTCCTCAGGAGGCCATGAGAGAAATGAAACTCTCCTTGCTCTCCTCATCTGCACCATGCTGAAGGAAAGGCTGAGAACCCCCTGTTCTAGGGCGTCTGGAGCACACCTAAGGATCTCCCCCCTCCATTGTCTCAGACTGTCTGGAATAATTATAACTCCTGGTCCCCACCAAGTCATTCATCAGGATTTGTGGCAGCAGACTATCCACATTTCCTCAGAGTGCTAAAGTTTTAAATTACATCCTAATTGCTCCAAAGTCACATTGAATTCTCAGGTCTTGATTGGGGGTGGAGAGAAAGGGGAGATGATGGTAGGTGGGATTTAGGAGTTACCTCTGTTTTTAAGAGGGAAAGTGGAAACTAGGTTGTTATTATTCACTGGGGGATGAGTTCTGTGACCCTGTCCTTCACTAAAATCCTTGATAATTCCACTGGGTGTGCCCAGCGTCTAGCTTGGGGTTAGAGGCAGCAGTGGAAATAAGTGGCAGCACCATAGACCCTTTCAGGACAGCCCTTGGCAGAACAAGGCATCCGCAATCTTCCATTTCCCCATTCTCAGTTGGTGCTGGCTATGAAGCAAATGCCTCCCAAACCCAAAGCCTTTGTCTTCTCTAGGGTTGGCAGGGTGGCAGAATAAGCAAGAATTTAAGCATGAGAGCAGCAGAAACCTATGAAGGGCCATTGAAGTCATCCTCGGATGCTACAAGCAGAACCAGGACCCCCCCCCCCCCCATAAAGTCAGAGAGGTGGAAAATGAGAGCATGGGCAAGGCTGAGTTGTCCCGTTTTCCTGGGGAGCCTCATTTGGAATGCAGATTGAGAAACTCAGGGGCACTGCTGGGGAAAACTTTCCCGTTCACTTCATCGACACCACAGCTGTGCGCCAGATGCTGGGATTCCTGAGGAATAGTATTTCTCTCCCAGAGACCTGCCTTCAGAGTGGAGTAGATGGAGAGATCAAGCAAAGTTGAATTTCTCTCATGGCCAAAATGAAAACATTGGCATCAGTGCTAGAGTTGCAAAGGACTCTCTCAGTGAGCTGGGACCTGAACTCGGGGTCAACCAGGGACCCCGAAGGGAGGAAAAGTGGTGATAAAACAGTCAAGGAATGGAGTTTCTTCAGAAAGGGCTGCTGTGACTTCAGGCACAAACCAGGGAGGGAGAGTCAGGATGGCTGGGGTGCAGTCTTTGGAGCCAAGGCAGAAACAGGAACTGGTTTTGATTACAAAACCCTGCTGACTTGGCAGAGCATGATTTAAGGAAGGAGGAAGGATTGCTATTACATCATCTTTGTGGGGCAGTGTGTAGCCTCTAGGGTGTAGACAGTCCAATAATAGATTTGGGGAAAAGCTGGATTCAAAACTTATCTCTGATGTTTCTAGCTGTGTGACCCTGGGCAAGCCTCAGTTTCCCCATCTGTAAAATGGAGAGAGTCATAACTGTAGCACCTCCCTCACAGGACTGTGACATCACGTATCTAATGTCCATCATCATAGAAACATCATTTGATCTTTTTAATGGCAAGGTCTCAAAAATCTATAATCCCCTGATACTTTTTAATCAGAGCTTGATGGAGTCCAGACTAGAATAAGGCATAGCTTAGTTTTATGTGATACTGCACGGTTTTTACTCTCAACTAAGAGGCTTGATGAAGAGTTAAGTATGTGCCTTGTGTAAACCGTGCTGGGCTCTGGAGATTTTTGTTCTGTTGTTGTTCAGTTATGTCTGGACAGAACAGAGATGGACTTGTTTTCATTCAGTTGTTTCAGTCTTATCCAACTCTCCATGGCCGCATTTGGATTTTCCTGGCAATGATACTGGAGTGGTTTGCCATTTCCTTCTCCAATCCATTTTACAGATGAGGAAACTGAGGCAGACAGGTTAAATGACTTACCCAGGGTCACACAGCTAGTAAACGTCTGAGTCTGGATTTGAACTCAAGATGAGTCTCCCTGACTCCAGGCTTAACCCTCTATGCACTATAGCGCCACCTAGCTGCCTTGGCTCTGCTGGTACAAAGAACGAAATGAAACAGCCTCTTCCCTTAAGGGGATGTCTTTCTAATGGGAGGCCTCATACATTAAATGATTTGTTAAAAACTTAATGTTGTACATTAGTAAACCTAAATAAAATTGCTTGGTAAATAAGACAGTAAATTAATTTCAGTATAACCTTCCAGCCCCTCCTGTTATGTCCCCAGCAGAGCGTTTTGCCCATTGCTTCTCAATTACTTTCCCCCTTGCCATCAGCTGTGGGGTCTTGTTTCTTCTAGTTTGGCTTTATCATGTTGCATTATTCCATAAAAGACTTTCCAGAATTCCTCTTGCTTAATGACATTAGAATATTTCATCACATTCATGTACTACAGTTTAATTAACCATTCTATTTGTCATGCCCTGTTTGCCTCAGTTTCTTCATCTGTAAAGTGAGTTGGAGAAGGAAGTGGCAAACTTCTTTAATATCTTTGTCAAGAAAACCCTAAATGGGGGTGGGTGGCGCAGTGCATAGAGCACTGACCCTGGAGTCAGGAGCACCTGAGTTCAAATCTGGCCTTGGACACTTAACACTTACTAGCCATGTGACTTTGATCAAGTCACTTAACCCCAACTGCGATGCCTTCCTCCCTCCCCAAAAAAAAGAAAAGAAGAGAAAGAAAACCCTAAATGGGGTCATGACAGAAATAAATAAACAACAAAATTTGTCTTGCCACCAGGTTTGTACAGTTATTAATAATGGTGACAGGAAAATCCTTGAAGAGATCTCTGGCCTCTGTATTTGGGGGCAGATTCTCACCACATCCAAGCAATTGCTCTTTCCCCTGAGTATTGAGAATGTAGAGGGACACTGGATCATGCTACTTCTCTCTCTAAAGAGATTTCTAAGTAAGAGGAACCTTTTAATCCCAGGCCATTTTATCAGGTAGCCAGACCTCTTGATGTCACCAAGAAACCATGACCCAGAGCAGGGACATGACTTTCACTTTAGGTCAAAGAGTTCAGATTTGAACCCAGGTCCAAATTTAGCAAGCTGCAAATAGCCTATGGCCACCCAACCTGAGCAGCAGGCAGCTATGACCCAATCATATGTCCCAGTGTAGTGGAAGTAGAGAGCACTTGGTTGAGAATAAGAAGACCAGAGTTTAAATATGATGCTTATTCCTAGGGAAGAGAAATGAGTCATCCGAGTAAATAGCATATTTCTTCATCTGTCAGATGGGGATCCTTGACCTCATCCATGCCCAGCTCTCGTTCTGTGTTCCTTTTGGCAGCTAGGGGATCCCCAATGTTCCTTCTGGCTCCAGGTTTGATGCTTGGTACATGGGTTTCTCACTACAGAAAGTCAGGCTCCAGGCTGGGCACTGTTTTGACCAGGAATTCCAAGAATTAACATTTATGACTTATGCCACAAACCTGGTGGTCCATGCACTGATGAATAAGGTTATCACTTTAAAAATGTGATCCACCCATTCTCAGGGTGACAAGCATTCTCTCCTCCCACAAGGAACAAAAAAGGCCACTGTTGGAGTGGGAACCAGTTTGATCAGATGGCAGTGGTTTCCAATAATAAAGTGGTCAGTTAAGGCTTTTATTGGTGGATGGTCTTGGGGATAAGGAGGCTGTTTAGGAGTAAACAGCAACACGACTGTCATTGGTCCCAGCATCTCAGACTGGACATAGGTAAAGTAGAGGAAGCCTAGGTGTCAGGCAATGTGGAATATAGGGCTAGAAGGCACTAAAGAGAGCATCTGGTCAAACCTACCTGAGACCTGGGGGTTCCATAGTTCACAGAGCACCAGACCTGAAGCCCGGAAGACCTGAGTTCAAATCTAGCCTCAGATATTTACTAGCCGTGGGACCCTGAATAAGTCACTTCACCCTATTTGCCTCAGTTTCCTCATCTGTAAAATGAGCAGGAAAAGGAAATGGCAAATCGCTCCAGGATCTCTGCCAAGAATATTCCAAACGGGGTCATGGAGAGTGGTCACAACTGAAAAATGACTGAACAACAGCAACAGCAACAACTACCTGAGGCCCAGACAGTGACTTGTCCAAGGCCACACAAGTTAAGTAGCAGGGGGCAGATTCTAACCCGGATCTTTTGACTTCAAATCCAGTGCTCTCTTTCCACTGTACTCCCACCTATGGCTTCTTCCCCCCAGAAAACCAGTGTTCCTTGTTCCAGGAGAAAGTTAATGATTGTTGCCTGGGAAATACAAATCCCATGACAAAGTATGACCCCCAACTTTGCAAAAATGATGGAGCAAATTTGGCTCCCTTACTCCCCGCCCTCATCCTCCACCCCTGCAAAAAAAATGATATTTGAGGTGCGCGGGACAGAATGTGCCAAGCTGTGAGTAAGGAAGAGCAGGGACACGTCACAGAAAGTGAACCGGGGCTACTATTTGATTGCATTTGTGAGATACCTTTCTTAGAAGCAGGAGGAAGCGGGCCTGTAGTCAGAATCTGAAGTCTCTCATTCTAATTCTGGCTCTCCCATTCTCCACAAGACCTTGGACAAGTCACTTTTCTGGGATCTAGTCTCCTCCTGTAATGAAGGGGTTGACCTTAGATTCTTAAGGTTCCCTCTAGCTCTAAAATCAGTTTAATCCAGTGGAGATTTTTTAAAAGTTCCTTCAGTTTTAAAGAATGTTCTACCTGGGGAAAGATCATTAAGGGGCTGACTGGGATGCCTGTGTTGTGTGAAGTGTAGGGCCCTACCAGATGTGACATGCATTAAGCCTTAAAAGGAACAGAATGTAAAAAATCAGCTCTGCTCTGGTCTTGGAAGGTCAGGTGCAGCCAGCCTCTCAGCAGCCTCTTCCTACATTTGCTCAGGAATATTGACAGGAGGGACAGGGCTTATGTCCCCTTAGAAGAGAAGAAATTCTCCCATCTTCCCTAGATAGGTTTTCTGGAAAGAAAAGATCACTGTGACAGTCTTTTCCTTCCAGGGGTTGAAGTCTTCCTTGCTATCTTCTGTTATCTCCAAGAACTTGGCTGGACAGTTACTGTTGCTTTAAAGTCAAGTTTCTTCTGGTCAGTGCACACCCAGCTACTAGTGAGACTGAGACAGTGGATCCCTTGAACTCAGGAGTTCTGAGCTGCAGTCAGCTAAAGCAATCAGCTGTTTGTCCTGTCTGGCACCAAGATGGTGGGAGCCACTAGGAGCAGCAGGCTGCGGAACTTCCTAAGTGGGGCAGGCTAGCTGAGGTCAGAAAAATGGATCAAGTCAATTCTATCATGCCCATCAGTATTGGCCAGGGTGGGATAGGGAGACCCATCTACCCCCTCCCCACCAAAGTATTCTGAAAAAGAACAATTTTTTTAATCATTATTATATTTAAAAACTTAATTCCTACCAATCAATGTCATGTCTTGGAATGGAGATTATCCTAGGGACTGATAATGCCAGTGGCCAAGCTCTTCAGGTTCTGCTCACTGGCCCAATGACTGGTACACTCTCTCCTCCTCCTCCTCTTCCTGCTCCTCCTCCTCTCCTCTCCTTTTCTTCCCCTCTCATATGTGTGTGTACATACATACATATACATATATACACAGACATAGTCATTTAACAAGCTTTCATGCATCTATCCATCCATCCTTGCATCTATCTATCTATCTATCTATCTATCTATCTATCTATCTATCTATCCCTCCCTGCCCCTAATGGGAGTGGGGGTGGGGAAGAAACCCCAAACCTCTGTAACAGAAATGCATAGTCAAAACTCACACCAATTTCCAAAAATGCATGTCTCAGCCTGTACCCAGATTCCACCATCTCTGTCACAAAGTGAGTAGCTATTCTTAGAAGGTGGGCCATACCAAAAACAGGTGGTGGGTCATAGTTGGCCGGTCCCTGCTCTAGGCAATGCTGTAAGAGTCTAAATGACAAAGAAAATGAGGACTGTCCTTGGTCAGAGTTTCTTCACCTGAGATTGGTAGATAAATGTAAGAATTTATTAGGCACTTACCGTGTGCAGGGCATCATGCCCAATGCTTTGGATATAACCCCAGACCATTGCAATTGCTTGGTCCTGCCACCATCCTTACACATAATATAGGGCTAAGGACTAGAAGGGACCAGAGAAAGCATGTAGGGCAACAACCTCATTATATAGTTGGGAGAGTACTGTTTTCTCTCTAACCTTGGACAATCACTCCTCTTTATCCACAAAATGAGGGGGTTGACTCCACATTTTATAGATGAAGAAAGTTTTATATTTGAGGGGGAACAGGGCCAATGCAGGAAGTTACATGACTTACCAGGGTCACAAAGGAGGAAAGCATCAGAGGGGAGATTTGAATCCAAGCCTCTGATTCCAGAGCCAGGACTCTTTCCACTCTGGGTTGTGGCATCTGGGCTGGCACAGATTTTTTTTTGCCAATCTCTTACCTGCCCTTTCCCACAGCCCATGGGCTTTGGTGCTCACCAGCAGCCCACCTCCCAGTGTTCAGTGCTGGGCATCATTCATTGTCCGCCCTAACACTGCTGCCTATCTCAACGGCTCTGCCTTTGTCTGTTCTCTTGGCAGAGGTCAAGGAGTATGAGCCGCCATTTGGCTCCAAAGTGAGAGAGCATCCCTGTGTGGAGAGTATGAAGGACAACGTGCTGAGAGACCGAGGACGGCCTGAGATCCCCAACACGTGGCTCAGCCACCGAGTGAGTATTGGCCAGATCGGGCAGGCATTCGCTCCGAGTCGGCGGCAGGAGGAAGGGAAGGGGCTTCTGGGCCGTTTTACAGGCTCTGTGCCCAATGTCCTTGTTGTTTTTAAGAGCAGATCCTATTCCTATAAATGTCCAGCCCAGACCAGCAGGTGCTGTCTAAATAAGGCATTCAGTAAAGAAGCATTTAGAAGTCATTTTTTCCGCGCTATTGTGTCTCACTGCAGCTGCCCTTGAATGTGGTGATGGCTGGAGCCGCCCCACAGTCGTGGTGTATTACATATGGCATTTATATTTCATTTCTCTCTCATTCCCAGTCCCTGAACAGAAAAACTCTTTACAGCTGGGAAGAGGTGTGATTTTTTTTTTCAACTGCTTTTTCACATGTTACTTAGGCTGAGATCTGACTTAAGACATGTGTGTGCATGCGTGCATGCATGCGTGTGTGTGTGTGTGAGAGAGAGAGAGAGAAAGAGAGAGAAGGAGGCAGAGGGAGATGGTGGAGGGAAGGTTGTGGATACAGAATAGGGAGAGAAATGTCTGATTATACAAGAGAAGACAGGAGAAGAGATTACTTAGGAGTAGAGAGAAGCAGTGAAGAAAAGGGAAACGAAGGTGGGTGGATCAAAGAAATTCCTGTTCAGGAAATCCTGTGGTGTCTTCAATGGATGTTTCCCAAGCTCTTATCAAAGGAGCATAGATTTAGTTAAGCCAAACCGTATTTGTTCCTACTATGTGCCAAGCACCACATTAAGCAGCAGAGGGGGAAAAAAGACGTAAGAAACAGCCTGTCTTCAAGGGACGCATTGATCCCAAGAAGTTCACATTGTAATTGGGAAGACAACATACAAGATAAGCACAGGGTACATTGGAAGGGACTCTCAGAGGGAAGGACGGGAGCAGTTAAGGGGAACAGAACAGGCAGTGAGGATTTCAGAGGAGCCAACACGCATGTGCACATTTCAAGAATGAAGAAACTGGGGGCATCTAGGTGGCGCAGTGAATAGAGCACCGGCCCTGGAGTCAGGAGGACCTGGGTTCAAATCCAGCCTCACTTGACACTTGACACACTTACTAGCCATGTGACCTTGGATAAGTCACTTAACCCCAATTGCCCTGCCTTCCCCTCTCCAAAAAGAAAAAAAAAAGAAGAATGAAGAAAGTAAGGCTTTGGGAGATGAAGTAGCTTTGCTGAGGTCACAGAGGAAGTAAGTGGCTCAGCTGGGGAGATACAAGCCCACCTTCTTTTGACTCTGAATTCAGCCTTCTCTCTATGTCACTTCACTATTCGATGAGATAATGAAATGGTGAGAGGGACAGAGAATCCAGAAGGACATGCATAGCCATGCAAAACGTCCCTGACTATGATTCCAAAGAGCCAGCATTGGAGGCATTGTCGGGGTGTATGTGTGTGTGTGTGTGTGTGTGTGTGTGTGTGTGTGTGTGTGTATGTGTGAGTGAGTGAGTGACACAGAGAGACAGATAGACAGAGGCAGACAAACAGGCAGATAGAGAAGAGAGGACAAGGATGATTTTTGTTATGTCCAAAAAGAAGGACCTTCTATGTAAGGCTACCATACATGCAGTGAATAGCCTTGCCTGGCCTATAAGGTAACTGTAAAATTTTTCTTGCTTCCATTAGAAGTCATAGCCAAGTCTAAGGTTTCTGTCAGGGGAGGGCATGTTTGTATAAAAAATGAAAACAATCAGGATGACCCAGGGAGATAGATGGAGCAGGAAGAACCCAGACTGTGCCAGCGCTGGACTCCAGTTGCTCTGATAAAGGCCAGTCAAGCCCAGACGTGCTCCAGGTCCAGCCTTGGTCCGAGGTACTTCCCCTGGTGGTTGAGGTCAAGATAACCTTTCCCCCCAGGATGCAGTCCTGTTTTGTGCATGCTTGGAGCCAGCCAGGATTTTCTCTCCGCTACATTTTCCTTCCCCTCCCATGAAGTAGGTTTGGTGTAATGAAGCCATTATTCATGGTGATAAAATTCTGGAATGAATTTGCATAATACATTTTTCCTGTTAATGAGATTTGTCGCACTATTGATTTCAAGTTAATGCTTAATATTTAATTTAATTTACTGCCTGTAATTACAGTGGCAGAACAAAATAAATGTTGCTTGTGTACAAACAATAGCATTCCACTATTAATGGCACTATCCGTCAATACCACCAATTAGGTAAATGATGCAATTAATTCAGCTTCATGAAATCATGGGGTGGGGGAGGGAGGCTTTGAGGTTTGCTAGAAATGGAATTGTGGGAGAAGTCACAGAAGATTTGGGCTCCCAATGCTGTGTCTGTGATGTATCTGTCGACCTGGGACCAGACCAGAAGTGAGGTCACTCAAGAGCCTTATTGGCCCCATGTTTGTAGAGGCAGACTGTCTCTACTGACTGGTTAGGGAACTACTCAATGATGCCAAAACCTTGGAGAATCAGATTGGCCTTCTGGGGTATTAGCAGCGCTCTGTGTGAGGCAAGGTAAGATAGTATAATGAATGCATAGAGGACCTTCCTTGAAGTCTGAAAGACCTGGGTTGGAATCCTGCCTTGGTGACCTAAGTAAATGTCTTAGCGGTCTAGGCAGCTCTGAGATTCTGAGAGTAAACTGAAGGCTATGCTTTGGAGTGATGGTGTCTGGGTGTGAATCTGGACTCTTCCTGGGTGTTCTCAAGTCAGTCTCCTCACATCTGTTTCCCCATTGCCCTAGAAGACTTCTGAGGCTCTCTCGACGCCTTTTCCCCATTCGTGGCTGAGTTTTTCTGGGTCTTCTCTGTGCTTCTCCCTGACTCCTCGATCTCACTTGACCTTTCCCCTTGCAGGGTATACAGATGGTATGTGAGACTCTGGCCGAGTGTTGGGACCATGATCCAGAAGCACGACTGACTGCTCAGTGCGTGGCCGAGCGTTTTGATGAGCTGGGCGACCTGGACCGGCTGTCGGGGAGAAGCTGTTCAGAGGAGAAGATCCCTGAGGACTGCTCTCTGAGCCCCACCAAGTAACCGTGAGCTCAGCTTATGGTGAGGGCAAGGACACTGCCCATTCACTCTGAGGGCTGAGGCCAGGAAAACGGCATCTGATAATGCCTTGGCCTGGCTTCCTGTGAAACCGAGGGGGTCCCTGCACTCCCTTGGAGCCAGGGCTCTGGAGAGGAACTCACTTTGGTGGGAACCAGCAGCGGGCGGCTGAGTGGGTAACATAAAGCATTCTAAGCCTTTGACATTGTCATAGGATACGCTGTGTGAGCACTTCCTCAGGAAATGAGATTCCCCCCCCTTTCCTTGCAATAGCCAATAACAATTGCACTTTATTAATGCCTGTATATAACTACAGAATAGCTATGTTTTATATATATGTATAAATATATATATCTATAGTTCTATCTACAGTCATACTCTGTAGAAACATGGAAGAGAGAAGAATGCCAAGGAGATTATCGTTGTATCAGAGGAATGGGGGGCAAGAGGGTCCCCTCAAGCAGCATTAGCTCCTCTCCCCGCCCCTCCGATGTAAAGAGGCAAATCGCCACTAAGGAGTGGATTTCGGCATCCCAAACCCCTGCTATTTCCCATGTTTCCCAAGAATGCCAAGGCTCACTCCTGGCCCAGAGCAACCCTTCCTTACCATGGTTCCTCTGTGCCGTTTGGGGGTTCATACAGTTCTTTTTTGCTCTTCCGACTGACTCCTCCTGGCCCTGGACTTTGGTATCACTTTCCTTAAAGGAACTCAGAGTCTCTAGAACCTGTATCACCATTGGCCAGGAGCCGTTCAGAAACTGGAGCCCACTGTGTTCTCAGGCTAAGGAGAAATGCGGAGAGCGGCTCCTGACATGCCCTCACAAAATCAGCCAGAGCCAGACAGATGTTTTCCATTTGCCTTACCTTATATTACATGGTTGTGATTTTCTTTATGAAGAAATTCTAGTGAGTACTTTACTCCTGAGCCCTCCACCACTACTTACCCTGCCCCCCACCCCCGCCCCAGCCATTTGGCCAAATCTCTGCTCCCTAACCCCCACCAGATGTGCACCCCGTTTCTTGAACTCTGTTTCTTTAGCCTCTGCTTTTTTATGCAAAAACCAATGAATTCCACCTTTCCCCATCCCCTGAATGCACTCAGACACTTTGGCATTATGGAAAGGAGATGATAGATATTACTGTTGTAGGCCTGCTTCCCTAGACCTTGCAGGAAATATAAGCCCTGCTCTAACCCTGAACTTGCAATAAATTTTCCTCTGGCGAGTCCTGGTTTCTTCCACCAATTTCGAATGAGAGGAGGTATGATCCAGTGGTATCTGGGTTGATTCCCGGCCCTGCCATCTATGTGCGTGACCCCTGACAAATCACATTCACTACCCACATCCCAGTTTTTGCATCTGTAAAATTTGAAAGAGTTATTATGCTAAATGGTTTTTAAAATCCCTTCTAACACAAAAATCTATGCTTTCTCCCCCACCCCGTGTCCTATCCAAGATTTAAAGACAAAAGCTTAAGTTCCCATTGGACCGTGGAGGTGGGATAGGAGCATCCCCAATCTTTTTTTCTATGTTTCTTTAAGGCTTTTTGGGATCACCCACCATCTCCCAGAGACCTTTGCTGCTAGCATAAGTCAGCCGCCAAAGTGAGCAGTCGCAGGTCTTTCTAGAGCCAGCTCTATCTGTAAAGCATTAGGGAATCTTTGTCAGTAACATTGGAGGGACTTGCTTGGTGGCCCAAAAAACATCCTATCTCTCCACACAAGAGCTTTAAAAAAACTCAGGCAAAGAGGCTTGATTAAAAAATGCTTTTGGAGCTCCCCTCTCTCTACCTTTGAACGGTAACTGACTCTAGAGAGAGGAGCTACAGACAAAGGGGCCACGTAGGTTTGTTTGGTTGGTTTTTTTGAGTGGGGGGCATGCAAAGAGAAACTGAAATATAACACAGAGGGGGAAGGGCAGTAAGTACTCAGCTCAGGGCTGCATTACCTGAGGGAACGGGGAAGGCGCACGAACCTGGGTCACTGCTGTCTGTCCTAAAAAAGCCATTTTCATGTCTAGTGCCTTTGGACAGCTGGGGCCCATTGACCCCTAGTGGTCGGTGGGTAGAATCCTCAGGTATAGGCTCATTCACTGTCCTCCCTCCCGGCAAGTTATCAACATAAACTGGAATGTAGTATAACGTTATACTGGGGCCTGTTTGTTTGTATTTTCTCATTCAAGGCAAAAGACTAAGGAATAACGTCCTGTAGTTCCTGGAGATGCCAACTTTTTTTTTTTCTGAAACTACTACACCTAAAGGGAAATCTTTATTCTTTTAAGGAACATTTCAACTGTACATGACGTATGAAATAGGAATGTGAATTATATATATGCTTTTTTATCAGATGTTTCAAGCACTTACTTCCACTCTAAGCGGTTTGTTTTTTTAAATAAATCTAATGTTTATTAAGTCAAATAAAGCAATAATGCTCAGGAAAACTTAGTCTGTGGCTCCTTCGGATGGTAGCAAAATTGGCTGGCCCTTGTTTTATTGATGCTACACCCATGCATGCTTGCACACACACACACACACACACACACACACACACACACACACACACACCTATAGACACGCGCACACTAAAGGTCACAGGCATTCCTCCCTCACTCTGGCTATGGGAGTGCACATTCTTCTACTAGTGGCCTTTCCTTCATTTCCTTCAGAAGTCCCCACAGCAGCACCTTGTTAACGCCACTTTTTTTATCCCCTCTGCCCTATTCACATTGGGGGATGGTGGCCTAGCAGCCACAACTGAACACTGGTCAAGCCAGGCCCAGCATCGGTCTGTGCTCACCAGCATGAAGGCCTCCGCAGCTCTCACAGTCCATCCCTCTGCCCAGGGATCGTTATGAAGGCCTCAGTTTCATAGGATCTTAGATGGTGAGAGATCCTCTAGTTCAACCCCAGATGATGAAACCAAGGCAGAGAGAGTGACCGAATGACTTGCTTGGGATCATGAGGATAGTGAGTGTCTGGGACAAGATTGGGAAGTCCAGCCTCCCATGGAGGGGCAGGGAGATGGTCCCTTGAAGCTCTAAATCTATGGTTTTGCAATCCTGTTTGCAAGGAGTTTTGCTAGCTCCTTGGATTAAGCACCAAATCTGGGATTGATTTCACTGGCATAAAGAACTCCCAGATGAGGTAATTCCTGCCACCAATGCAATTCCTCTGCAGCTCAGTGCCCAGAGCGCTGAGGTTAAATGCCCTACCCAGTGGCGGACAAGCCAGGGGTGTGTCAGGGGGACCTGGCTCCAAGGAAAGACCTCCACTACTGACTCCAGGGTGACCTGAAGATAATAATCAATCCACCAACAAATAGTTATTAAGCACCTACTAAGCACTGGGGATACAAAAAGAAGCAAAAGATGGTCCCTGCCTTCAAGAAGCTTACAATCTAATGGGGGAGACAACATGGACATACATATGGACAAAATGAGCTGTATGCAGGATAAATAAGCAGTTAACAGCAGGAAGGCCCTGAAATCAAGAGTGGTTGGGAAAAGGTTCCTGGGAAATTTTAATTGGGACTTAAAAGGAAGGCAGGAGGTCAGTAATCAGGAAAGGAGCAAGGACATTCCAGGCATGGGGGAGAACCAGGAAACAAGAGCCCACTGTGGAGGAAGGAAGAAGATGAGCTACAAATTCCCGAGCATTTATACAGCACCTACTGTGTGCTATGCAAACTGTTACCTCATTTAATCCTCACAACCCAAGCTGACAGAAGCTATTATTATCCTCATTTTACAGATGGAGAAACTGAGGCAGGCCAGATGCCCCATCCTATTGTGTAAGGTCACATCTGAATTCTGTTCTGGCCACAGACCTGGTGCTCTGTGCACTATGGTGCCCCCTAGCGTCTCAAGGTGTCATTAAAGAAATGTGCCTTTAATGGAGTGAGGAATGATGATGGGGAGATAGATGCTGGTCTCCATTTTCAGTGATGAAGCTGGGGTAGGAGCGACGCCATCCCTGGTTGAACAGGATGGATAGATTGTAGTCAATCCACATCTTTGGAGGGAATATCTCACATCAGTGAGATACAGAATCAAGTTTGCACTTACTATGTTTCTCTTTGGTATTGGGTTTATCTCCTGTACATGGATTCTCGCTTCTCCTGGGCGGCTTCCTGGGATCATGCCTTATTTTGCCACTTCTTACCTGTGTGATTTGGGCACATGACCTCATCTGTCTAAGCCTAAGTTTCTTCTGTAAAATGAGAGGGTTCGACCCTGTAGCCGTTGTGGTCCTTCTCAGTTGTAAATCTGTGAGCCAAGTTCTCAGCTCTCCCATCCATGCTGACTCCAGGTCATGGCTTGGTGTCAGTATGCAGTGTGGAGCTGAGTTCCTGCCAAAGAAATTCATCCAAGACAAAAGCTGAGGTCCCTTAGCCCATGTGCTCTGCTAGAGGAGCTCAGCTCAGGGCTGAGCAAAGCTCAGCCTTTGGCTTGGCTGGCTGGAGCACCTGTGACCCCGGAGGGAGATGCTGGGTGGCCTCTCCCAAAGGCCAGCAGACACCTCATGCCAAGGAGACATTGCCTTTTTGCAACTTGGCTTTATCATTTTGCACCAGAACAGGGTGGTGGGTGCAAATGAGAAACTAATGAGATCAGTCTCCCTGGGAAATTGCTTCCACAAAGCAGCAGATAAGGCTTTCAAGGGAGAAAGTAATCAGTTTCTGCCTCATTCACCCGCCACAAAAGCCACCTACGTTGAGGAAATGTTTGCATCTTCTTGACTTGTTCATTTTCTTTCTGAAAGGGGAGGCTTCATCACTGCTTTATCACATTTCCAATTAGGCTGGGTTTTTAAAAAAATTCTAATAATTCTCCATTCCTTAGTGGTTCCTGCTCTGGGACCTCCCTCTTCCTCTCTAAGCTCTGCAGATAAGAAGGGGATTGTGACAGGGGGACATGCTATGGTTTCCATCACCCCATTCACTTTGGTGATTTAATTCTAATATGCTCCCTAATCTATAGTGCATTTTAAAATAACTCTGCTAATTGTCTTCCTGTCCTAATCAAGCCAAAATTGCACACGGTGTGAATGGCTCCCTGTACTTTTGGCTGATAGGAACCAGGAAATAGGCTGTTGCTAGGGCTGAAAGGGAGGTTTGCAAAACTGATTATGGAGACAAAGATGAATACTTTTGTTGTTGGGGGTGGAGGTGGAGAATTAGGTGCATCCAGATTACTAATTTCATCATTATACCCTGAGGGAACACCCTCCACCAATGTAGATGGGCCACTGATATTTAACTGAGCTGCCAATGGACCTGGCATTGGTCTTTGAAGGGGAAGGGAGTGAAGGAGATTGGGTAAGCAGTGTAGTGTGGTGAAGAAGATGTAGGTTCCAATCCAGGCTCCATCATATACTACCTGTATAATCTTGGGTTAGCCCCTTCTCTTTTCTTACCTCAGTTTACTCATCTGTAAAATAATGGTGTTGGACTAGATGACCTCTGACATCCTGTCCTGTAGCCCATGATCCTGTACCAAGACAGAGAGGAAAGGAGAGTGTCAAGGACTGAACCTTGAGTCAGGAATTTTATGGGAACCCATGAAAGAAACCCATGAGAGGAGTTCACACAGTCCCAGAAACCAAAGATGGAGGGAAATTAGACCAGGGGCTCCAAACAATTCTTTTACATTCACTCTGTGCTACTTAGGAGGTAATTCATTCATAGGATCACAGATTTGTAGATCTGGAAAGGAATCTATTCTGACCCTCTCATTTTACAGGTAAGGAAACTGAGGTCCTGGGAGGTAAACACAGTCACAGCTGATCAATGGCTTAATGGAGATTTAAACCCAAATCTCTTTGGCTCCATCCTTTAAAGACCAACTCAATGGCCGTGTCCTTTGGGAAGCCTTCCCAGGACCTCCCAGTTGATAATAACTTTCTCTCTTACTTCACATTTTATTTATAATAGAAGGATGTAGATAGCACCTTAAGGTTTGCAAAGCACTTTACAGATATCTCATTTGATCATCACAATAACCCTGGAAGATATGTTGCTTTTATTATTCTTTTTTCACAGATGAAGAAACCAAGGTAGACTGAGGTTAAGTGCCTTGCCCAGAGTCACAAGTTAGTAAGTGCCTGAAGCCAGATTTGCATTCAGGTCTTCCTGGCTCCAGCCTTAGTACTCTATCCACTGAGCTACTCACCTGTACTTATGAAGAAATTTTGTGTTTTGTAGTTTCTATGGTGATGTCAATCTTTCTCTTAGATTCCTGAGGGCAGGGGCCATTGCGGGATTAGAACTCAGGGCTTTCTGGCAGCAGGTGGTGGGCTTTATCCATTGTACCACCCAGCTGTCTGTTTAGCACTTATCTGCATTATACTGTGTTTTCAGGGTTATGAAACCCTTTATACTCTCTGCCTCATTTAGAAAATGCCATAGTGGGTCACCACAAAGCATCTCTCAGCCCTGTTTTCTACCTTTCAAGACTGCTTCACTGGAATTTGGAGGAAGAGCAAGCATCCCTGGTACATGTTGTCAACCCCCAAGGCTCAGGAATGTACTGGGAACAGCTCTAGAAACCTCTAGAAACCCTTTATAGGTTTGTCATCCATTGTGAAGTAGGCCAGACAGTGGAGGCGTTACAGGCTAATCCGACTTGTCAGATTTCAGACATGCCGAGGATCTCGCACAAGCAGGTTGGGGGCCCATCACAAAAACCTACAATAAGTGGGCATGAAAACCTCCGCTGGAGTCATTTTTCCAGGAAGGCAAGTTGTGGGGGAGGGGAGGGGCTTTCAGTCTGCTCTCTGGGGAAGGAAAAGGGGAGTTGGGGATTTCAATTCACCTGGATTTGCACCACTCAAGCAAGCAATGGACATTTATGAGGTGCCTACTGTGTGCTGGGCTCTGAAGAAACAAAGAAAACATTTTAATGGTCACTGCCTTCTAAGGGCTTACATTCTAACTTGGAAGACAACATATATGTTTGTCATTTTCCACAAAATTATCTCCTTCAGAAGGTAGCCTCTCTGTGTCTGTCAGGATTTGAGAAAAAAATAACTCATATTTCTTTAGCACTTTACCTCTGACAAAGCTCATTCTCTGTATGGCAGGAAGTACAGGTAGCATGACCCCCATTTTACAGATGAGGGAACAGAGGTTCTGAGAGGTTATGTGACTTGCCAATAGTCACACAGCTAACTGGTGTCAGAGCAAGGATTTGAACTCATTTTAATGGTAGAGCTGGAAGGACCCCTTGTACAGTCGATTACCATTTCATGACTAAAACACTTTGTAAACATCTCATCTGATTCTTACAACAATCCTGTGAGTTAGGGACAATATCTCCATTTTATAGATTAGGAGACTGAGGCTCAGAGAGGTTATAGATTGATTTTTTCATAACAAATTATATTTGTAGAGAACTTGAAGGTTTGCAAAGCATTTGATATATTCTCATTCAATCCTTCAACAATCCTGTAAGATAGATTTATTAGACAGATATTATCAGATCCATAACTAAGATGGGATGACTGGGACTTTGCCCAGGGTGCCTGACATCTGGTTAATGTGTTTACTTCTCTGCTCATCACGAGCATAAGAAAACAGATCACCATCAAAATAATTGCAGTTTAAGTATCAACATCTGTTAAGGGGCTGAGAATTTCTATGAAGAAGTTGACAAAGTTATCTAAACTCAATTAATATATACATTAAAGTGGGTGACTTCATTGTGAAGATGGACAGAAGTAAAATAGAAAAAAGAAACAGTTGGAAAATATAATTTGGGCATGAGAAATGAAAGAAATTCCAGAGATGTAGATGGAAGACAAATTGGCTGCTTCCCAAAGGCAGCTCATTCCCCTTCCGGTGAGCTCTCATTGGCAGGAAATTTTCACTGAGCATTATCTTGATTGGCCTCCCTGAGACATCCACTCATTATCTCTAGTGCCAGTCTCTAGGGTCAAGCAGAGTGAGTTTCACCCCTCTTAGGGTCATAGAATCATAGTTTGTAAGCTGGACAGGGCCTTAGAGGTCACATAGTTTAACCCCCTTCTTGTTATAGGTGAGGAAACTGAGGTTCAGAGAAGTTTTACCAGGGTGGAAGAGGAAGAACCAGAAACCCAGAAACACTTAGACACTAAGGCCAGATCTGGGACTCTGAACAAGTTGCATAACCTCAGTTTGCCTTGGTTTTCTCAACTGCAAAATCAGGATGATAATAGAACCTCTGTTCCAGAGTTTCTGTGGGGACCAAATGAGATAATAGTTGTACTGTGCTCAGTTCAGTTCATGGAACACAGCAGGTGTTTAATAAATGCTTGTTTCCTTCCTTCCTTCCTTCAAGGTAGAAGTTTCTCCAGGGTGGGGAAGGCAAATAAGGAGGATGAAGATGCTCAAAGCATGATTGTCCTTCAAATACATTAAGGTAGCTATCCTGTTCCAATTAAGCCTTTTCTTCTATGGGTTAAACATTCCTAGTTCTTTGTTACAGCCATTCTGGAGAGCAGTCTGGAATTATACCCAAAGGGCTATAAATAATTGCATACCCTTTGACCCAGTAATACCACTTCTGGGGTTATATCCCGAAGAGATCATAGAAGTGGGAAAAGGACCCATATGTACAAAAGTATTTATTGCAGCTCTCTTTGTGGT
>CM053585.1:533388181-533426392 GCA_028646515.1 Pseudochirops corinnae
TGTATACACAATCACAGACACATCATATGTGTGACAACCAACCTTGATAAACTGGACTCTTCTCAGCAATGCACAGCTATAAGATAACTCAACGAGTCTCAGGATGGAAGGAGATGTCTACATTCAGAGAAAGATCTAGAAAGACCAGAGTTTAAATGGAGACTGAAGCAATCTACATGCTATCGTTCTTTTTCATGTTCAATTTTCTTTCTTTTTTCCCATTGTTCACTCCATTGGTTACAACCCTTCTATACAACCAGACTATGTGAAAGTATTTGCAGATCCTATACATGATTGTATACCGCTATGGGGGTTGGGCAAGGGAGGGGAGAAAATTTGAAACTCAAGGGATTGTGGAACTGAATCTTGTAAACTAAAAGTAAATAAACAAGTCAATGAAAAAAAACCACATTCCTAGTTCTTTCGATGGATCTTCTGTTGGCCCGATTTCAAGTTATTTTGCCAACTTGAATTCTTTCCAGTTTTATAAGACTGTTTTTAAACTGTGGCATCCAGGACTGAATACAGTTCACTAGACATGGGCCAACCAAAGCTCAGTACAGTGAGATAACCACCTCCCTCATTTCTGACCTCTTTGCCTGTCTTAGCTTTTTTTTGGTTGTCTGTGCATTGTGGTTGATTCATTCTGAGTCTGCAGTCCGCTCCAATTGCCTTCCAGATGCTTTTCAGCTGAACTGTTGTCTAGCCACCTTCCAACATAAAAGCCCCGCATGCTTTGTCTTGAACACATGAAACAAGTTTTGAGTGATTATACGTTAAAATAATTCTAATTACACACCTGTCATGAAAAATCTCTGGTGGTAAGAAAACCAGGTGGAGACTAAGAGAAATACATACACAAAAATCCTGAATCAGCTCTCCACAATCACGTGTTTTCACATCAAGCCGATAATTATAAGTAATTACACTAATGATGTAAATATACAACAATCAACCAAAATTTACTTCAAAAGCTAAACAGGGAAATTTACACAGCAAGAACCAAATCAGGAAAATGAAAAGGTTGCCCAAAGACAAAGTCAAGAAAAGCAGAAAATTCACTCCTAGAGTGGTGGAACTAAGTGGGTCCCCATCCTAAGTACCATTGTTGGACCCTTCCAAGTGTCTATACTCTAAGAACTCAGTGTCTCTCCTCATCTTACAATGGTATAGGACTTTCTCAGCCTTAAGTTTTAGTGTTAATTGTATCCTAAGAATTATATCACCTCTACAGGAACAATTATGGAAGCTAAGATTATGCTGTATTAATGGTTATATGTATATATACCTTGAGTAATATTGTAATACCATGTGATACCAACTATTTGTGCCCGACCTATGGTAGAGTCTTTCAAGCTTGTATTGGTATGATCAGCCACAGCTAAACACACTGTACATCGATCCCAACATTGTGATATCATCTTGGTCCTCGTCAAGCTTAAAGGACAAACAACAACCCTACCAGGTGAGGACTTATTATCCTTTGAGATCAAGGGAATGAGAGAATAGGGATTCCTAATTCCCTAAATCAGAATAAAGGGAGAAACTCTCTGTGGCCATTTGATGGGACAGCATGAATGGTAGGCATTAATTGTCTTGTTTCTGTAGGGTCAATTCACATGGATAAGATCACAGACCCACTGGAACATCAGAAAGTTCCAACCAAGTGCTACCTTCCCATCATACCACTACAACTGCCTGCCATGATAAATACTGGGGGTTTGAAAATTAATTTTCATTTTTTTTCAACCAGTAAAAATTTACCTTCTGCTTCTCCTATACCTCCCATCCCATTAAAAAAAGGAAGGGACTGCAGGGGTGTAGTAACCTTGAAGGATAAGGAGCCTGCTATTACATGGAGAGAGCACTAGAGTCAGAGGTGGAGCCCAGAGAGGAATGAAACTATCCCCTTCATTATTATAGCACAATGCTATTCCATCATATTCATATACCTTAGTAGCAGCTAGGTAGTGCAGTGGATAGAGTGCTGGACTGTTGTCAGTAAGACTCATCTCCCCAAGTTCAAATCCAGCCTCAGACGCTTGCTGGCTGTGTGACCTTGGGCAAGTCACTTAGCCCTGTGTGCTTTAGTTTCTCCATTTGTAAAACGAGCTGGAGAAGGAAATAACAAACCACTCCAGTATCTTTGCCAAGAAAACTCCAAATGGAGTCATGAAGAGTCAGACATGAATGAAAATGACCAAACAACAACATAAACCTTGACTTGTTCAACCATTCTCCAAATTGATGGATACTCATCCCACCTCAGTTTCAGATTCTTTGTCGCCACAAAAAAAACCTGCTGTAAAAATGTTTCACCATGAGAAATATCACCTCATCTTCTGTGTTTCTGAATATACTTTTATATTGATTAAAAATCAGAGTTAACCGTTGGTTTAAAACTTGAAAGACATACCTAGTAATAAGCTATTATTGATGCAGAAGAAACACTGGATTTAGAATAAGCGGGCCTGGGTTCAAATCTTAGCTCTGTCATTTATTACTGGTGTGATCTTGGGCAAACCATTATCCTTCTGTAGGCCTCTGTTTACTGATCTGTAAAAAGATGGAGTTGAACGTGGTGACCTTTAAGGTCCTTTCCTATTTTAAATTCTGTTTATGGTTTAAAGGTAGTCTCTGGACAATATCTGTTAGCTCTTGCCCAGAGGAGAAATTTGAGGGAGACCAGATAAGGAGTTTTATCTGCATTGTAGGTGATGATGAAGAAAACTAATGTGAAATGCCCTAAAGTCAGACTAGAAGATCTCAAGTATTGAATCAGAATTAGATATTCAAAATTACCATGGGGTTTTGAGTGAACTGGAAAGTCTAGTAAACTCCTGATACTGGTCCTGGTGACTTTGCTAAGTGCACTGTAGCATGGTAAGACTTTCGAGGGAAAGTAATTCACAGAATTTTTTACCTCAAAGGAACCTCAGAATTCGTGGTGGGATGGGGAAATCACTGGATCTAGAATCAGAGGTGCTCGGTTCAAATTCTACCTCTGCCACTTATTACCAGTATAACTTTAGGCAAGTCATTTCTCTGGGTCTTAGTTTCCCCATCTGTAAAATGAGTGGATTAGATTAGATTGTCTCTAAGAGTTCTGCCAACTCTCTAAATCCATGAACATCAGTTCTTTTACTGAGAAGGGTACCAGTAGCCAACCAAACCAAGGGTAAAGATGACATACAACTACAACTACCTTTCAAAAAGCAAGTCCATGATTCATCCACAGACACTGTGTTCTGGGAAGAGCTGAACAGCTGAGCTTATTGTACTAGTTCATCAGTGACTGCCCAACAGAGGAGTGACTTCCCAGCCCAGTCTGACAGTGGCTGAGGCCCAAAGAGGCACCTGTCCCACAGCTGAAAGACCAGCTTGACCCAACCTTGCAGCAGATTAATCTAACCAGATAAGAGGCTGTGTCTAAAATGAAAATGAATAATCTGATAAAACTCGTTGTACAACACAACACAGCCCATCACAACACAATGTCCTCACATTGTATTACAGTATAATTTATGATATTATTGTTATGTGTAGTACTAAAAACCACATATAACCTGTTTCCATGGGGAACCACATTCATAATTCAACTGAGGACACTTGGGATTCTTGTTCCCTGGCTCTTGGATTACAAATTCTACCATCTGTCAGGCAATGACAATAGAGAAGCTTCACCACCCCTGTTGGAAACCAGTACTGCTGGTGCTTCCCTGACATGACTTTCCCTCCCTGGTTTTGGTAACTGAAATCTCAGTCACCTCCTCTTGTACCATAGAATCAATGTCCTATTCAGAGGGAGCCCTCAAGTACAGGTTGTTTTTGAATATTAATTATTTAAAATCTCTGTTCTTTAAACAGGTGTTCCTCAAAGACAGCTGTTCCAGACCAGACCAGTGAAATTTGCTGTAATGAACGCATTCCTCAAGCACTATGTGTAAATTTTTGTAAATCAAATTATATTTCCCCAGTGGTTTAGATTATAAGTTCTCAGATGTGCTCCCACAGGAAAACTAAAATAGGCCTTGAGTCATCATAAAAATAATCCCCTTGGAGAGTATGGCAAACTAGCAGAAAACCAGTAATTTTGTAATAAAAATTATTAAATGCTGCATGGAAGACACAGGCAGGTCCCAACATATGAATGGTTTGTATTCCAAAAGTCCAGCTGTTAAATGGATTGTTTGGAACTCAGACCACATTTCCCCCTAAAAGTAATCTTCCAAGTAGTGGTTATATTTCTAGAATGGTCCGCAAAAATATACTTAACCCACAATGCACCTGTATTCACATAGTATTACAGCATTGCTCATGGCATCGTTATTATTACACGTGGTACTAGCCAAATGTAACATGATTCCATGGGGAAACACATTCATAATTCAAATGGGGACACTTGAGATTCTTGTCCCCTGGCTCTTGGACTCTCAATTTCTGCATCTACCAAGCAATGAGAATAGAGAAGCTGTACCCTTCATATCACAAGCCAGCGATGCTTATTGGTTGAGGAGGTGGATGGCTAGGACAAATAGGTTGAAAGCTTGTGATACTAGGGTAAGGAACGGCAGAATCTCAGAATTGAAAGGGCCCTCAGATACCACCAAATTCAACCCAAATGTGATGGAGAACACCTTCTATACTATGCCCAGCAAGTGATTGTCCATCTTTTGTCTAAAGAAAGCAAGTGAGAACCCACTGACTCCTGATAATAGTTCATGGCCCTTTTGTGTACCTGTAATTCTTGGATAGTTTTTCCCCTATGTATACTTCAAGACTTCACTAGTTCTCTGATCTCATCCATGTGGCCATATTCTCCAATGATGTGCATCTTGACCCATCTACATTGACACTATCTTATCCTGTGGAATCTTTGCCTACATCCTCACAAAAGTCTTTCCTCCTATTTTCCTAGTTCTCTCTGGGGCCAAGCCAAGCAAAACAAGTTTACTGCCTCTTCCACCTGATAGTACTTTAATTACTTGGGGCTCACTAAGATACCTGGATTTTTTTTTTCAGACAAACAGATCTCTAGGCATCCTTCTTCCATGTTGTACTTCAGAAGGTCGCTCTTTTTTTTTTTTTTTTGCTTTTTTTTTTTGGAGGGCAGAAGACTGGACAATTGCGGTTAAGTGACTTGCCCAAGGCCACACAGGTAGTAAGTGTTAAGTGTCTGAGGCTGGATTTGAACTCAGATCCTCCTGACTCCAGGGCCAGTGAGCTATTCACTGAGCCACCCAGCTGCCCCATGAAGGTAGCTTTTTTAACCTGGGTAGCACTTCACATTTTTTCCTCTTGAATTCAATCTTGTTTTCTTTAATCCAATGTTTGAGCTTGTTGAGATCTTTTTTGGATCTTGACCTGCTTAATAGTATAGAGCCAAGCCTCAATCCCTGGGGGATTCCATCGAAGACCTCCTTCCACATTGACATTAAGCTATTTAATAACAATTCTGGGGGTCCAGCCACTCAACCATGTCCTAATCCACCTGTCTCTATTGTCAGGGAGCCCATATTTTTCTTTCTCTTTCATAAGGATAACATGAGAGGCATTGCCAAATGCTGTGCTAAAATCTGGAGAAACTCTATTGACAGTATTTTCCAGATCTACTGTTCTAATAACCCTGACAACCAATAAATGAAATTAGTCCGGCATGACTTGCTCTCAATACAACCAGGCTGGCTCTTTGTAATAAAACCGCTGAAAAATCCAATATTGTGGCAAACTCTAAACATGTGGTGTTTATAGCAGTGCCCAATTTAAGACTGTTGGGTTCTAAAAGTTAATATGCGAAGGAGTAGGATGAGAACTGAGGGTAGAGGGGTAAGGCTGGGAACCTGAGCTCCAGAGTCTAGGTAGTAAAGAGATTAGGTTCTTCTTTCAGTGCAAAGACTTGTTCTCATGTTGGCTTCCTCAAGCCATAGGAACTATTCTTTCTGCTCACCTCTTGATGGACTACTTCAGTAGCCTCCCCATTGGTCTCCCTGCCTCCAGTCTTCCCCCTCTCCAATTCAGCATGTATATAGTTGCCAGATTGATATTTCCAAAGCATGGGTCTAACCAAACACTCGCGTGGCTGAAGAAGTTTC
Source organism: Pseudochirops corinnae (assembly GCA_028646515.1). Classification (NCBI taxonomy): domain Eukaryota; kingdom Metazoa; phylum Chordata; class Mammalia; order Diprotodontia; family Pseudocheiridae; genus Pseudochirops; species Pseudochirops corinnae. The sequence goes on from CM053585.1 coordinate 533,394,274, forward strand.
CATGACTCCTTCTTACCACTAAGACAAAATGCTAACAATTCTGTATGTCATTTACAGCCCTTCATGATTTTCTCCCAACTAATCTTTCTACACGTCTTTCCCATTGCTCCCCATCACATACTCTGTGTTCCAGAGAACCTGCTGTTCCCAGGGCATTGCATCTCCCTTCAAAGGCTGCCCATTTTCCACCCCGGGAATGGGGGCGCATTCAATATGCTGGAGGCTTCTTCTAAAATGGCTGTTGTTTTTCACATTTGTGCTGGCTACCTGTAGCCATCCATGCCTTCTATGGGATCTCTTTCAAATGACTTCTACCGTCTACTACAAGAAACCTGTATCAGTCCTCTCCATGATTAACACTTCTCACCACCACCACCCCAATTACTTTGCATATGGATTATAATGGATTTTATTAAAGTAAAAACCTCGCAGATGAGAGAAGTCCCTCTGCCAATGCAGTTCCTCTGCACCTTCTCTCTGTCACATTCTTAGAGAATTGCCTAGAGCACTGAAAGTTTAAATAACTTGCCAGCTGCGATTACCTGGCATGTGTCAGAATCAGCCCTTGAACCAAGGACTGCTAGCTCTGAGGACAGCTTTCCAGCCACTACTTCTCTGTGTGCATGTAGTTCCCACCGTAGTGGAATATAAAACCTTGGAGGGCAGGGACAGTTTCATCTGTGTCTGTGTATCCCCAATGCTTAGCATAATGCCTGACATATGAAGGCATTTAATAAATTCCTGATGAATTTAATTTAATTGAATGTCCTTTCTATTTGGGGGAATTAAAAGGCCCCTTCCTTTGTTTCTTCTTCTCTCTCCTCTCCCTCCTCTTCCTGTCTCTCCTCCTTCTTCTCTCTTCTTCCTCTTCCTCCTCCTCCTGCTAGTTCTTCCCCTCCTCCCATTTCTCCTCCTTCTCTTTCTCCTCCTCTCCCTCCTCCTCTCTCTCCTCTTACCTCTCCTCCTCCTCCTTCTTCTCCCCCTCTTCCCCCTTCTCCTCCTCTCTCTCCTCCTCCTTCTCCTCCTCCTCCTTCTCCTCCTCCTCCTTCTCCTCCATCTCTCCTCTCCCTTAGATTCTATAGCAAAGTCTCTCTGGAGTCTTTGCAGGGAAAGGACCGAGGTCAGATTCACCCATGTTTCAGAACAAAGTCACACTTATGCTAATAGTTCCTTTAGAAGTGGGCAAGGGAGGCAAAACAGACCTGGATCTTGGGAGACTTCTGGGATTTGGGGATTTTGCTCATCTTCTGAAGCAAGGAAAACTTCAGTGTTTGGGACTAGAGTGGGGCTATAGAGACCAAAAGGAGGACAACATCCAGGGATGAGGGGGATGGTGGGATTTTCCCTGGCCACATGGTGGATCTTATCCCTTTCTCCTGCCTTATTCAGCTGGATGTGATGGGCATCCATGTCAAGCCATATTCTTTTATAAGGTTAAAAGCTGCACCTGACTGATCTAACTTGATTTCCCATGAACACCTATGGTTAACCCTGTCCTGTGAATTTCATCGTGTACTTCTGTTCATGGCATCTCATGTTTCTCTTGAGCTACAGCAGTTCTGCTTTGCTCATAGACCACAGTGCCTTCTTTGACATCAGCATGCTATTCTGAGAAGTCCTGTGCCAGTGTCTCCCATGTCTCATGAAACTGTGAGACTTTGAGAGACCTGGGGAAATATTTGAGGGCCTTTGAGGCCATCGAATGCAACCCTCTTATTTTACTGATGTAAAAAGTGAGGCCGAGAGTGGTGAAGTAGTTTACTCAAGGTCAAACAGGTAATAAGTGTCAGAGGGGGAACTTGAATTCTGCCTCTAAATTCAAGGGAAGGAGTGTATTCCAGTGTATGGAGCAGGTTGGACAAAGACATGGAGATGGGATACTGTGGACAGGGTACAACAAGTAGATGAATGTGGCTGTGTGATCTTGAGTAAGTGAGTTCATTCTTCTGTTTCTCCCTATAAATGACAATGTGGTTGGATGAAGTCCCATCCCTGACCTAAACAGTCTTGAGTTCCTCAGTCTGTACCAGGGTTTTACCTAGTCCTTATTGTATATCATCTAAGGCTTAAATACCAAAAACTAGATTTAAACCAAGTTAGAGCAGGAAGCTTCATAGAATATTCTCTGCAATAAGGAAAAAATAGCATTAGTAGCATTACAAATGGCATACATTGGTTTTCTAATTACCTGTCTTTAACAAGATAGCGCCGTGCATGAGCAGTAATTCTGTTGACCTAGTTTTCCTTCCTTTCTTCTTCATCCGAATGGCACATTTGGGGGGCAGATCTCTATCAATCTTATATGCATATTTTAAAGCATCCTTTTATTCTAAGATGTCTCCAATTCTCTTGTCTATTTCACATCCCCAAATTGCCAATTACTTGTCAGGGACTGCTGCAAATTGTAGCCTGTCAGGATGGTAGGGGGAAGAATTGGAAAATCCAGTATACAAGTCTAAATAGTGTAGGATTTAACGCTGAATAGACAAATTCAGATGAGAAGTCTGCTCTGGAAGATGCTTTAAAATTGTCCCTATTTACTCCTCTGGGATCATGATTGCTGAGCGAGCGGCAGATGGGGAGTGAGGCACAATTTCCACCTGTCAGAAAAAATTAATAGTCTTTCAGGTGCTGCCTCATGCCTGTGTGTCAGTGTTATAATACGATATTCTCCCCTGTGCTAAGCTGCTTCCTGATCCCAGATAGTTCTGCAATAAAAAAAAAAAGAAGAAGTTATGTATTGGGAGCTCCAACAGAAATTCAAAAGCTGTTTGGTTTAGTCACATCTCATAATCATTGAAAAGGAGATGGGCAATAGCATGCCAGATGACACTCTTTCCAAAGAGGATATAACTGACATGTTGACTCTTTCATTCCCAACCTTCTTCTTAATTCTTTTTGACTTAAAAATCATAGTCAGTTTCCAGGTTGGACCATTCCACTTAGTGTCTCAAGTCTGGTGGTGGCTCCTCTGAATGCTTCTTGGGGAGCAGATGGAATCAGTGAAATTTAGAGTAGCTGTTGCTTTTCCTTCTACCTAAAATCTCCCTGTCATTATTCAGGAGGTATGATTCCTTCCAGGGGCCCATGCTCTTGCTGTTGAATTTCCCTGTCTTCCACCTTATATTTCAGAAAGATTAGAGTAAAAAGATTCTAGAACTTGAAGGGTCCTTGATTCAATTCATTAAGGTCCATGTTGTTGGGGATATAGACAAAAAAAATGAAACAATCTCTGCCCTCAAGGTGACATTCCACTACCCAGAAGGGAAACACTACTTAGATAAACAAAACTAAGGGCAATCAGGAAAGCCCACTTGTAAGAGGTATCATTTGAGCTGAACCTTAAAAGCAACTAGAGATTATAAGAGATGAGGAGAGAGAATACTCCAAAATTGGGTACGTAATCTGTGCAAAATCGTAGAAATGGGAGATGGAATGTAGAGATCATCTATTAACCAATAAATCTATCATCAATAAACATTTATTAAGCACCTACCTACTATGTACCAGGCAGGGTGCTAAGAGCTGGGGATACAAAAAGAGCAAGACAGTCCCTGCCCTCAAGGAATTTACAATCTACCGGGGATAACACAGGGCTATTTACAAAGGAAGCTATATACATGACAAACAGGAATGAAATAACAGAGGGAAGGTGCTGGAATACAGAGAGATAGGGAAAGACTTTCTATAGAAGACAGGGTTTTAGCTGAGACTTAAATGAAGCCAGAGAAGTCAGTAGTCAGAGTGGGGGGATGGGGGGAACAATGTTCCAAGTATGGGAGATAATCAGAGAAAAATGCCCAGGGACGGAGGGTCTTGCCTATGGGTCAGGAGGCCCATGTCATGGGATTGAAGAGTACAAGGAGGGGAATATGATGTAAGAATGGTAGGAAAGAGCTGGGTTGTGAAAGTCCTTGAATGCCAAGCAGAGTATTTTGTATGTGCTCCTGGAAGCCATAGGGAGCCACTGCGGTTTATTGGAGAGAGGAGGAGTGTGTAAGTGACATGGTGTAATGGTAATAGAATTTGGAGATGCCCCTGTATTGGCCTGGTTTTGGGGTTGAGTGTTAAAACCCAGAGCTTGTGAATCCCACTTGTGGGATGGACTTGTTGATGTGAAGAGAGAGGGCTGAACTGGGAGGAGTTGTGAATTGGGAGAGAGGCTCAAGCTGAGGAGGCCAGAATGACTTTTGAAGAGCAGTATCCAGTATGGTGGAGCCTGAATTGCTGAGAGAAAGACTGCTGAGAGCCGTTGGAACTGCCCAGGACTTTTGAGAGCTGCCACCTGGAGCTGCCAAGAACTGAGAAGGCATGGCTGTGATGCTGGTATTTTGTCTGTCTGTTTTGATGTTGTTTTGCGAGATTCACCTGCTGGTGAAGGACAGTGCTGCTGTTGTAGAGGTCCTGGAACCTTGCTGTTGGTTCAGAAGCCCTGAAGGAGAATTTTCTTGTATGTTTACAGAAATCCTGGGAGAGGACCTTGCTGATGTTTTCAGGGATTCTAGGACCATTCTACAGGCAGAGAGTGACTTGATGAGGACACTGGCTATGTCTCCCCAGGAACTGAGATTGCTGAGGGCTTGTCTCAGGAGTGAAGATGAAAGAAGGGCCTTTCCCTGGGTATTCAATGCTGAGATGATATCTTAACCTTGTTGTAACTTAAGGGTGGATGGTCTTTTGTGCTCTCCTGCCCCTTTTGAGATTCAGGGGTGGGAAGCTTTTGAGTTTTTTGTGCTCCGTGATTGACTAGATGAATGCACATTGTTTATGATTGGAAACTAATCTCCATTTGAGAGGACAGACTTTGTTGACTGACTAAATGTACTGCCCAGGAGTAGGCTATTTGTACTGGCCAGGGGTGGGATACTTGGACCTTGATACTTTGCAATTGACTTGAGAACTTACTTCCTAAATGAACAAGTTACACTGTATTTTGACTTACTCTGTTCTGTGAATGTTTGCTGAATAAATGGGGTTTGCTATGCTGGTAATCCAAACCTTGAAAGTTGCCTTTGCTTGGCATTACACATGGTCAGACCCGGGCATTAGGAAAAATCACTTTAGTGGTTAATTGAGACTGGAATGGGAGAGACTGGAGGCAGGCAGTGCCCCCAGCAACATAGTTCAACTCCTTTATTTTACAGATGAAGCAACTGATTTCCAGACATACTTCTTCATGATTATACTGCTAAGAAATGGCTAATTGGAACTGGAACTCAGGTCTATTGACAACCAGGTCAGCACTTCCCCCACTATGCCCCAGATAAAAGACAAACACGTAATTCATTTCTCTTGTCTAATTTTATTCAAATCATCAACTACAAGATAAGCAGTCTCTTGTCTCTACTGCTAAAATGGCAGCCTAGTCCAGGAGGGACATTATACTATATAAACATTGTCATTAGTAAACAGTAGATGATAGGGGGAAAAATCAAGTCAAATGAGAAATTTATGCTCTAATGTTCATTTTTGCATCATGAAGGTGCCAATATAGATTTCATGAATATTGTGTGCAGACTTTAAAAAATATTGTTTTTCTTGTTGTTTAAACGAAAACAAAGACAAGCAGCAGCATCATTGCATAACTAGCAAGCATCTCTAAAATGTAGGGGCATGGTGTTCAACATACCTTAACCACCCTGACATAATGGAAACATAGGACAGGACCAAGATGCTAAAATGAAAACATAGTGGCGATAAACCTTAAAAGAGAAGTTCTTGTTGTCACTTGTCAGATATTCAAAGCTTACGATGATAGCAGACACTGCTTTGGATAAGGCTGTCCTATTAACATTATGAATACATTTTTAACTAAATCCCACAATAAAGCCACAAACCCTATCCATCAATTTGTCTGACCAATCAACCATGGATAACCTAGTTCCTAAGTAACTCATTGCCCCCAGGAACATTGTTTCACCTAATGTTGTGTTTTGAATAGAGTCGATTAGTGTTAGGTAGAGTATGCCTGCATAATTTTTGTCTTAAGGAAAAGAAACAGATTAAGGAAAACTCTAATACTTTTAAATCTTTCAATCCTTAAGCCTTTGGTGCAGCTGTAGGCCAGGTCTATGAAAAAATAGGAATACAATTCCAATATAGCTCATACACCTAGAAGATAGCTATAGGGCTTACTATGACAAACTATGTATCTAAAGGGCCTAATTCTGTCCAGTCCTTTATCGAGTAAAACTCCTAGAGAAAGGTAGAATTAGGCTCATAGATGGGATCAAGATAATCCACTCCCAGGAACGACTGTGAAGGTATTTTAGGAGGTTGGTGAAGAGCTCCTATTTTTTTATTCCTTATCTTGTGACCACAAGAAATCACTGGCATTTTGGAGCTCATAAACGGGAATGTTGTACAACACTGGACATATCAATTGAAGGCATTAAAGCACTTCATTTAGAGACAATTTTCAGCACTCAAGATGTAAAAGAGAAAAAAATGCATTGGTCATTGCTACCTCGATGAACAAACTCAGTGCAAACAAGAAAACTTCTGATTTCAGCTTTACAGTTAGTCACAGCCTAGGAGAATGAACAGTAAATGATACACGACCACATCCTTTAGCTTGCTCTTCAGCCTTCACCAAAACACACGATGATTATTTCAAAGCAAAAGAGCTGACAAAAACAAGAGAAAGAACTACCAGGAAGATAACAATTCATAGAACCCCTTTTATAGGTAGCAGGATAATTTGCTAAAATGGCGGTCTCATTCAAGAGGGCCATGTATCAATAGAATAAAAGCTCTCTGAGATTAAAAAAAACTGATTCATTTTTAAAAAATATTTTTTGTTCCCAGCACTTTGCCCAGTGCCTAGCATATAGGAGGCATTTAATAAATCCTTGTCAAAAGAATGGATGGAACCTAGTATAACCATGGTACTGGTAAATGGTTGAAACAAAACCAACCATTGAAAGTACATGGTTTTGGAGATTAATGAAAGTCTATTCTTACCTTCATTTTAGTTGCTTCCACATAGCTGAGGATCCTTATTTAATTTCATGACCGAGGTTTTAAGTTTTGAGGCCTAGGTTGGGCCTACTCTCTCCTTCCTATCTAAAGTGAGAGTCAGTATGGAAAGAGTGCTGGCATTAGAGTCAGGAGACCTGGGTTAAAACCCGAGTTGTGACATTTTGTGACTTTTCCTCTCTGAACCTCTGTTTCCTCATCTGTAAAATGGAGACAATAATATTTGTACCACCAAGCTCAAAGGGTTTCATAAGCATTAAAACATGATATAAATGTGAATTATCAGTATCATGTGTTAAGTGGTGCTTGCCCTCCAAAGGGAGGGAAGATAAACATTGTCTGATTAGGCCCTGTGTCTTATGGTGGTGGAAGCAGATTCATACTTGAGGGTTACACCAAAACAAAACAGGACTCAGAGCAACACAAGAATGTGGTCCAGAAGACCAGGATGAAAGAACATTCTTGGGGCTGTTAATCTTTGATGGAAAAAGGAAAACACAACTTACTAACAAATATATACCCTACTAAGTCATTTGAGGGTTTAAAAAAAATCTATAGGTAGGCTAGAACAGATCAGTGCCATGTTGAATTTCAATCATTTGCCACAATAAAAAGTCCACATAAAAAGTTATCTCTTTCATATAAATATCTTGAATCATTCCTCTATTTAAAAATACCTTTAGCATGCTTCTAGGGCCACCAAAGATCTAGGTGAGAGCTATCTGTGCAGAGCCTAACTGCTGGGGGACAGGTGCAAGGTCAGACTCCTGGATCGACAATGCCCAACTCATCTCTCAACCATTCCCTGAACTGTTAATGTGAATCTTTTGTGATTATGACTGTTAAGCATAAGAACCATAATTCTTATGGTTAGGAGTCTTATGAATCCTTTAAAGAGGGAATGGCTGGCTGCTTAATACCCAGGACCCTTGCTCTACCCCACCCTCCAAGAGAACTCCTCTCAGACAACTGTCCTGGAGAAGATATCTGAACCACAACAGCAGCAGTGATGATATTCTCAGGATTCTGTTGCCTTTGCTTTTCCAGACTTTGGAGGCACTTTTAAGAGTACACTAAGCAATTTAATTTTAAGGTGATGCTAGCATTTCCTAATAAGCATCTGAAGAAGAGCATCTCTGTAACAAGGCCCCAGATGTTCTTGCTTGGGAAGTTTCTGCTCAGTGGGATTTGTGGTCTGGGGCCTTCCTGAGCAATGGCTACATGTCTCTACCTAGAAGGTCAATCTCATCAAGGAGGAAGTCCATGTCCTCACGGCTCACTTGGGGGCTGATCACCACCTGGCGGAAGAAGTTGACCTTGCCCTGATGTGGCTGGTAGCCCACCATCATGCTTCCCTTCTTCATCATCCTCTCTTTGATGGCAGGGGCAACCTGAAGGATTAAGGGGGGAGAAAACAGTAAAGCAAACAGGTTATAACTAGACACTTCTCATCACTGGATCAGCATTTTTCAGGTGCCTACCCTGGGTAGACCACTTTCCTCTGTGTTTTCTGGTTATTTAAAAAAAAAAAAGAAAGACACAATTCCTACTTTTCAGTTGCTTCTTCTATAGCTACAAAATCATACTTTGGAAGGAATCTTTTAAATAAGTGCTTTTAAATAATGTATTTTAAAAAGTCACCTTAATAAATTTAAGATGGAGGAGGTATGGAAAGATGACAGTTTCTATGAAAATGATCTGGGAGATTTAGCGGAGCCAATAGGAACCAACAATGTGAAATGATAGTGAGAAAACATTAAGGTGATCGATCACAGGCTATAGTGAGAGGTGCAGTCTCCAGGAACAGGTAAGTGATGCTTTTGCTGTTCTCGGCCTCATTCAGACCATGTCTGGAGCATTGTTTTCATTCAGTTCTAGGCACCACACTTTAGGAAGGACATTGACAAGCTATAGAGCATCCAGAGCAGGTGACCTGGATGGTAAAGAGGTTTAAGATCATGATATATGAGGATCAGTCAAAGGAATGAACTGGGAAGGAAATGCATTTGATAATGAGCTAGCTTTTACAAGCACTTTAACGTTGGCAGAGCATATTAACTCATTTGATCACTGCGACAATCTTGAAGTAGATGTTATAATTATTCCTATTTTACAGATGAGGAGCCAGGGGCAGAGAGCAGATCAGATGATTTGCTCAGGGTCTCATAGCTAGTAAAGATCAGAAGCAAGATATGAACTCAGCTCTTCCTGTTTCTAAACCCTTCTCTCTATTCACTGTGCTACCTGGCTCCTGAAGTACTGAAGATGTGTTAGGCACCATGATAAATGCTGAGGATACAAATACAGATAAGCAAGATAGGTCTTGCCCTCAAAGAGCTTACATTCTAATTTGGGAAGACAATACATGTGTATATTTGTGTGTACATGTACACACATACATATATAGTGGCCAAGGAAGGGTTGACAAGGGTCAGCAAGTATTGATACCTACCATGTTTTGAACATTGTGCTAAATGGTTCCTGCCCTCAAGAAGCTTATAGTTTAATGACAGGGACATCATGCAAGTATATATGCCTATATAAAATATAAACAGTACCAATGGAAGGCAATTCTAAAGGTCTTCTGGTAGCATTATTTAGGTCAATGTTTTTAAAGTAGCAAGGGGGAGCAGGTAGTGACAGTTAGCCATGGATTAGCTTGATGGGTCTGAGTCTTCCTTAATAAGGTGAATGTTCACCATTCAGAAGCCCAGGGCCCTATGGTGGGATATTGGGTTGTTCAGATGGAGATAGAGGCCAGAGTGTATGAGGATGGCAACATGAATGGAGTCTGAGAAGAAGGAAGACTTAGGAGAGGCAGAATTGCTATCTTCAAGTATCTGAAGAGCTACAATGTAGAAGTGAAAACATTTGACTTAGTTTTCAAGTGGGAAAGACATGGCAGCCAAGGTCAACATCCAGTTAGAACATAAACTTGTTTCTAAAATCTTTTGGAGAGGAATAATGTAAGATTATGAGCAATAAGGAATAGTGGAAACTAAATCTCCTGTAAAGAAAGTTTGACAAGAGACCTAACTAGAGGGCATTTAAAGATGGAAAGAAAACAATAAACAGATGAAAGATGAAAAAGATTTGCAAAGATGTTTATAGCCAAGTCTTTTCACTATCAAGAAGAACTCACCCAACCACATTTGGACTCTTAACACTGAAGTCCTGGATGTACTTATAGATATGGCACTGAAAAGAACAAAGAGAGCAACAGGATGTAAACCAGACTAAATGGGCATGGAGGAGGAAATGTGAGGACATTGAGTTCTCAAGGTTTCTTTAACTAGAGAAGATTTGTAAATGTGTGGGAAACCGAAGGCTTTATTACTACAAAAAGATCATCAAGGACTATCAACCTATGTGCCGACTTTCCCATCTATATATATAGAATCTATATGAGAATAATCTATTCACAGATTGAGGACATCTTTACTTATCTATTCAAAGGAAACAGGCAGAACTTCACAGGGAATATTCCACACTACAGGCCAAATCAAAAGGGGTAAAGAATATGTGATTCCACTAGGCTTATGGTTTGGTGACTATAAAAATCCATCTTGCTCAGCATAGTAAACTGCTTCTGTAAGTACTCTCCTCTAACAATGAGATCCCACCTATATGTGATAATTATGCAAGTTTCTTTGAAAGGCACAATGACATGTCCTTGTTCAACAACCCTCTGACTACTGATATTAGATAAGGCATAAAACAAAGAGATGTATGCTCACCAAAGCATAAGTTCATCAAAGATGATCACCATGATCATGGAGGTGAATCAAAGTAGAGTAATTCCCTATCGATAATGGCAAAATTTTCCAAGCCTCCTGGATGAGATCTATAATTACTCAAATAAGTTTGTGTAACTATCCATCTAGGAACAACCTATTGGATGAAAAATGGCTATTTACTAGACACTGATATGTAATTGGAAAGAGAGGATGCTCATAATGATGAGATTACAGATCCATGGAAGTTAAATGTGCACACATGCACACACACACACACACACACACACACATACACACACATGCTGAGAGGGAGCTTCCAAGTTACTTATTAGGAGATATCCTCAATTGGTAAATGAATCAGAGTTACCATTTGATATAAGCTCCCTTGGTCTATATTAATTTATATCATATTCCAACAAAGCAAGAGATACCAAAATGAAAACTGGGGTTACAAAAAGTGAAGAGTGAAACAAGAAAATCTCTTTGGCATTACTGTTTCTACCAGAAACACACATGATAAAGGTCTCACCAGACAATCCCCAGGCCATTCACTCAGAAGCAATGTTTCATGGTGACATGGTATTTTTTAACAAACTGCTGTGCCCTTCAAAGCTCTGTGCCCACATCACTGTTACGGATGCTGTAAATGTCCCTGGCTTACAGTCAGTTTTGCATTCAAAGCAGGCATATTCTTGGCTCCAGACTAATTTGCTTTTGCCTATTCCTGTTTGTCTTTTCTATGAACCTACCTTCTCAGAAAGTGTTGGGTTGTTTAGTTTTTTTTTACCTTATTCCAAGTCTCAGCATTTTAATTACAGTCCACAATATGTCCACACTATGAAATGAGTTCATTATCATAATGAAGTGTCAGTTATAATTTTTTCTTGTAAACAAAAAAGGAAGATTTCATCTGAGAATTGAAACAAAAAAATCAAAAGAGAGAGTGAGAGAAAGAGAAAGAGAAGGGGAGAAGGGGAGAGGGGGGGGAGAGAGAGAGAGAGGGAGAGAGAGAGAGAGAGAGAGAGAGAGAGAGAGAGAGAGAGATTGGGAGAGAGAGATGGGGAGAGACAGGGAGAGATAGAGAGATGGGGAGAGGGAGAGAGAAGAGAGACAGAAAGAGAAAGAAGAGAGGGAAGAAAGGGAGAAAGAGGGAGAGAAAGAAAGAAAGGGAAGAGAGAAAGAAGAGAGGGAGAAGTAAAGGTGACAGTCGGATCATGGGAATTGGATGGTTCAATAAAAGGGGACAGTTTCATAGATAGATAGATGAATAGATAGATGGATAGATAGAGTATTTACACATGCCAGGTACTGTGCTAAGTAGTGAGAATACAAACACAAGAACATAAGGCAGTTCATTCCCTCCATCCTTTCCCATCTCCAATCCATCCTACAGAGAGCTTCCTGATCACACCACTTCTCTGCTCAAAACAGCCTTTACACGGTGGAGGGGTTTTCTAGTGCCTCTTCCATGTCAATGTAGTGGACAGATTGGGGGATTGGAAATGGGGTATGGGTTCAAATTTACTCTGCCATTTATGACCTTGTGACCTTTGACAAGCCCTTTCACCTGTTCTGGCTTCAGTTTCCTTATTTGCAAAAGGAAGGGAACAGCTCAGAGGATTTCTAAAGTTTCTTCAATATCTAAACTGTGAAGTTCTTCAAGCATCTGGAGTTTCATCCATATGGATATTCCTGTCAACAATAGGAATCAACAATTTCAAACCTAGATCAAAATCTAGGACCCTAATTTTAGAAGTGAGTAGTTACTTAGGCAAGTTATATTCTCTCTGGCCTCAGTTTCCTCATCTGTGAAGTGAGATCATTGGACTAAATAGCCTCTGAGGTCCTTTGGGGATCTACTTCTATAGAATTCTGAAATTTCTAGGCATCATGTTGGTGTTTATTCAAATAACCCAGATTGTAAACCCTCTGTGGCATAGCAGACCATCACCGGAAGATGGTGGATCCCCCCAAATACATCAAATAGTGACCAAACATCCGGTGATGAGCCTCTCAAAACTTATCTAGGCTGCTTCTCGGACAATATACATCCAATCTGTTTTCTGACCTATACTCCTCACAGCTTGGTAGGATCAATCTACATGGTACTCTATAGGTGCAGAGGTCCTTTGGAAACCTATATAACTCTTGAAAAATGCGGCTCTTTATGGGCATGTCAGAATTTGAACTCAGGTTTTCTATTCACAGACATTCCCAGACTTATTTGGCCTACTGCTCCCTTTCCAAAAAAAATTTTAAAAATTACTCAGCGCTTCCCTGGAAATCTATTTTTGTTTTAAAAATTTGCATAATTTCAAATATATACACATACATATGCATATGTTAAGTGATGTATCTTAAATTTAACAATTTATTGTAAATTTGTTGGCTTTTTCCTGTATTGAAATTTTGATGATGCAATATTGTACAAACAAGCCATTACATGCACATATTCCTGCTGATGCATGCTAGACTTTCCAACAATGCACAAGACACTTGCCTGCCAACACTTTCTTGTTAAGACCTGTCAGAGGACTTGACCATTGATCAATTATGACTTGCATTTTGTGTGTTTATTTGGGAAATAATATTAATCACTACGACTTTAACTCTGTTACACAACACATGAAACATATATGGATAATTTTTCAAAATTTTCTTATCTTTTCTTCTTTCCTTATGCTTTCACCACCCCTTTATTTTATTCAATGTCCTCCAATTGCACCTGAGGCTACTACTGCCTCTTCCGCCACCACATCATTCCAGTATCCCCCATGGGGCAATATCACCCACTTTGGAAACCCATTCTCTCCATCTAGTTCATCATTGTCTTAGAAGGGCAAGGGCATGTCCATTGCATTTTTAACAAACTTCAGGAAAGTGATCCCCATTTTTTTATCCATTTGTTTATTTAATGAAAATTTACCTCTGCCCCTCAATTAATTCATAGATCTTTTAACATAGCACCCTATACTGTAAGCTCTCAGTAAATGTTAGTCAAATTGCTGTTGAGTTCAGAGCACCATAAAGGGATTTGTTAAGGTAATAATCTAGTTGGGAAGACAACACATAAGCAAATTAGGGACAGCTATTGCAGAATCTCAGAGGCTGTCTGGTCTAAGCTGATAAAGAATTCCCTCTGTAACACAATGAACAAGAAGGCATCTGATTGAAACCTGCCAGGGATGGGAGAGAATCCATTCCTCAGAGCACCATGCTAGATGCTGGAAGAGATGCCCAAGCTTTCATGGAGCTTATAGTCAAGTATAGGAAGTTTATAAATATGGGTGAACACATAGATATGTGGGTGGTGAATGTTGCTGGGGGAAGGCAATTGTAGAGGGAGGTCAGTGGTCAAAATATTTCCATGAGGAGGGTGAAAAATCATAATCCTCACAGTAACAATTGAATTCAATAAATATTTAACATTTTATTTTTAATTTATGGAATAAAACAAGTATTTCTATAAGATAGTATAATAAAAATATATGACTGCACATGAAACTGACAATCCGTTACGTACAACTTGCTATTTCTTTGAAATATATACTAAAGTTATCATGTAAATTTCTTTTCTTCCTTCCCCTACCAACCACCCTGCCCTAGAGATGGCTACCATTAGCCACAAATGTGTGTGTGTGTGTGTGTGTGTGTGTGTGTGTGTGTGTGTGTAAAATCATTCTATACATACTTCTATTTATCAGCTCTTTCTCTGGATGCAGAGAGTGTCTTCCATGAGATGTTCTTTGTAGTTAATTTGGGTATTTATAATAGTCAAAATGACTTTTATTAAGTATCTGCTAGGAACAAAGTAAGAGGCAGCATTGCTTAATGAGTAGAGTTGGGTTCAAATCCTTCAGACTCTTACTAATTGTGCAATCGGAGGCAAGTAAATTCTCCTCTCTGGGTCTCAGTTTTTTCATGTACAGAATGATGGGATTGGACTTCAGGATTTCTAAGGTCCTTTCAAGTTGTAAATCTAGGATTCTATCTATCATCAGCATTGCATGGAGTTTCTATATTGGAAAAAAGCTCCTTACACTGATGGAAATCACTGGCAAGGGTGGGTGGGGGAACCCCAGGCACTGGGGATATAAATGACAAGAATGAGACAATTCCTACCCACAAGAAGCTTATAGGATGCATGCAGGCACCCGTTTTTTAATATGATCAAAAAAGGTGTTGGATACAGCAAAGTTTTTAGACCAATTAGAGCATGAGAAAGTTGACTGTCTTTGTACTTGCCAATAATAAAGGATCTTTACATAATAATAAATTTAGAGAACATCAGGGGCATTAGTGGTTTTCTAGTCCATCACCCTCCTCCCCTCCCCCCCCCCAGTTCATAGATGAAGTGAGGTTCAGAGAGCCTCACACCGGTCCAAACTCACATAGGTAGTAAATAGGGCTTTTCATTCAGAAAACAGGAGGGCCAGTTCATGGGTAAACAACTTGGAACATCTTTTTTCCCACCTAATTAAAACATTTATTTTAGCTGACAACAGTATTAGATCACACTTGTACCAGATGCTGTATTCACACAAGAAAGGCATCTATATGTACAAATGAGATGCAGACCCCCGAATCTAGCCCTCCACGGAGCGTTTGGAGCCCAAGAAAGCAATTTGGCAGGAATGAAATTGCTTTTCCACCTCGCCAATTACTCTATGCCTGGTTTTCCTTCAAATTGTAAATCAAATTCTTCTTGTGTAGTTCAGGGGACAGGTCCCGGCATTTTGAGTGGAGAAAGTTGCTGACACCCCCGTGAGATGGTTCAGTGTCTTCATCCATGCCTCTCCATCGTTTTCTCCAGGGTTATAATTTGTAAAAGTCAGACTCCAACAATAACTGTGCCCTTGCAAAAAGCATCCTGTCACCTCCCAAGGGAGTCCCAGCCCATGTACACCAAGTTTTATTTAACTTTTAAAGCTGCTTAAATCTGTAAAAAAAAAGTCTCTGAGCAAGAAAGAGTCATTGACAGTGAGTAAATGGCTAAGCAGTAACCTGACCAACTCATGCTTTTGGGGTAAGACACCATTAAGATAGATACCTAAAAATACAAATTATAAGACAGATTCCCTTCTTCATGGGGTGCTTGTGATGTTCACATAGGACTCTGTCTTATGTATCTGTATCTATATTATATTATAGGTTATAGCTATATAATGCCTAATCTGTATGAGATCTAAAGCTGGAAGGGCCCTTTAGAAAGTCTTCATGTTGAAGACCTCCATTTTACAGTAGAATTGAAGTGACTTAAGCAAAGCCACACAGAGAATCCTTGCTCTAGAGTTGGAAGGGACCTTGGAGGGTCTTTTGTCTAGCCCCTTCATTTTACAAATGAAGAAACGGAGGCCAAGGGAGGGTAAGTGGCTTGCCTGGTCATTTACTCATAGTTATTAAGTGAAAAAAAGCAGCATTTGAACCAACAGCCCTGTTTCCAATCCAGTGCTTTTTCCATTGCGCCATCTTGCCTCCCAATGTCAGAGTTAGGATTTCAATCAGATTTCCTCACTTTAGACCTCTGGACTGTAAGCTTAAATGTTTTCTGCATGATTACATGGTGTTTCCTTTTGTAACCAGGAAGAATTCTATAATGTTACCCTTGTTACCACTGAGGTTACTGTAGCCCATGTGAGTTTATTCCCCTTAAACTCATTTCCTTGTCTGCCTTCCTACTCCCTCAAATGAACTGGGCCCTCCAGCTGAGCTGGCTACCTAACCCTATCTAGGAGGCTTCTGGGAGTATCTCTGATCCTCCTGATTAAGATGATTCTCTGAGATCACTGGTTCAAACTTTCACCAGCATGCTTCCTACCAAGATTGTTAGTTGAGAATCATTTTAATTGGTTGGCTTTAAGTAGCATTTGTAATAAGATGTCACAGAAAGAACAGTTAGTATCAAACCATTCCTCCAGAGAGCCCATGATACATTTTCACACAAGCACATACAAAGTCTAGGGGGATATGGGCACAGGCTTAGAGAGAATATGTGGCAGAGCCCAACTCTCAACTTCTGAGTGTGAGAAGTCACTTCTCTTTGGGCACTCTAAGCATGATCTAGTTTCTTTGCTGGGAACCCAATCTTTGGGTTGCCTGCCAGTTAATCTTTGGTTTCCAATATACTTAAACTATCTGGGCAGACACTACCCCCAGCTGATCTGCCAATGCAGTGAGAACACTAGAGGCAAGATGGAATCCTCCCAACCTTTGAAGCTCCCAAGGTCCTCCTCCTGTGAATGGGGGAGGAGAGGAAGGAGATCAGACCAAAGCTGAAGCCAAGGCCACTCCTTTCTCTATCTGGAGGAGGAGATACCACAACTAAGCAGATAAGAAGGCAGATGAGGACTTGGAGAAGCAAATTTAAGGAAAGTGCATTTCAGATATGGGGCACAGACTGAAGGCAGGAACATGACAGATAAAAAGGGGATCCAGTCGACTAGACTGCAGAGCCCATAAAGGAAGCCAGAGAGGGACCTGAATGACAGATGAAAGAGGCTTTTAAACAGGTGATGACATCATCAGCTGGCCAGGGATGGGTGTGGCAGGGCACAGTCCTCTGATCTCCACTTTGGGGGAGTGGATTGTTTGAGCTTAGGGGTTCTGAGTTGCAGTGGGGCTAAAACCGATTGTCTGCCCACACTATAGCACCATTAGTGGGCTGTCCAAGAAGACCAAAACAGGTCTAGAAAACAGAGTTTCTATACTTGCTGGGCCTGGGAGTGGACACTACCCTCTACCTGAGTGACTTAAAGAGACCCAGTCTCAAAGAAAGAAAAATAAAGATTCTTAAGGGGAGAGCTGAAAGAAGAACAGTTTGGAGAGTTTATGTTGTACAGTGTTATATCTCACACAGCACTTGGCATATAGTAGGAGCTCAATGAACGTGTGAACAAATGATTGAGTTAATAAGATTCAAACACAGTACTTTGCTCTAGCATTCAAGATGACCATCTCCTTGTTTATATGACATAAACATTGAGCTTTCCTGATAACATCCCTATTGCATGTATAAATATATTTCCTTCATTAATAAATCTCATTTACTGAACCAGCTACAGCATGCAGCTGTGGTAGAGAAAGGGAGGGAGGGAGACACGCTCAAACAGAGACAGACAGACCGATAGAGACAGAGACACAGAAAGAGACAGTGATACACAGAGACAGAGACAGAGGGTGAAGGGAGAGACAGAAAGAAAAACAGAAAGAGATATATTTCTCAGATATATAGGGAATTTAATTTATAAGAATACAAATCATTTCCTAATTGATAAGTGGTCAAAGGATATGAAGAATTTTCAGTTGAAGAAATCAAAGCTACCTATAGTCATATGAAAAAAATCACTATTGATTAGAGAATGCAAATGAAAACAGCTCTGAGGTACCACCTCCCACTATCAGAGCAGCTAATATGACAAACAAGAAGAATGATAAATGCTGGAGGGGATGTGGGAAAACTGGAAAAAATAATGCATTGTTGACAGAGTTGTGAACTGATCTGGTCATTCTGGAGAGCAATGTGGAGCTATAGTTGTAGAGCTATAAAACTGTGCATACTTTTTGATCCAGCAATCCCACTGCTAGGTCTATACACTGGGAGAGAGGGGGAGAGAGAGAAAGGAAGAGAGGGAGGGAGAGAGAGAGGGAAAAGGAGAAGAGAGAAGACGAGAGGAGAGGAGAGGAGAGGAGAGGAGAGGAGAGGAGAGGAGAGGAGAGGAGAGGAGAGGAGAGGAGGGGAGGGGAGGGGAGAGGAGAGGAGAGGAGAGGAGAGGAGAGGAGAGGAGAGGAGAGGAGAGGAAAGGAGAGAGAGAACCTATTAGTACAAAAATATTTATAGCATCTCTTTTTGTGCTGGCTAAGAATTGGAAATTGAGGGGATGTCTATCAACTGGGGAATGACTGAACACATTGTGGTATACTACTGCAATGGAATATTATTGTGCTGTAAGAAATGACAAGCAGAATGATTTCAGAAAACCCTGAATTTACATGAACTGCTACAAAGTGAAGTGACCAGAACCAGCAGAACATTGTACACACTAACAGCAATACAGTACAATGAAGAATTGTGAATGGCTTAGCTATTCTCAGCAATATAATGATCCAAGACAATCGCAAAGGACTCATGATAAAATATGCTATCAGCCTTCAGAGGAAGAAGTGATGTTGTCAGAATACAGACTGAAGCATACCATTTTTTCTTCCTTCCTTCCTTCCTTCCTTCCTTCCTTCCTTCCTTCCTTCCTTTCTTTCCTTCTTTCTTTCTTTCTCCCTCCCTCTCTTTCTTCCTTCCTTTTTTGCTTGAGTCTCTTTGTATAAAAATGACTAATATAGAAATGTATTTTATATGATTGAACATGTATAACCTCTATCAGATTTCTTATCATCTCAGGGAAGGAGGAGGGAAGGGAGGGAGGAATAGAATTTGGAACTTAAAACTTAAAAAAATGAATGTTAAAAATTATTTTAATGGGTAATTGAGGAAAATAAAGTATTATTAAAAAAAGAAATAGCAAATGAGAGTGAGAGGGAGAGAAAGAAGAGAGACAGAAAAAAGAGAGAGATGGAAAGAGGGAATGAGAGGGAGGAGAGAGAGAAGAGAAAAAAAGAGAAAAAAGAGAGGGAGAGAGAGAGAAGAGAAAGCAACAAATAAAAAAGACAGAAACATTGAGAGAGAAGAGAAGGAGAAAGAGATAGGTAGATAGAGGTAGAGAAAGATATATAGAGACAGAGAAATGGAGATAGGCAGACAGAGGTTGAGAAAAAATATATGTATATATAGAGAGAGACAGAGACAGACCAGAGAGACAAAGACAAAGAGATAGATACAGAGAGACAGAGAGGAAGAAAAGACAAAGACAGACAGGAAGATGGGGGGAGAGGCAGACACAGAGAGAGAGAGGAGGGGAGGGAGGGAGGGATAGAGAGAGGGAAGGAAATATATGTTTTTCTTGAGTGATTTGTCAGCTGTCTGCCCAAACTGGGAGATCAAAATGGCCAATGTTTGCACTCTTGGAGTTGCTAGTGTTCCTGCAGCCAACACCCTTTCAGAAAACCCAAACAGATTTTGCTTTTGTCTAGACTCTGTTCTGGGCCCACATCCCTAAACCACTAATGAATTTTTGTCCAAAAGGACTGGGGCTGCTTCTTCCTCTTGTGCTGCCCCTGTCCATGAGCTGAGCAGCAAAGACCCTCAGTATGGGGCACAGAGCCCCTTGGACACATCTCAGAGCCAGTGGAACATCCAAAGGTGAATGAAACATGTCTCTCCATTTCTGTTTTGCCAGCAAAGGTCTGTTTATTTATTTCCTTTTGAGTTTCAGGCCTTATGGAATAAAATTTCATCGCTCTGTCTTCCCTCCAAGCCCTACAAGTTACCATAACAACACCACCACCACAATCAACAACCATGCTTGTGGAGTTGCAGTATGGCTTCGTAAATGGAGTGCCAGACAGAGTCAGCACAACTCGGGGCTCGAGGCTCTCCTTTGGGGTGATCTTGGGCAAGTCTCCTGACTATAGCTTCATTCTCTTTGTAATTCTACCACAGGTTGCCTCTTCTACCTTCTAAATTGGGCATTGTTCAAACAACTCCATTTCTGATTGGGAATTTTTTGACCAATGTTGTTGTTGAGTCATGTCAGATTCCTTGTGACCCCATTTGGAGTTCTTGGTCAAGACAGTGGAGGGTTTGCCATTTCCTCCTACAGCTCATTTTACATATGAGGAAACTGAGGCAAACAGGATGATGTGACTTGCCCAGGGTCACACTGCTCATAAGTGTCTGAGGTCAGGTTTGAACTAGGGAAGATGAGTCTTGCTGACTCCAGGCCCTGGGCTCTGTGTGCTATGGCGCCACCTAGTGCCTTCATTTGATCAATACTTTTGTGTAAGCAGTCATTGATTTTAATTAGCTCCAGCTCCACGCTCTAGTCCCTTGTCAGTCCTGTTGCCCCTTAGCCTGGTGGTGTTCTATGAGCCAACCTTCCAACAGCAATAACTGACTAGCCCTGAATCTAAAAGTTCCACAACTGATTTAAAATGCCTTAAACATTCACTGTGGGGAGGGGTTAGAGCTACCACTCAGAGTGAAATGGTCTTTTCCTATTTACTTCATTCTTAAGTTTCCTCTCCTTTAAAAAAAAGAAAAGAAAGGAACATTTGCATTTATAGCCTTTATGTGCCAAGGAAGTCCAAGTTGATAGAAAGAGGGAACAAATCAAACTCACTGATGTGGGCCTCACTTCATGGTAGGGCAGGCTAGATTAGGAAAAAGGAGACCCAGTTTACAGAGCTGTAACTAGGGTGAGGCCACTGGCACTTTGCTCATGGGTGGGGAATTTAGAGGGAGCCAAGAGCATGACTGGAAGGTATACTTTTTCCTTAGCCTTTTTATGCTCCCTGCACTCTAATCCTGCATCATCCTTGTTCCCTCTTCAGCAGCTTAGAATCATTGCCCCCTTCTCCCTTACCCCCCACCAAACCCCCAATTTTTAGCCATTTGCCTCAAGTGAAAAACTC
This sequence comes from Pseudochirops corinnae, assembly GCA_028646515.1. Classification (NCBI taxonomy): domain Eukaryota; kingdom Metazoa; phylum Chordata; class Mammalia; order Diprotodontia; family Pseudocheiridae; genus Pseudochirops; species Pseudochirops corinnae. The sequence continues at coordinate 533,415,510 of CM053585.1, forward strand.
ATGATAGCTCTGCCTCTCATAGTTCCACTCTGGGCTTTTTCTCTGGTGGTTCTCCATGCCTGGAATGCTCTCCCTCCTGCACTCCAAACACCCACCTCCTTGGCTCCCTTTAAGTCTCAATTAAATCCTACCTCTCACAGGAAGCCTTCCCCAACCCCTCTCAATTCCTGTGCCTCCTCTCGGTTAATTGTTTCCTATTTGTGCTGGGTAAAGTTTACTCCCTCTGTTATTTATTTGCATGTTGCCTCACCCATTAGATTGTAAGCTCCTTGAGGGCAAGGACTATCATTTGCCTCTTTTTGTCTTTCCAGTGTTTAGCACAGTGCTTGGCACATAATAGGCATTTAATAAATGTTTAAAATTGTATTGTTTTATTATTATTGGTCATATACTAAATTAGCTGCGTGACCTTGGATAAGTCCCATTCACATTTCCCCCCTCATGTTTCTTTATCTGTAAAATGAAGGGATTGGATATAACATTCATCTTCTAGGTTTTCTTTCAGGCTCTAACGTTATAGTTTTCTATTTGTACTAGTCAGCATATTGTCTAGAACATGAGAAACCACTTTTAAGGGCTCAGGCCAAAGATGCTTCTTTACACAGGCCCATAGGACTTAGAGCTGATAGGGGCCTTAGAGTTCACCCACACAATTGGCCCAGAGAGCATAAGTGACTTGGCCATGACTAATGCAGTACATCATTAGTTTAGGCTCATGTAGAAAACACTCAAGGCTGTGAGGGAAAGTGCTTTACCCAGAAGACTCTCTTCCTTGGTTCTTGGTTCACATCCATTTTTTTTTTCAGGCTCTGATGATGAGACGCAAGAATGACAAGGCCTCTTAGTCATGTAATTCTCACCCCAAACCCTCCATGCTATCCTTTAAGTGTGTCTGACAGCTGGTATTTCCATAGGGTTTTTTTTCTTTTTCTTTTTCTTTTTCATTGACTTGTTTATTTACTTTTAGTTTATTCCATAGGGTTTTAAAGTTTATAAAATCTTTTACATTCATGATCTTCATAGTGGATCCTCAGGACCACTCAATAAAACAAGTGACAGCCTTGCATGTGAGAGAGAGAGACTTTCAAAGCTTAATAGATGGTTGCTGATTGACTGTTGACATAGTACAGGCATTATAAACTCCATTTCACAGCTAGGGAAATGGAGGTCCAGAGAGGGTAAATTACTTGCCCATAGTCATATAGTAACTGTCAAAAGGAAGGTTCTGACCCACCTTTCTTCCACTTCTAGGGGCCAGTGCTTGACTGACATTCCTCATGTTATATCCCTCTTCCATTCCTTACCCCCTATAAATCACTAGAAGAGAACATTGTAGGTTAGAACTTTTAATTTTTCCCCTAAAATTTTTACATGTTAGACATGCCATGGACATGTTACTTCTATAATGATTCTACACTCCAAACAATTGGGGGTAATCAGGAAAGACTTTGGGTACAAAGTGATTTCTGATCCACACTGAAGGACAAGAGAGATTCTCTGAGGTGAAGGTGGGAGGGAGTGCATTCCAGGCACAGGAGACTGTACAAAGGCTAGGAAGACAGGATGCCATTTGTGAGGAAGAGTAAAACTAGTTTGCCTGGTCCTAGAGTGCAAGGAATACATCAGTAGACAGGAAAAATAGGTTGGGTTCAGGTTGGGAAGGGCTTTAAAAGCCAACAATGGTGTTAATTACAGATGGTATGGTTATTTACTAATTCTCTTCCAAGTTCCTTTATTTTTCCAAACCAACAAAGTAAGAGTATTCCATTTTTTTAAATAAAAGAACAAATTTCTACCAGGAAAGAAATGTTGAAAAAATTCATCTTAAAATTTTTATCTTCCAATAATTCATTCAGAAGTAGGTAATGAATGGAACACAGAAGACTTTCAGAAAGCAATTCTACATTTTTAAAAAATGGCTTGAAAATGTAGAAAAAGAAATCAAACTTCAGATATTTGGAATGATTCTCTACCATCAACAACTTTTATGCCATTGGCAGACTGAATGTGATGCTCCCTGGACTAAAGCCCACAGTCAGTTCCTGCTATATGTTCACCAGTCCAGACCATAGTGCGGAAATGGGTCTTTGTTCATATTTACTAGATATAAAGCAGTAGTGAGAGTCAGGAAGGCAGTGTGAATGAGTCCCTCTCCCCCTTTAAAATATAGATCTATAGATTTTTCATATCTATTTTGTGTCAATGACAGAGAAGTGACTTTCCTGGAAGTGACTAGTAACTTTAGTAAAAAGGGTTTTAATAATAGGAGGATGATCCACTCACCACATTGAATGGAAAATATGTCCTTGGAAAACAATAATCTTTACCACATCTAATGCTCCAAGATGAGAATTGACTTGTGTGTTTCCCTTCTCTGTTTCTATTATATGGCAGGCTCTTCTCTTGCCCAGAGCTGGGGTCATTATTCATTTCTCCTGAGCTTTTTTTTCTTTCTCTCTCGCATGATTTTGACAAGAGGAACACATTAACAAGCCTCAGGAAAATTGCTTGTCTGTAACCCATGAAATCACATGAAACTGTGGAATCATTTCTGGTCTAGAGGACATGGGAAATGTGTAAAGCTGTGGGAAGCCACACCTTCCCAAGATGGAGATTTATGCTTAGTTTCTTTGGAGTACTTCTGAAAATGAGATGCACATAAATTAAGAGTCCTAGAATGGAAAATAACTTCCTTGGCCACTGCCAATGTATGGTGGGATGGGTTAAACAATTTGGAATCCTCCAAAGTCTTCCCAATACTCAGCATCACATTGAGAGTTGACAGTGTAGAAACAAATGATAGCCATCCCAATAAACCAAATTATGTTGGTCATATATCCAAGGCTGCTGAAATGAGCACTCGTAAAAACAAACCAAACTGAACCAAAAGCTTTAGCTTGTGAATGGACACAATAAAAGTTTTACACACTCAATAAAGCAAAACTTAATTCTCAGATGGCTATCAGGAGATGGGGAAGTTACTAGTGCTGTCTCTGGAATAAGGAGAGACGCATCTTCCCAAGGGCTCTCCAAAACAAGAGAGAGGAAGGGCTCTTAACAAGTCCAGAGGCTCAGAAAATATTAATCAAGTCAATTCACATTTTAAGTTCCTACTATGGGCCAGGAACTCTGCTCAGCGGTAAGGACGCAAAGAAAAGCAAAAAAATCATCCCTGCTCTCAAGGAGTTTAAAGTCTAATGGGTTAATAGGGAACTTGGTGAATTTCTGAAATTAACTTACCTGTGGGACACCTATAAGTTTGAAATTCAACAAATGTTTAAATGATGCCTTTTGCATCTTAAGGAATGCAAACATCAGTTGAAACAATAGCCCTTAGTTTCTGGGAGCTAACATTCTGCTGTACGTGTATACAAACAAATAAGTAGAAAGCAATTTCAGAAGACAAAGAACATCAGTGATTGAGGGGAGTAAGCAGAGAAAGTAGTGAATTTTTTAGAATTAGAACCAGATAAAGGAGAGAAAGCAGAACATTTCAGGGATGGAGAACACCAGAGATAGCATATATTTAGTTCAGGGGAAATAGCAAATATGTCAGTCTGGTTTGAAATTAGGGTTCATAAAGAGGTCTAATATAAAATATATCTAGAAAGGCAGTTATCAGCCAGATTGTGGAGAGCTCTGAATGCCAGCCTGAGTTATCCAACTGGGAACTAGTGGAGATGTTTGAATAGAGGAATGACATAATCAGAATTAATATTATTGTATATAATATAAAATAATATTATATATAATAATTAATATTTATAAATATTAATTTGTTTGCTCTGTGGAGTACAGATTATAGAAGGGAGAGATTGGGATCAAGATCTTTCCAGGTCCATCACAACCTTTCCCTACTCTCCATACCTTCTTTCTGAGATGCACTTCCATCTACTCTCATATAAATCTCATATGTGCACAGCTATTTCATAATAATAGCACACATATAGTGATATGCAAAGCACTTTACATACATTATCTTATTTGATTCTCACAAACCCTGTGAAGTCAGTGCTATTACTCTTCTCATTTTATAAATAACTAAACTGAGGTAAACAGAGCTTAAATATCTGAGGCTAGATTTGAACTTAGGTCTTCCTGATGTCAAATACAAAATTGCACTGTACCACCCACATGCCTATTATTGATTTTTGTTATTGTTGTTGTCGTTTACACAGTTTCTCTCCCATTGTTAGAATGTAAGCTCCTTGAGGGAAGGAACAATGCTTTTGCCTTCATTTGAAGAAGTGGCAGATTCATAAGTACGTAGAAGGGAATGAATGTGAAATGATCTATGTCCATCAAAATTTGTCCGAATTGCCTTGATTTTCCCTCAAATATGCCAAATTACCCTTTATTTCCCATATTTCCTAAATACTCAAGATGTTCTTGTTTCTATAGATGAATTGCTTTGAAGGAGATGCTTAAGAGATCAACATTTTGGGGGTGATTCAGTAGATCAGGAGGACTTGGCAACTGATTGAATGGAGGAGTTGAAGGGAATGGGAAAAGGCAGTGATGACTCTGGGTCTGGGAAAGCCTCTGAGAGGCACAGACATCCCAGGGTCCGTGTCAGTCAACATAAAGTTTAGGCTCCAATATAAATTTTAAGGTGCCTTAGATATTGAACCAGTTTCTAAACTTGTCCTTTGCATGGATGATCTGGAACAGATTTCTTAGGCCATTGGTTCAAAGCTGGATTCAATGTATTGATGAAGTTGCTTTTGAAAATCCTTGCAGCACTGATCTTATTGAGTTTCTGAAACCAACTCCATTTTTGTGAAACATGGGAAGAAAAGCACACCTGGGAGTTAGTGCCATATGCTACTCTAGGCAAGTTGATGTCTCTTTGAAATAATTTTTCAGGGTCTGGAAAGCCACATATATGAAGTTTTTCAACCTGTGTGAGTGGACTATCCCATGGCTTCCTGAAACAACCTCTTGATCTCTAAAAACAGTTCTAACCCTATTTAGAAAAATCACCTATAATATTCTGTTAGACTTTACCAATCTCCAAGTGCAATAGCCAGAAATATCCACCTTTAATGGGGATCTTTCATTTTACATTTCACAAACCTTCTGTTGTTTTTTTTAAAGGAACTGGATGTTTATCATTACAATAAGGCTTTACTTCCCACCTTATGCTCTGCTCAATATGCTCTCCTCAATAACCTAGTGCCTTAGCATGGTGGGTAGCCACTGATGGATGTGAGATCAAAACAATCTATTTAACCTCCTTTTAACTTATCTGTACAACTTGCTGTTGACTATCTCTCACGTCTTATGTCTTGCCATGAAAAGAAATATGTGAAGGTGCAGAAGGAAGATAAGAATTTTGGTTACGTTTTAAGGTAAGTGTGAAAAGGAAAGTCAAACTAATAGATATGTGCTCAAAGGGTAACAACAAACAATTTTCGGAATCTGAGATGGGAATGGGAAACAACCATATAAAAATGCTCCAATTTAATAAGCATTGGACAAATTCAAAGGAAACAATTCTCGGGTTTTACTTCCCACCCCGTGACACTGGCAAAGATGATAAAATACGGAAATAGTCAATATTGGAGGGGCTGTAGGAAGATGGACATATTAGTATACAATGGTGGATCTGTGAGTTGATTCAACTGTTCTGGACAACAATTTGGACCTATGTCAGAAATGAGACTAAACTCTTCATGTCCTTCAATCTAGCAATACCACTACTGGGTGTTTACCCACAAGGAGGTCAAAGACAGGGGGAAAGTCCCATATATACTGAAATATTTACAACATAATTTCTTTTGCACGTGTGATAACAAAAATTTAAAACTCAAGTGGTGTCTGTAGCTTTAGGAATGGTTGAACAAATGCTGGTATATGAATGTACTCCACTATTAGTATGCTGCAGGTAAAGATGGATATGAAGAATGTTGATGAATTTGGGAAGTCTTCAATACACTAGTGCAGAAGAAAGTAAGCAGAACCAAGAGAACAATGTACCCTGTGACAAAGAGGGTCTAGACCTAGGTGAAGCTCTATTTGTGCCAACATCAATGACTATAATAACTTCATGGAAAGCCACACAAAAGGCTTCATAATCAGATCAATGAAAGGACCAGAGAACTGATGATGACCTATATCTTTTTGTTCTTGTGAGAAGGGTGGTGTAATACAGGGAAGAAATGAGGCATATGGGATCAGATAGGTTATTTTGTTTTGTTTAAGTATATGTCTTTGCTATAAGCAAATATTCTACAAGGAGGGGAGGCAATATTGAGATTGACAACATTAAAAAAAGAGGAAAGTGGAGTAGAAAAGGGGTAATGGAGTGAAAGCTTTTTACAAAGTCTCATCTCCTCAACAATATCCATCAGTCAAAAACTCCTGAGTCCCAGTGATCCAATATGGTGACATAGCAAGACAGAACTGCAAGGGAAGATAGGTGAGCACTATACCTAATAACCCTCTGTGCAGCCTTCTTAGAAGGCTCTTCAGTTCTGATGCAGACTCAAATCTTCAGCTTCATTGATTCCTATTTTTGATGATCCTTAGGAATAGAGCCAAACTCAAGGAATGGTTGTGAATTCAATTATAACCAGCTTTTCATGAGCTAGACTCAGAGGATGGACAACCAAAGGTGACACCAATAAAAATGTGATCTCTCTGATGGGGGTACTCTCTCCCAGGTGGCAGCCCATCAACATCTTCCACCTTCTCATTTTGTGCTTCCCTTGTCCATATCTTTTCTCAATTCCTAAATATGTTGATTTGGTGTTTAAACAAAAATCTATACAAATATTTTGAGTGAGATTTGAATGGTCAGTGCTCACCATCAACCTCCCTAAACACATTTTTTTTCTGATTGATAGTCCCATTAGCTTGGCTTGATGTTGAGAGAACAAAGTTATCATGCTATGTGTGGTGGGAAACAGTCCCTGATTTAAGTGGAGGTCAATTTCACGATTTATTGAATTCAAAGTGAGAGGTCAAGTATGACTTCAAAGGGCAATGAGTCTTGATATTAGGCTCCAGCAGATGTTGTTTCATGTATTATTACATCTACTCAAGCCTCAATAATTAGGGTCAGATGTATTTATGAGCACGGTTGCTTGTACTCTCCATCTGAATCTTGCAGGTCATAATTATTATAGTTCAGATAATTAAAACTCAGGATATTACATAAATCTCAATGCCACCAGAAAGAAAATATTTATTTTTTCAAATAAATTTTCTACCTCATTTAACATTTTAAATTACTTCTCTAGGCCTCCTGCACAGGGCTTCCCCTTCCACCATCCTTTTCCACCCTCTCTTTTCATTTCTTCTGCTTTTTCCAATGTCAAAATGATGACACTTTTCACTATGTTGCTGGATCTGAGTGAAACCACCTCCAGTCCTAGCTGTTATGTAGTAGGCAGTCTCCTAAGGTGATTATAAGGGCATTTGGGAACATTTCTTCATAAGTTGGGCAGCAAACAGTAGTAGCAAGGCTTTTTTTTTTTTTTTCTGTCCAGGCAATCAGGGTTAAGTGACTTGTCCAGGATCACACAGCTAGTAAGTACCAGGTGTCTGAGGCCAGAATTGAACTCAGGTCTTTCTAACTCCATGGCTGGTGCTCTATCCACTGCACCACCTAGCTGCCCCCAAGGTTCTTTCTTAATAGCTGTGGTAGGAGGTATCCAGAAACAAAAGATCAGAGCTATATCTATGATGAGGCAGCCTGGGGCAACTGCCTACAATGAGATAATGGGGTACTTGAAGAATTGACTCTAGCGTCAGAGGACTTGGTTCAAATTCTGCCTCTGGTGTTTATTACCAATGTGACCTTTGATTTCTCACTTGGTAAGTGAAAGGTCATTTACTAAGGAGAAAGGTTGCAGTATAGGTGGGTGGAGGGAGTTCCCCCATAACTGAAATTAATATTTGTAGTACTGATATAATTGACATTTCTACAACAGAGAAGAAAAGGCAACAGGATATACTGAATAAAGAGATGGTCTTGAAGTGTAGAAGAACTGGGACGTTAAAATGTACAGTCCTTGAGAACAGGGATTGTTTCATCTTTTGTATCTATCTCCCCAACACCTAGAATTGTGCTTAGCACATTGAACATCCATAATAAATGTTTGTTGACGAATTTCTATTATAAGATCTCAACTGTATCCTCACTGCAGCAAGGAAACCCTTTTATACTCCCTAATTAATTCACTATCCCCACTTACTACAGTGGTTTTTCCAAATTTTTTGATCCTTCCTCAAACCTCCCATGCCTCTCCCTCCTTTCTACCTCTCGGGTGATGACCTTGCCTCATAATTCACTGAAAAGAAATGAGGCCATTCATTGAGAGCCCTCTCCTCCCCCTTCCTCATCTCAGATCACTTAGATGCCTTCTGTCATTATCTCCACCTTCACTTTGTCTGCCACGAAGAGATGGCCCTTCTCTTTGCTAAGTCAAACCTCTCCACACGCACAAATGATCTCATTCCATTGCATCTTCTATAGCAATTTGCCCCCTGTCATGCCCATTCTCCCTTTTCTTCAATCTGTCCCTTTCTATGACTTTTCTCTCCTGCCTACAGACATTCTCATGTCTCTCCCATCCTCAAGAGACCATTACTTGATACCCATCCTTGCTAACTATCACTCCACATCTATCCTCCATTTTGTGGCTAAACAATTTGAGAAAGTTATCTACAATAGGTATCTCCATTTTGTTTTCCTCTCATACGCTTAACTCTGCAGTCTGCCTTCTGACATCATCATTCAACTGAAACAGGTCTCTCCAAAGTTACCAGTGACATCATCATTGCCAGATATAATGACTGCTTAATACTAACTCTTGACTTCTCTGCATCCTCTGATGCTGTTGACCACCCTCTTTTTCTTGATGCTCTCTTCTAAGTTTCTTTGTCACTACTATGTCCTGGTTCTTCTGTTGTCTGACAAATCCTTCTCCTTTACTGGATCATTGTCTAGGGCACACTCATTAATGGTAGGCATCTAACAGGGTTCTGTCTTGGATCCTTCCTTTTCTCTTCTCCCTCTATAATATTTCACTTGGTGATATCTCAACTCTCATGGGTTCAATTATCATCTCAATGCAACTTAAATCTACCTATCTAAACAACTTCTCTCTTGTTCTCCAATCTCCCATCTCCAACTGCTTATTAGACATCTCTAACTGTTTGACCTTCTAGACATCTTAAACTCAACATATTCCAAATGAAATTCAGTATCTTTCCCTACTCCCTCAACTCTCCCCTACTTTGAACTTCCCTATTGCTGTGACGAGTGTCATTATCCTCTCAGTCACTTAGGCTTGCAAACTAGGTCTCTCTCTCTCTCTCTCTCTCTCTCTCTGTCTCTGTCTCTCTCTCTCTGTCTCTCTCTTTCTGTCTCTCTCTCTCTCCTCTATCATTGTATCTCTATCTCTGTTTCTCTGTCTCTGTCACTGTATCTCTCTCTCTCTTTTCTCTCTCATTGTATCTCTGTATCTCTGTGTCACTGTATCTGTCTCTCTCCCTCTGTTTCTCTCTGTCTCTGTCTCTTTGTGTTTCTCTTTGTGTGTGTCTCTCTCTTTTTCTCTCTCTCTGTGTCTGTCTGTCTGTCTGTCTGTCTCTCTCTCCCTCTCTCTCTCTCTCCTTTATAATATCTCTTGTATTTGCCCCTTCTCTCCTCTGACACTGCCACCAGTCTGGTGCAGGCCTTCATCACCTTTTTCTTGGACTACTGCATGGCCCACTGGTTGGGCTCTTTGCCTCAAGTTTCTCCCCATTCCAGTCTACTCTCTCCCACTCAGCTATCAAATTGAGCTTCCTAAAGCACAGGTCTGATCAAAAACTGTTACCCTAATAATCCCTATTACCTTCAGAATCCAAATACAAAATCCTCTGGATGGTATTCAAAGTCTTTCATTTCCTGACTCTTTCCTACCTCTCTTGTCTTCTTCCATCTATGTAGCATCTTTCTGTAGTATCTTTGCACAGAATTTGGCACTTGTTTGCAAGATGTTTTGGAGAGGGAGGAAATGGGGGGGGAGGGTGGAGCCAAGATGGCGGCATAGAAGCAGGAAAACTCTGCAGCTCCTCATAGACACCTCAATTTCCCATAAAATATGACTCTAAACAAATTTTAGGGCTCCAGAACTCACAAAAATACAGAAAAACACATCTCCCGCTGAAGGCAGCTCAGCAGGTGGGATAGGAAGGGCTCATCACAGCAAGCTGGGAGCTGAGCCCAGCCCAGTCTGAAACAGTGACTTGACCCTGGGGAGGCCAGGACAAGCCACAGCTGGAGCCTTCAGGAGAGTGGATCAGTGGCAGCTGTGGTGATTTCCAGAATTATCAAGCCATAAGAAATAAGGACTAAGTGAAAGGTTAGTGGAACTCGGATAAATTTTGGGGAAAGCTGAAATGCCTCCAGGGCAAGGAAGCAGCAGAAGTGGCAGCCCTGCAGCTGCCTTCATGTGGCCGCTTCAGAAGTTCCCAGACTACAGATTGCAGGGGGCCCAAGCAATCATTCAGAGGCTAAGTGCTCTTGCCTTAAGCTGCCTGGATTGAGATCGTGGTCTTGGGTGGTGGTCCCGGGGTGCGTTTTCAGTGAGCCAAAGCTGGTGGGGGCTGTTGTGGCCTCCTAACAGCTCTGGCAGCTGTGAAAACCCCAGCAGTTTGGGACAGAGCTTTCCTCTCTGGAAGCAGAGTTCCACAGAGCTAAAAAGTCAAGTAGTTGACTGGCAACATGAGCAGGCAAAGGAAGCAAAGTAAGAACAGCAATCCAACTTTAGATTCCTTTTTGGGGGATAAAAAGGATCAAAGCATGGAATGGGAGGAAGACCACACAATCAGAACTCCTGCACCAAAAGCTTCCAAGAAAAATGTAGACTTATTACAAGCCATAGAGCAGC
>CM053585.1:533426892-533460835 GCA_028646515.1 Pseudochirops corinnae
AAGTCAGAACACCTGCATCAAAAGCTTCCAAGAAAAAAATATGAAATGGTCACAGGCCATGGAGGAGCTCAGAAAGGATTTTGAAAATCAAGTAAGAGAAGCGGAGGAAAAAATGGGAAGAGAAATGAGAATGATACAAGAAAATCATGAAAGGAGAGTCAACAACCTGACTGAAGAAAATAACACCTTAAAAAATAGATTAACTCAAATGGTAAAAATGGCCCAAAAAGCCAATGAGGAGAAGAATGCCTTTAAAAGGAGAGGGAGGAAATGAGGTTAGTGACTCTATTCATTTGCCAGAAGGGGAAACTGAGGCCAGAGAAAAGTGCCTGGACTAAGAACATAACTCAGAATCTCAGAACTGAGACTCCCATAGTCATCAGTTAGCTGACCAAGCTGACCAAGAATCTTCTCAATGGCATCACCAAAAAGGGGCCACCCAAGGCAGAAGAGCCTGCTCCTTCCCAAGGCAGTTCTGCTCTATGGGACCAAGCAGAACAACCCTGCAGTCTTATAAAATGTTACAGGTGGCCCAGGATGTGACTAACCATTTCAGTCTTTAATGTGTGTGTGTGTGTAAAATGTTACAGGTGGGCCAGGATATGACTAACCATTTCAGTCGTGTGTGTGTGTGTGTGTGTGTGTGTGTGTGTGTGTAAAATGCTACAGGTGTGCCAGGATATGACTAACCATTTTAGTCTCATGTGTGTGTGTGTGTGTGTGTGTGTGTGTGTGTGTGTGTAAAATGCTACAGGTGGGCCAGGATATGTTACAGGTGGGCCAGTATATGACTAACCATTTTAGTCTTGTGTGTGTGTGTGTGCGTGTCTCTGTGTGTGCGTGTGTAAAATGCTACAGCTGGGCCAGAATGTGACTAACCATTTTAGTCTTTAATGTGTGTGTGTGTGTAAAATGTTACAGGTGGGCCAGGATATGACTAACCATTTCAGTCGTGTGTGTGTGTGTGTGTGTGTGTGTGTGTGTGTAAAATGCTACAGCTGGGCCAGGATGTGACTAACCATTTTAGTCTTGTGTGTGTGTGTGTGTGTGTGTGTGTGTGTGTGTAAAATGCTACAGCTGGGCCAGGATATGACTAACCATTTTAGTCTTGTGTGTGTGTGTGTGCATGCATGTATGTGTATATGCATGTGTGTGTGTGTGTGTAAAATGTTACAGGTAGGCCAGGATATGACTAACCATTTCAGTCTTGTGTGTGTGTGTGTGTGTGTGTGTGTGTGTGTGTGTGTGTAAAATGCTACATTTGGGCCAGGATGTGACTAACCATTTTAGTCTTTAATGTGCATGTGTGTGCGTGCGTGTGTGTGTGTGTGTGTGTGTGCGCGCGTGTGTGTGTAAAATGTTACAGGTGGGCCAGGATATGACTAACCATTTCAGTCTTGTGTGTGTGTGTGTGCATGCATGTATGTGTATATGCATGTGTGTGTGTGTGTGTAAAATGTTACAGGTGGGCCAGGATATGACTAACCATTTTAGTCTTGTGTGTGTGTGTGTGTGTGTGCATGTGTGTGTAAAATGCTACAGTTGGGCCAGGATATGACTAACCATTTTAGTCTTGTGTGTGCGTGTGTGTGTAAAATGTTACAGGTGGCCTGGGATATGACTAAGCATTTTAGTCTTTAATGTGTGTGTGTGTTTGTGTGTATGTGTGTGTAAAATGCTACAGGTGGGCCAGGATGTGACTAATCATTTAGTCTTTAATGTGTGTGTACATACATACATACATACATACACAGGCACATGCACATCCACATCCACATATATACATATGCACACACACATCCTCCCCAATGGGGTTTACCATTTCCTTCTCTAGCTCATTTTACAGATGAGGAAACTGAGGCAAACAGGTTTAAGTGACTTCCCTAGGGTCATACAGCTATACATACATACATACATACATACATATACATGCACATCCACATATATACACACACATACATGCATATCCATATATAAATTAAAAAGTATTTTTTCTCCTGGCCATTCTTCAAATTGAAATCGTTGTCCTTCAAGTTAGAAAAGAAAGAAAAACAAAACCCAAACTCTTATAACAAATATGCGTATAAGCGGCCTTGTCTTTAGGATCTCTGGGTCCTCCTTATGCCCCTTATATTCTTCAGGATGATAAGTCTGAGCTCAATTCCCAGGCCATCGATCACGCTCCCCTCAGAAGGGACTCAATCTTGCTCTGTCTCTACTGTCCTGGCCAGCTAAGCCGATCTCTCTTGGAGAAGAAGTTGGCAGTCATAGCCCAGGGTTCTTGACAAAGCAAAACATCACCGTCTGAGACTCTCCCAGTTGTGTGTGTGTCATCCATTTCCATGCCAAACCTTGACCTTAATTTTCTGTCTCCCTGGACATTGACATAGATGAGTCAACTGTGGTAACATCTTTCAAAAATACAGAGTTGGCTGGTTATCCAAAGCAATGCAAGCATGAGAAGGAAGACTTAGGTATAGTCTGTAATTGCATGGATCACATTGTTGTTATTGTCCAGTCAAATTTCAGTCATATCTAACTCTTCATGACCCCATTTGGGGTTTTCTTGGCTGGAAAGATACTGGAGGGGTTTGCCATTTCCTTCTCTAGCTCATTTTACAGATGAGGAAACTGAGGCAAACAGGGTTAAGTGACTAGCCTAGGGTCACACAACTAGTAAGTGTATGAGGCCAGATTTGAACTCAGGAAGATGAGTCTTCCTGATTCCAGACCCAGTACTCTATCCACTGTACTACATAACTGATCATGGATCATAATTTTTGGCTAAAGACAAATAAATGTGTTAATTTACTTAGGCTTAGATTCTACAAATATCTCTTCTTCTGTGAGTTCCCATCTTCTCTCCCCACACCCATCACCAATCACCTCTAAGTTGGACAGGTATTTTTAACCACTTTCAACAAAGAAATGTTGGATTCATTCTCTGCCTTAAAAGATTTTTCCAGTGAGAGGATCCAAAAGCTGCCTTGATATATTATTCCCCTTGGTAACAACAACTCCAGACATCAAAATATGGGAATTCTGATGATGGAAGGGTATATCAGGAGGGGAGGGACTACATACATTTTCACTCATGCAGTCAGATTCTGTAAATAGCATCCAATCCCTACACACCCATCAAGATTACCAACAGAAGCAAGGCTTCAGGTCACATCAGGACTATAGACCTGTGGGCCTGAGCTGACTTCCTCCACTGAGGAATTCAAATGAATTCTTTCCCAATTCATACCATCAGCCTGGCTACCAGAGACCACTAATGATGGGCTCAGTGAATATTTTGTGCAGACTACACTGAGCTATTGAATGGCGGTAGGGAACTTCACCATGGTAGAAGTTAAAATTGTTAGGACTCTGTAAGAAAACAAAAACCACAGTCAGAGATTCAGGAGTGGAACAGACCCAAAAGGTCAGTTAGTGTAACTATGTTATTTTTGGCATGAAGCAACTGAGGGCCAATCAAAGAAGAAGCATGTAACAAATGTTTACTCTGTGCCAGGACCTGTGCTATCCATGGTAGACACAGTTGAAATGAATGCAACAGTTCCTGTCTTCAGGGAGATTACATTTCATCAAGTGAGACACGCAAGTATACATAAATACCAGTTAATTGGTTTTTTTTTTGGGGGGGGGAGGCATTAGCAGTTGGGCTAAGTGAATTATCCAAGATCATACAGAAGAACTAGAATTTTAGCCAAGGGGTCCTCTAGGGGCTTGTAGGCTTGTAGTTCTCAAGGTGAAAGGGACTTCAGAGGCGATGGAGTCCAAACTCTTTGCTTTTATAGATGAGGAGCCGATTTGTCTAAAGTCACACAATTAATAAATGGCAGAGGCAGGGTCAAACCCAGAAAGAATTTGACTGGAATTTCCATCAGAGCCAGCCACATTGCCAGGAAGCAACAGTCTGTGAATCATTTTGCAAGTACAACTCAAGATTTGCAGAAAGTCATAGTCTTATAGCTTTTATAATAAGCTAATATGATAAAACCACAGTTATTGGGAATTCCCATTGTTCACACTTGAACACTGAGAAAGCGCAAGGTCATGTCCACTGAGATCTTGTCTGGGCAGTAGAAAAGAAATGTAAGGAAGAAAGCTAACCATGGCTGTGGGCCTTGCATATGGTGCATGGATTGAATTTGACCACCATCTAGTGAAAGAATTAAGGAAATGCACAAATGAGTAGGAGTGATAGCTTGGATCTGATGTGGTGGTGGACAGGCTGAGGCTGCATTGCCAGCCTTTTCAGGACAACTGAATCAATGAAGCCAAGAATGATCAAGTCAGGGCCAAAGCAAAACCCAAAAGACACCCGTGGGTTTTGGTTTGATCCAGTCTGTCATGATCATCAATGCCTTTTGCAATTTGATGACTGTATTTGTTGTTTTTCAAGAACCCTCCAGGCTGAAGACCTAATAATGTCATGCTGGGCCAAACACCCATCTCCCTAAGGAGTTTGTTTTCAGAAGTGGTGTCGAAGGACCAGTTCTGTGGAAGTACCTTGGGACAGTTGAAATAATGATGAATTTGGAGTTTGAAGACATAGAATAGAATCTGGGCTCAACTGTTTACTTCTCTAAGTGATCAGGGACAGGTAACAGTCCTTGCTTCAAGGAAAAGGTAAATTTGTTTTCATGCTCTGCTGGACACCGGTTGTTTCTATATGATAATTAGAGTTGTCCCAGAGTGGATCACACTGCCCTAGAAAATAGTGAGTTTCTCCTCCTTGCAAGCCTTCTCACAAAGGCTGGGAAAACTTTTGTCAAGAATGTGAAATGGCAGAGGGTATCTTTCTGTGGGTTTGGTTCGGATGGCATTGCCCTTCCGATCCTGAGATTCTGTTACATACAGGAGAGAGATGGAGTTGGCACTTGTCACTTCAAACACTTGTGTTTGCTATCAGGTTTCCAAGGCTTTAACATGATTGGCTTAGTTTGAGAATTTGTAGCCAGGGTCTTATCTGCATTGGTCTTCTACATTGATTCAAGCTTCCTTTTGTGGTATTGACAGAAAAGTTTCCATTCATCTGTACTAGCTCTCCCTCCAGGTGGGGGGTCTTAATTGTGTACATGTGTGTGTGTGCACCCATGAATACTTTAGAATGTTTTTAAATGCATAAAGTAAAATACATAGGATTACAAAGGAAAGCAATGGCATTGAATCAATCTGTCTGTCTGTCTATCTATCTATCTTCTTAAAAGTTCACTGATTCCAGGTTAAGAAACTTTGCTGTAGGTTCAAGCAAACCTCTCACTAAAAACAACCTGGCAGCACCAACCCCCAAGTCACTTCCCCCACTTCTTAGAAAAAATGTTATGTCTAAAAGCTTGCTACTCTTTATTTGCCTTCTCTTACCAATTGCTAAGTTCCTTCCTCTTCTCTATTCTCCAGCCTTTCTCATAAATGGCTAATTAACATTAAAACAACTTTACTAACTTACCTGAGGTAAGCAACCCCTATCATATGAGGTAAGTTCATTTCAAAGCTGCAAAACATATCCTTAAAGGGGCCAAAACCTTTTACTTTCTGCATTTAAACATTTTGAACATATAGAACAAATTTAATTTTAAACATCCTTATAAGTAATTTCTTTGCAAATTCACATGTACTCTGCATTTGGTAACTCTGTTCATCCAGTGTACTTTGGGGGGTGTTCTCTTGATAGTGTAAATCTTTAAAGGTGGTAGAAGAATCCAAAGTCATGAAGTGGGAAGGGAGCAGTGGTTGAGGTTTAAGTATTCCATCGCTTAGTCAATTCTCAGTTTCCTAGAGAACGCCACCCCACCCCCAAAAACGTATCCTGTAAAGGGTAAACTTGGACTCAAAGTTCTATTCTCTCATTTATAGATATGAAAATTATATATGCTCAACCTCACAAATCCAAACAAAGTGGAATGTGTCAGGGTTACGAAAGTAGGAATGATTAAATAATATAATAACATGTACATATCCATGCATACAAACAGTATACATATATGTATCTAAGACTATGAACATATAAACACACACAGAAATATATGTGTAATGCTATTTTGACCACAACTACTCCAGATATCATCAAAGAGATCAAGGTGCTAGAAACAAATGCCCACCACTGGTTGGCCAGAGAGCTACTAGAGATCTATTTTTAAGCATTGTTATAAAATGTCTGCCTGTAATAACTCTGCAAGTGGGGGGATACTCACTTGACCATCCAAATCTCTTGGATCACTGGGGAATTTTGCACAGACCATGGAACTGGCAGAGAGGGTAGATGTGACTCATAGGTCTACCACTCCCTGACTTTGGGATTGTGGGAAGAAGAGAAGCTATGCAGAACAGGAGGAGAAGAAACCACATTGGGGCTCAAAGAGTGGCAGTCATGGGAGGGGCAGCTGCTATGAGCAATGGGTTATGGGACTCTTGAAGCCAAGGCAACATGATTGAAACATGTGCAAGATACAGATGAACACTGTTCTGCTGAAACCAGGGAGGATTCTAGACTGGGGCCTCCAGTCTTTTTATTTCTTCTCTCCCCTTTCCCTTGTTTTCTTCTAAAAGGGGTGAGCCTGATGTCTTCCTGCCCTCCTCATTCCCAGGTGCAGGCTTACTCTGTTTCCTAAGGTTTAAATGTTTACTTAGTCTCTTATTCCAGTAGTTATAATTAAAGCTGTCAACTTTGTTGGTCAGTGTGTATTATTACTGGAATTCAGCTGAGAGTTGGTGATTTGGGAGCATCCCAAAAAGGAAAAGAGATTTAAAACTGAAGTATTTTGCCAGAGCACAAGCTTTGGTTGGGGGCTTAGAGTCATAGAATACTGAATCATTTTTTCTAAGATAGAGAGAATACTTATACTGTGGTTCCTCTTTAGGCAATGAATTAACAGTAGCATGACTAGATAGGCTGTCACTGAGGCTAGGCTTCCCTCATCTTTCCTGAGTTTGACTTACAAGGAAAACTACTCCCAGAAGGGAGGGGTTAAGTGAGACTCTGGAGAGAAATTCACATCCATAGGCAAGGAATAGCTTGGACCACTGAGAGGTGGGAGGGAGGTGAGTAGGAGTAACTGACAGTGACCTGCTAGATGAATACAAAATGCGAAGTATTTTGGAGAGAGCTGGGGGAGGCACTGGCAGATAGCGCACCTGATTGGGTGCAGAAGAGAACAATTAAGCAGAGCAAGGATGCCATTTTGGTTGGACTGTATTCATTGCAATGGTGTTGGATAGTTCTGGATAGTACTAATTATACCAGTATGAAGAGCATGTGAAGAGCCTTAAGACATCATAAGGCTGGAAAGATAGTTTAGGATCAGGTTACAAGACTTTAGAAGCCAATTAGAAGAGTTCCCTTTTGATTCTAAGGTAAACAGGGCTTAGGACCCTTAGGGCAATCTTCTATGGAGCAAATGTTCCCCAGTGTCTTCCTAGCTTTGCCACTATGTGGGCAATTACAAGACAAACTTCAAAAACCCAAAGCAACAGAGTATCAGAGTATTCATTTAAATTCACTTAAATATGTAAATATAATAAATGGAAGTTCGTATCTTCCTCCGAATAATTGCTTTTAGGCTTGATTCTAGTTAGGTTCTATCAATAATTTGACTGTGTAGTTTTTAGCCATTTAATTTTTGTTAAATGGAATTTACCTCCCTGAATCTGTTTATTTATAAAATAAAGAAGCTTTGCAGAGACAATCTTTGAGCTCTTTTTCCAAGGATCATAGAATTTCCAAGTTGGGAGAGATCTAAATGGTCATGGAGTCCAACCTCAGTCAGTGATCAATAAACATTTGTTAACCTCCTGCTATGTAACAGGCCATGTATTAAGTCCTGAGGACCTCAAATTGCAGCAGAATCCCCCCTCCATTCTGACCAGTGTTCGGTGAGCTTTTCCTGAAAGTCCTCCAGTGAGATGAGACTCCTTACCCCTTGTCAACTTCAGGAAAACTCTCATATTCAGAATATTGTTTCCCTGCCCCAACCCTAAATCTGCTTCATTTTGCCCATGACTCATGATAATAATATTTATTAAACACCTACAATACGCTTATGCTGTACTAAGTCCTGGGAGCAAAAAGAAAGACAAAAGATTGTTTCTGTCCTCAAGGAGCTCACAGCCTAATGGGGGCAGACAACACGCAAACGTCTGTGTGTAAACAAGCTGCATACAAGGTTCTGCCTTCTGGACCCTCCTTGTCTTCTTCCCCTTCTCTTCTCCTTTTCCCTCTTCCTCCTCCGCCTTTCCTCCTCTTTCTCCTTCTCTCTCTCTCCTCTTTCCCCTCTCTTCCTTTCTCCTCCTTTCCCTCTCCCCTTTCTCCTCTTTCTTTTTCTTTTCCTCCTCTCCCCTCCTCCTTCTCTTCTCTCCTCTTCTCTTCCTCTTTCTCTGTCTCTGCTTCTCCTTTTTCTTCCCTCTCTCCTTTCCCTTCCTCTCTCTTTTCCTTCTCCTCTCCCTCCTCTTTTCCCTTCCCTCTCTTTGCCTCCTCTTTCTTCTCCTCCTTCTCCCACTCTCCCCTTCTCCTCTTCCTCTTTCTCTTCCTCCTCCTCCCCTCCTCTTTTCCCCTTTCCACCACCCCCTCCTCTATCCCTCAACAAAAATATGGGAGAGTGTAATGAGGCCAAGGATGAGAAAAGCCCAAAGGGTAGAATGGAATCTCTGCAGACAAGATACCATGTGGCTCTTTGATGGAGCCCAGCAGGAGAAAGGATCTGTCCTGGGCTTCTGAAGCCCTTTTCTTTAATATCTATGTCATTTCTTCTTCCTTAACATAGAAAATGCCCCTGATGAAGGAGTTAGAGCAAACAAGATGGAGCCTCTCATGAAGCTTCCTCACAGAATTTCAGGGTTATTATGGACACCTATTTTCTTCTTTTTAATTTAAAGGGGATCAGGTCGAACAATTCTAATCCCTTTTCTGCACAACCACCTTTCAAATACTTGAAGACATCTATCATGTCCCACACTAAGCCTTCTCTTTTCTAGGCTAAACATTCCCAGTTCCTTCAACAGAATCTCATATAGCACAAACACAAACCTCTTCCCTGTCCTCCCCATGATCACCAGCTTATCAATATCCTTCCCAAAGGAAGTGCCAAGATTCAATGGAAGCAATTAGTGATTTGTTACCTCTAGCACCTATTCCATAACCCAAGTCCCTGGGCTATCTCAATTAGCTTTCTCAACGTGTCGCTGCTCTTATTTATAATGAAAACAGTCCTCTAACTGACTCTGGGGTCCCTGATCCCTAAGCCCAGGCTCAGGACTGCATTGTATGTCTGCAGCAGACTACGGACCAGGGTCTGAGTGACAGCCACTGGCCTTGTCAATAAAGGGGTAAACTCAGAGATGTTGATAGTGAAAACAGGAGAAGAGCTGTTTCCCAGGGAGACAAAACAGAATGTACCAAAGGGTGTTTTGTTTTTTTTTTAAATCTCAAAAACAGAGTAGCAGCATCTCCGGAAGATTGTGCTAATGTGAAAATGGAATGGAAAGGTTTGGAGCGTGGAGGGGAGATATTTCTCCCAAAGCAAGATCTAGCAACCACTGGGCCCAGCAGCTATTAAAACCATGTAAACTAATTAGACTCTTCAATAGATTCCTGCTGTACTGGCTCCCCCCAATGGCCTCACTGTCTCATTGCTAGGCTGGGCTTTGAAGGAAAGCCCCCTCGCAAGAATGGAAATGGGATTTTGTCAGTGGCCGGGAAAAGATGAAGGGGCCCAACTCCACCCCTCTCTTCTCTAACTCTTTCTTCTCCCTGCTCCTTCTCTTCCTCCTCCCCCTCTTCTTCATCCTGCTCCTTCCTCCTCCTCATCTCCCTCCTTCTCCTCCTCCTCTCCCCAATCTTTTCTTGCCCCTCCTCTTCCCCCTCCACCACCACCCTTCCATCTCTCAACAAAAGCACGTGATAGTTTAATGAGGAAGAGAATGAGAAGAACTCCAAGGATAGGCTGGGATCTGTGCAGACAAGATACCATGAGGCTCTGCAGTGGCCCAGCAGGGGAGGGAGATCTGTCCTGGGCTTCTGAAGCCCCTTTCCTTCAAGATTTATGCTGTTTCATCTTCCTTGACATACAAAGAGGCTCCGATGAAGGAGTTGGAGTGAATAAGATGGAGTTTCTCATGAATCTTCCTTTCAGAATTTCAGGGTTATTATTGACATCCATTTTCTTCTTCTTTTTCCTTCTCAGCTTAAAGGAGATGAGAATCACAAACCACAAGGACTAACAAATGATGCCCCAAATCTTAACTTTCCCTTTGCTGCTAAACAACCTGGAGTTCAGATCCTCAGGATGCAAGCTACAGCTGTGCTCAGGCACACAGGGGCAGTTTAAATTCAGGGCAGTTTGGGTTTGGTTTTGTTTTTTAATGATTCAGCTCCTAGGTAAGGATATTTATAGTAGGAGATGTAGAGAGCTGGATTTAGAGCCAAAGCACCTGGGTTTAAATTCTAGCTCTGAACTACCTGTGTGACCTTGGACCAGAAAACCTCTTAAACTTTCTTGGCCTCAGTTTACTTATCTGTAAAATGAAATTTCCTCATGAATTCCAAGTTCCCTTCTAGATCTAAATCTATGATTCTTTTATCCTATGACCTTAAGCAAACTGCTTTTGTCTCTCGCTTCCCCCTAAAGTTTTTCTCATCTTTTAAGAAAGGGGGATGGACTCAATGATCTTTGATATCCATCTCTAAATCTATGATCCTATTACCCATTTCCCACAAAAAGCTGAATTTTATATAGAGCTTTATGGTTTATAAAGTCACTTATGTATTTTTTTTTCCATTTAATAATGATAATAGCAAGCATCTAGTGAGTGCTTTAAGGATTACAAAGCCCTTCACTTGATCCTGTCAGGAAGGTGCAATTATTATCCGTTGTAGAAATGAAAACATTTAAATCGATATAGGCTCAGTGACTTGCTCAAGGTCACACAGCTACTAAGTGTTTGAGGCAGGATTCAAGCTGTTTTCTTGATTCCAAGTCAGGTGATTTTATCTACAGTAACACCTACAACAACCCTTTGAGAAAGGCAGTATGGATATTATTATCTCTAATTTACAAATAAAGCAAGTAACTAGGCAGTGGATAGAGCTCTGGGCTAGAGTAAGGAAGGCTTAAATTCAAATCCAGACACTAGCCTCAAGAACAGGCCAAGTCACTTAGCCTCCGTTTGCCTCATTTTCCTCATCTGTAATATTGAGATGACAATAAAATCTTCCACCCAGGTTGCTAAGTGATCTACCATATGGATGGTGCTTTATAAACCTTAAAGTGCTATATCAATGATCACTAAAATGATCAAATGAGGAAACTGAGTTGAAGGTGACATCACCTAACTGACAGAAATAGCATTTGAATCTACACCCACTCATTTTATATTAAATGTTTGTTCCCGTTTGTCACACCAGACCTGAGTGCAAATGTTGATGTTACTACTTTTTTGGTCATGTGTTCCTTTTCACTTCTCTAATCATCAGTTCCCTCATCTAGAAAATTAACAAGTAAATAAAGTGTATTGGGATCCCTCACAGGCTCTCAATACACCCAAATATTCTAGCAGTAAATTTTGTGATATCAAAGAACTGGAAACAAAGTAGATACTCATCAATTGGGGTCTGGTTGACTAAATTGTGGTATAAGAATAGAATGAAATATTCTTGCATTCTAAGAAATGACAACCACGAGAATATAGAGCATAGGAAGATATATGAACTGATGCAGAATGAAAAAATCAGAACCAGGGAAATTATATATACATTGAACATAGTAACATAAATGAAGGCAACACTGAAAGGCCAGCAACTCTGATTAATTACAATCCCCAATCAGGGCCACAGAGAGCAGATAGTGAAACATTTCCCTCATCTCAATGAGGTGAGAGAGTGATGCACATGCAATGGTATCTATGCTCTCAGATATGAGTGTTGTTTCTGATATGCTTTGAAATTTAAGTTCTTGGGCATTAGGTGATAGACTATGTATAGTATGATCATTCTTTCAGGGAAATTACTATGTAGATGTGGGAAGATATAGGATCTTATTTAGATTCTCTAAATCACTAGAGCAATTCTGAAAACTGACTGCCAGGGATTTCTAGTACCAAATATTTATAGGTCTCTTTTCCTCTTACATTTCTCTCTTAACCTCTTCTCCACAGATAATCAGTTCCCACTTCACAGTGACTTAGGGTATAAATTCCAAAACTGACAATACAAGGTCCTTCTTAAGAGGATAGAGGACTCAAGAGAGTGATTTTCTCCAAAGGAGGCAGCATTAGGTGACAAAGATGACAAGTGGGTTGTTTCAAAAAGAAACCTCGCCACACCTTTAGAGCCCACTAATAATTCTCTTCTGAATTTTAGTTTCATATTTGGCTCTGTCTTCTACCATCATTTTTATTTGAGAAGCCTGAATGGCAGCAAAAAGAGATGTTTAAACAATCCAGATGCCAGGTGAAGAGATGGGAACCTTCATTCAACTTGATTAACTAAGACTGTTTTCTGAATCCTGTACAAATAGTGCCAAAAGGTTTAAGAGTAAGGGAAAGGGGTGTAGGCAAGAGAATGGAGGTTAGAAGACCATAGAGCTCATCTTTGGCATTCTGAGTCATTATATCCCCATTAATTCCTTTCCAGTAAACTTAGAACACCTTTCAATCATGAAGTATAATCTAGACCAGTGGTTCCTGACTCTGAGTATGAGGATTTCACCTGAAGACAAAAAATGATAGTAGTTGTACTGTTAGTATCTGTGGATTGGGAAAATATAGTGACAAAAAAGTCATTGAGAACCCAGTAACACTTTTAAGTGAAATTGTATTTCCTTAATGACAACAGTATTAGAAAAATAGTGCATGTGAGACACATTGTTTCATCTGTAAAAGTGCGTTCGCTTGTTGATGGATTCACATCCCCCTTCGAAGATCTCCCATATCTGTCCACTTCTCTCTTCTCATATGATCACCATCCTACTTCAGGTCCATAGTACTTCTTCTATCACTAGCCTCCTAGCAGTCTCCTTCCTTTAAGTTTTTCCCTCCTCCAATCCATATTCCAGACATCTGCCATAATGACCATTATCTCAGTCTCCTTCCTTTTAGTCTCTTTCTCTCCAATCCATAATCCAGACAGTCTCCAAAATGGTCATCGTATTGGACAAAGCTTGCCTGTGATACCGTTCTCACAATCTTGTGTCGACTCCCCATTTACTACCAAATAAAATATGGCCTCTTTATGCTAGCATTGATGGTTCTCCACCATCCCAACTTCATTGATTATATTTGCTTACGACTTCACTTCAGTTTTTTGTTGCTGTTTTTTTTTGTCTGATGGTCATCCATGATGATCAATTTCCATATTAAAGATTACTAAAAAAAAAAAGCCCACCCTAATCACTGACAGAATCTTAACATGCGAAGGAATCTTGCAGGTCCCCTACTAGGCGTCATGCAGCCTTTACTTGTGGTAGGGAACTTATTACCCACCAAAGTAGCCCAGGATAGCTCTGTTCATAATTGTAGTTTTCCTAACATATAATAGAAATTTGCTATTCAGAAATTTCTAACAATCAATCCTAATTCTATACTTGGGGACTAGGAGAATAAGCCTAACCCTTTTTGCTAAAGGAAAGCTCTTGAAATAATTGATGATAGCTATATTTTCTTTTCTCCAGGGTAAACATTCCCAGTTCCTTCAAGCTCTTCTCTGGTTTCCAGTCTCCTCACCATCTTGGTCACTTTTCTCTAAAAGTGTTATAAAATGCTACAGAAATAAGGCTTCTTATAAAGGAGTATTTCGTCCCTTCACTTCTAAATTTCTATGGTGCTTCCACACTCACATCTTACTGTTTCATTTACCTACTTTCCCAAACTGTCTCAGCAAAGCTAACTGAGCCCTCTTTGTCCATTTGACCATTTTGATTCTTTATCTTCCACTGTTAAGGTGTGAAATTCAATTAGCTACTCATAGACTTTCTTGGGATACCCGTCCCACTCAGCCTCTCTGAGCATTTCTGCAAAGGGTGAATGGCTGTTGCTTGGCCCCCAGGCTAATAAAGCTAATATCCAAGGCTTTTAAAGAAAATAAAAGAAATAGGCAAGATGGTCTTTAATGCCTCACATCAGCTTGCTTTCTCCTTTTCATCATGGGTCACTAGTCAAGCGGGATATGAATGGCATGGAGATGGTCATTTTCTTCCCTTGGGATGCATAGAAGAGCTAAAATATTGGGTTTTTTTTTTTTCCACAAAGAGGTATCTTTTGGCTTGAACAAATTGGGTAATAAATGTTGCCAAGTGATTCAACCTCTCAAATTCTTGCAACGAAACCGGCAACTTTGTCTCCCTTGTGAGATATCATTAAGTAAAGGTGGTGACCATTTAAAACATCCAACTCCTGAAGGAGAAGAGAAATAGGATACTGGCTCTGAAGGGAGCCCTGATGATAATCAGCATAGTCACGGAAGTCTGGTAGCATGAAGAATCCACAGCCCAGGTTTAATAGTGATGCTGACAGATGATAAAGAGTATATTACCTCGATGGCTAAATATTTAAGCTTCATGGAGTGGAAGATATTTGACTATAAATGGGCCAAGAATTTAAAAAAAGGGATGGTGAAATTATACTGCACACATAAAACCTCCACTGCTGGAGAGTTCTGTTTTTTAAAAAGCCAAAGCTGACAGAGCAAATTAAGCCATGAGCTGTTGACTATGTTTAACGGAGATAAACTGGCAAATGGAGAAGATGTAATTACCCAGCATGTTTTCTTCTAAAAATGAATTCTAACTCTGCTAGGAAAGGGCAGCCCTTATAGCTTCTATTTTTAAAAACCCTTCTTTGAGGAAATAACGAGTCTCAAGAACTCAAGGTATACATGCAAATTACATATATATTATATACATATATATTTCATATATTATTCAATGACAGCTGTAATAGGCAATTCTTTTAAAACTAATGGCATTTCCCTGGTAAAACAGGTAGGGCTAAGGCCATTCGGGCATTCACCATCAAGAAGGTGTTTCTTTGTTTTGAAATAATCAGACTACATTTTGGTATATGTTGGGTTTCAGTGACTTGGCATTTCATGTCAGGCTTGGTCTATTTATCACACTCAAATACTCCAACAGATCTGTGATCTTACCCCTATTTCCTACCCTTCATGATGTAGATGGCAACCCATCCAGTCATGCCTATTCAACTCTTACACAAGTCCTAATATAAGTTCCCTAATGGGTGTCCACATGCTTGTCCACTAATGGGTTCCTCATGCTTGCTACATGACCAGATCATCTCTTTTGATCAGGCATATATGTGTGGTGATGCCCATGAATGATAGAGTGGTGTAGAGCCCTAGAGTTGGAATCAGGAAGATCTGAGTTCAAATTTTACCATGGATACTTATGCTAATTCATTTCTGCATGATTCTGAGCAAAGCTCTTAATGTCTCTGAACCTCCGTTTCCTCATCTGTAAAATGCAGGTGTTTGAGTTAATGACCTCTATGGTCACTTCCTATTCAGATCTATGATCCTCTGATGCTTTACTGGGGTACTTCATTGTAGTTCCCTACTTGCTCTCCATCACTGGCTCATACCTAGCAGGCAAACCTCTATTGCCCTCCGAGTGACACAAATTTTTAATTCTATGGATATTGTAATATTGCAAGGCTCACAGCCATTTGACAACAGTGGTGGAAGATTTGCTGATTCTTCTTCAGTGACTTAAAGTTTGCAGTGTTTAACAGCCATGATCTCATTAAGTTTCCAAGCAATTTTGTGAAGCAGGGGTATGCCGGTAAATGTTTAACAACTAACTCTCCAGTAAAAAAATTACAAATGATACATTTTTAAGCTTAATTTGCATTGATAACATTATTTTCATTACTTTATTAAATCTAAGTAATCAACAAAACAATAAATCAAGCTCTGGTTTGTAGCATTTGTTGACATTCTCAAGGTATAAAAGCTCATACTAAAAATTTAACAATCAGCTCTCATGTGTCTGGAAGTCAGATTTGATGCCAGGTCATCCTGGCTCTGGATGAGTCACTGAAGCTCTCTGGGTCTCACTTTCCTTGTCTTCAAAATGAAGAGGTCGGATTCAGTGAGTTCTAAGGTGACACAAAGTCCAGCCCTCTGGTCATTGAGCCAAATGGTTCAAACGTATTGTTGATAAAATACACCTCACCCTCCAGAAACATCTGTTGATTTAAAGTTATTTTATGGAGAAAGTCATACTATGGAAACAACATGATATACTAATGAAACTCAATATAAGTGTGTCTATGCATGTAAATACATCCACACATATAGATATTCATATATACATGTTTTTATTATACATACATATGTATATACGCACATGTTTATGTTATATGTATAATATGTACATATGCACACACTTTAAAAAAATAAAATAGGAAGGTTTCAGTATCTATCCATGTTTGGCAATACTAATGCATTTCTTGGTTGAGGACAGCAGACCATTATCAAGGGTTTAGACATCTTGTCTAGAAACATTTTCTCATTCTGAAAAGCAAAATAACTCTCTGGGCAAGGCATAGAATAACTATAAAGGACTTTATTAGCATGGATAAACCTATACTCAGCCAAATGGCAAGATGTTTCTTTTTTTTAAATACCTTTGGGAATCCTTGCTCCTAGGGATTCAGAGCATCATCTCCCACCTCTGCCTTAGAGAATTCTTGTGGTGTCAGATTAGAGTTCTCCTAGCAGATGGCTTGTGGAATCTGTGATAGAAGGCCCAAACATATGGAAAGGAAGTGGGTGGGGGCATCAGCGTCAAGCTGCAGGAATCTGTTCTGCTTTGAATATAGTAGGTGCTTTAGGCATGTTTGCCGAATGGAAGTATTGACCACTGAAGTCCTCTTCTATAGTCTCCTGGTGGTATGGAGGATCATCGATTTATGCCTGGAAGGCATTGTAGATATAATATGATGAAGAATTTACAGCTAGAAGGAACCTCCCAGATAATCAGGTCCCAGATTCAAGATGGAGGGTACCTGGAAGGGCAAAGGATCAAGGAGGGTCTCTAGAGCTTATGTAGCTATAGGGTCATAGATCTGGAACTCAGAAAGGATTTTAGAGGCCTGTAGTCCAATCCCTTATTGTACAGATGAGGAATGGGGGCCCAGAGAAGTCAGGCCTCTTGCCCAAGACCACATGCAGTAAGTAAATAAGTAAAACCCATCTCTGGAAACAAGCAAGAGGGTCATAGGCTATAGAATTAGAACTAGAATGAACTTCCAAGTCCAACTTCCTTATTTCACAGGTAAGGAAACTGAGGCTAAAAGACTTGCCCAGTCACAGCTAGGAAGTCTCTGAGGCAGGATTTGAAGTCAAGTTAACTCTAGGTCTAGTCTTCTGCCTACTGGGCTATATAAATGCCTCCTCCTCAGTCCTCTGACTTTAAATCAATTAATACTTCCATGGGAGCTAGGCTGCCTTCCTAACTCTATTTTACAGTAAAGGAAACCAAGTCTTATCCTAGGTCTGACTTTAAATCTATTTCTCTTTCCATAGAACGATGAGTCATAGTAAGGTAAAGTGATTTATAGCAAATAGCAGAGTTACAATTCTAGCCCAGGTCTCCTAGAACAAATCCAGTCCTTCAATTGCCGCATGGCACTGAGTGGTGCCAGCTGTTCTCCTAAGGCCCCCTTCTACTATGTGCTGAAGCAGAAAGACAAAGAAAGAATAATAAATCACACAGTTTGTCTCTGACTAGACTCACAGGGAACAATGTTCACTGCCTGGACATCTCTGGCAAACTGCTTCAACCTCTTCAATGAAATTTATTTATTTACTTGGGGCAAAGGAAGTAGAATTCCCTCTGCGCAGCATCAACTCTCTCTCTCTCAAGGATATTGCGCTGATCCAAATATCAGGGGCTCAGACATGCCTTTCTGTAGTTCTTAAAAAAAAAGAAAAAAGAATCCAGCACCTGAATCAACATTCCTTGCCTGACCTTTAAAACATCAGCCAATAAGGGGAGGGGGAATGAGGTTAATTAGAAGACATGGAAAGAAGACTGGATCAGGGAAAGGAATGGAACCTAGGGGCTATTCTGGGAATGGGCATTCTGCAGTTTCGTCCTTAAGCCCTTTGTTTTTTCCCTCTCCTTCTGAAATTTGCCTTCCCATCACTCTCTAGTGGTTGGCACCTCCTGAAGCTTCAAGATGCTTTAGCCAAATTAGCTCAAATTCCTTTGGGGTAATTTTCAAAAAAAGTCTGAGGGGGAAAGGAGTAAAAGCTACACGTGGAGTCTTGTTGTAACAAACACTGAGATTTCCAGAGTTGGGAGGGACCACAGAGGTCAACTAATCAATTCTGTACTTGAAAATGGATCACTTCTACCATCTATCCATCCAACCTTTGCTTAAACACTGATCAAGGGAGAAGCGACTTACAGCGTACTAAGGAAGCCCATTTTACTTTGACCTTAGGCACTGTGTGATCCTGGGCAAGTCACTTAACTTCTCAGTTTCCCCATCTGTAAATGGGGATGATAATAGCATTTACTTCCTAGGGTGGTTGTGAAGATCAGTGAGATAATATTTGTAAGGTGCTTTGCAAACCTTAAAGTGATATATAAATGCCAGTTAGTATTAACATTACTACTACTAGCACCACCATCATCACCACCACTACTACTAGTATTGCTGCAGCTTCTCCCACTGCTCCTACCACTACCACAACGACCACTACTCTGGATGGCTTATATTATTATAAAGTTGTTCCTTATGTAGTTTCCAGAAACTCTGAGGGTCTTCCCATCCCAGACTGATTTTTTTTGACTAGATAAAAAAGGCCATTCTCTGCCTCATTTCTTCCCTAGCCTAAATCATTTAAAGGGCATTGCCTCAATCAAACTGACTTATTAAAGACCTTAGCTTAAAAAGGCCAAGGTCACCCACTGTATCTGGGGCCTCCAATTATATCTTGCCACTGGATCCAGATGACTCCAGAGAAGAAAGTGAGACTGGTGCTTTGCACAGCCTCCCCCTCTCTAAAATCCAATTCACTTGCATGTGATGGCATCACCTACTTGATGTCACAGTCCTCTTCAATGAAAGCACAGGGCTGGTCCTTAACCATGCCCATCTTAAAATGTGGTGCCTGGGTTCATTTGCTAAAGATCAGCATTCCATGTGGGTTTAGGGGAATTGGATCTTGGATATAGTTCCAAAGGATTTACTTAATGAAGTAGGACAAAAATAAAATACCAGCTTCTATCTGAATAATGCTTTCCAGTTGACAAAGCATTTTCAGGAACATTGGTTCATTATTTCCTAATTTCAAATGCTAGTTCAGCCACTTACTACCTGTATGCCCTTGGGGGAGACCCCTAACCTCTAGAGACTTCAATTTCCTCATCTGTAATATGAGAGAGCTGGACCAAATGACCTCTAAGGGCCCTTCCACACTGGTGTCTATTATGCTCTAACTGTCCCCTTCTTAGGCAGGAGACCATGTGCTTCTGCCACAAACTGCCATTAATTGCATGGGGTAAGATAGTGGAAGAAATTCTCTCTATATTTACTTTTCTCCTCTCTGCTTATTCTGGCAAACATACATGTGGAAAAAGGTAAACATATATACATATATATACACACAAATATATACATACATATATTTTATAGAAATATAGAAAAATAAGAATATATAATTTAAAATAATATGAGCATATTAAGATATAAATATTAACTATATATTTTATAAAATATAGAAATATAAAAATGTAAACACACATAATATACATATAGTATATATACATGCCAACAGAATTGCTCGATAAATATTGTTGGCTCACCAAAAAGTCCACCTTCCCTAGAGTTTTAGCCAACCAACTGCCTTTGGGGTAGCTCTGTGGTTATTTAGTCATTTCAGCCATGTCCAGCTCTTTCTAACCCCATCTGTGGTTTTCTTAGAAATACTAGAGTGGTTTGACATTTCCTTCTCCAGCTCATTTTACAGATGAGGAAATCGAGGCAAACAGGGCTAAGTGACTGACTCAGGGACACAGCTAGTAAACGTCTGAGGGTAGATTTGAACTCAGGAAGATGAGTCTTACAGACTCCAGGCCTGGAGCTCTGTGCACTATGGCGCCCCCTAGCCGCTCCAGTAGCTCTAGTTACTATGAATCCATCAGATACTGTCTTCAGGGCACTTGGGTCCAGAAGTAGCTACATTGCTGGACCTGGAGCCAAGGAGACCAGAGTTCATATCGTGCCTCAGATATCTACTGGCTTTGTGACCCTGGAGAAGTAAATTGACTCTAGTTTCTTCCCCTGTAAAACAAATATGATAATATTAGCACTTATCTCACAGGGTTGTTTTGAGGATCAAAAGCCTAATGCAAGGCTATTTGTTCTCTTCACATATCCAACGGAAGGCTGATTATTTAGACCCCAAGACTGCATATAAGGCACTGCTCTCCCCCTGATAATTTACCCTAATTGCAGTCAGAGTTCCTAGGAAGAAGTAAATGAACGAAAAGGTCTCCTGAGTGCAAACCCAGACCTCTCAAGTGACTGAAGCCATCTTGTACTTTATAGCCATTCCCCATTACCTCAGATAATTGAGATTTATCACTGACAGTTTAAAATGTGTAACCTCCCCTCCATCACTGCCACAGAGAATCTAACAGTGCTTAGAGCTGACAAGAGTACAGCCTCAAGGACCCTCCCAAGCATTCAGATTAGTTAGAATGTTTTTTGAGTCCCTTTTCACTTGGCGGCAAGCATAAAGACAGAGATACAGCAAGGACCAGCTTGTCCACTCTTACTAACACTAAGTCATTTTGTTTTCCAGATATCCATCTCCTGGGCTATCGCATGACTACCTCACCGGGAAGCCTATGCAACTGGCAGGATGCTCACATATTTCCGTACATCTTTAAGAGAGACCATGATCAAATGTCATGAATTTATTAAAATGAACAATATACCTCACCAACGTTTTCCCCAGTCCCACTCCCCAGAGAGGCAATTTTGTACCTGCGTCACATGGCACATTCTGATAGATTCCACCTCCTCATGCTGTCAGGATCAGGATGAACATAATAAACTACTTTTTATAGCTGGAAGAGTGACTATAATCTTATTTTATCCTTACAACACTTCATTCTGATAGATAAGGGTAGGTGGTATGACTGTCAATGCAATAGAAAGGTTAACACGGCAGGGACAGAGTGCCAGAGAGAAAATACCAGTTAGAACAGAATGTTCAGTGATTTGGCCAGTGTTTCTGCTCTGGGCTATACTGGACTGACTATTTTCATGGAAGAAAAAGAGAGAGAAGGAATAAACATTTATTAAGTACCTACTATGTATGAATGTGAATGGTGCTGGTATATGACTTTAGATTGGCCAACACAATTCTACAGGTTTCAAAGGGTCTGGACGTAAGAAATGAGGGAGAGACCAAGCCAAGTAGAATTCTCAGGTGTGTCCAAGTAGAGTGGTGACATTGGTATGGTTTCTTGGGCTTGTTCCTTTCTTCTTTATCAGGGATTAGGGGACTTTGGGGATCTGTGCTTCCTGGACATTTTGTCGGTCTGTGGAGACATTCCTGAAGAGCCAGGTACGCTTTAAACCCCAGGGAGTAGTCTGTGATGATATGTAGCCCAGGCAGAGCAAGCAGTTATGTTCCAAGATGATACGGTCTGAGACCACTGCATGTTCTTAGCAAGCTGACCGTCATGGAGCTAGGAATAAGCCAGTCACACTGGCACTGCAGAGCCCATCTTTTTCTTTGAAAGGCTCTGTCCTTAGACAAGGAAGCTTTGTCCTTTAAAATGTTGTCCTGCATTTTTGCCACAGATCAGGAGCAGGTAGCATTTATTAATGAGAGTTTGGGGGAGTGAGAAAAAAAAATGAATGCACCACTGGGCTGTTGGTGGAGGTGATCCTTCATTTTCAGAGAGAACCAGTGATATCACAAGGGTGATGTCTTCACATTTGTGTGAATTGGATTTAAGTGAGGCACAGCTGCACGAAGGAATCAGCCACACTTTCTCCTCCAGAGTCATCGAAGTCCAGTGCCAGGACAAAAGTCAAGGCAATTGCTGACGGCCTGGGATGCAGCAGATGACTTTGGCCTTTCTAAATTAAGGTCTTTCCCAGGGCTCAGTTTGTCTGAGGCGACATTCATTCAATGACTCAGGACTAGGTAAGACTGAGATTGAAAAATGGTATAATTTAACATCACAAAAATATCAATCTGGGAGAAGACCCTCAAAATTTCTGGCTAGAGCAGAAAATAATTGCTATTTACATTCATTCTAAGCCATCAAAACCAAAATGATGAGGTAATCTGACAAAGGAAGAGAACAACCTCTCTCCCCACTTTTTGTGGGAAAATACTGAGCTTCAGATTAAAGTTTCTGATGGACTTTGGACACCTCGAAGGAGGTGAGACAAGGTGAACGATTGGTGTTGAGGATGTAATAGGGATGATGTGTGTTAGCTGTTTACATGAATGGGTCTAAGTCAGAGGTTCTCAACCTGTGGGTCGCGACCCCTTTGGAGGTCAAACAACCCTTTCACAGGGGTCACAGGGATCACCTAAGACCTTTGGAAAACACATATTTCCAATGTCTTAGGAACCAAGACACTGCTCCTCTATCCGTCTTCAGGTGAGACCGCCCACATGCAGATATGCCCACATACGAGTATTAAAGGGTTGTGGCATTAGGAAGTTTGAGAACCATTGATCTAAGTACTGATATAAAAAAAATTACAGGTTTTCAATATTAATCGTGTAAAATTCGTTCTCACAAGAATTCTTTAGGACCTGAAATTTCTGTCCAAGTGTGTGGAAAAAAAAACAACCTCCAGAATAAGTTATGAGAGAAGAACTTTACCTCAGATGCTTAGCTGAGTGACCCTGGATAAGTCACTTAACTTCTTATATTTCAGTCTCCTCATTTATTACAATGAGGGGGTAAATCTGGAGGCCCCCTATGGTTCCTTTCAGGACTAAATCTATGATCCCATGATCTCTCAGGGAGCCCTTACATCTCTAACATTCTAGGAATCCCATCATTGAGTGGTTCAGGCTGTAATGAGCTTAGGCAAGCAAGTCACTTAGTTGCTATGGTCCTCAGTTTCCTCAGCTGCAAAATGTGTGTGAGACTTCTGGATGCATGTCCACCAACACCACTTTCACCCCAGATGCTCCCATTCTTGGATTAATATTTATAAACTAACTCCCTTATGAATCCTAGTAATTCTTCAATTAAAAAACAAAAATGATAAACCTTGCTTTTAGTCTTTCCCCTAGCCAATATACAGAATTATCTGCAAATCATCCTATTATTTTTCAGCGTTCTCTATAAATTATCATGATTTTTTTTTGAGTAATCCATTTGAGATTGGCATATAAATTAGTGTTTAATTGAACGCCTAGGGCCCTTCCGGAATTGGAGAGCATTCCGGTGCCTGACTCTGCTTCTCCTCTTCATTACCATTTTCAGGTGTTCGTGAGAATTTATATTTGCAGGGAACGGAGCTTACGTGCTTCTAGCAGATGCTTATATTTGATTAGAGTAGTGATACGTGCAGCAGCAAGAGGGTAAGACAAGCTGATGATGGCCGGGGGTGCACTGGGTAAATATCACATTTTATTCACTCGGTTTGGTCTATTTAACCGAAATACATTGTATTTACCCAGCGTCTCTGTCTGGGCTTACGACTGCAGTAGCTCTGAGCATGACTGAAACGGTCCATCAGCCCAGGCTAGCGAAGGATGGTTTCTTGGAGGAGGGAAGGAGGTGAGTGGGAAACCGACTGAGAAGCACCAGCATTTTTTTTTACAATGCCGTCTCAACCAATCACAGCCCAACAGATCTCTTGTTGGTATCCCATTCTGGAGGGGCTGGGGAAAGCAGCCTGTGTCCTCTCTTTCCACATGCAGTGTGTTCTACTGAATACAGTATAAATTAAAATTAGAATTCAATTCTGAATGAAAATGGGGAGCTTAGTATTCAAGGAAACCCTATGAAGAATTCTTTTTTGGAAGCAAATACTATGTAAATGACTATTTAATCCCTAATGTTATATAATATCTTCTAAATTCAAGTCAATAATCATTCATTAAGGGCTTGCTCTGTGTCTGACACTGTGCTAAGGGCTTAGGGTATAAAGAAAGATAAAAAAGTCAGTCCCAGCTCTCAAGGAGCTTGCAGTCAGGGAAGACAACATGCAGATAACTCTTTACAAACAAGATAATAGGCAGGAAAAATCGGATCCAATTTCAGAGGGAAAGTACTGAGATTACAGAAGACGAGAAGCAGTTCCTGGCAGAAGGTGAGATTTCAGCTGTCTTGAGGGAAACTAGGGGAACCGGGAGGCAGAGATAAGAAGGGAGAGAATTACAGGCATAGGGGAGAATTACAGCATGAGGAGTTGGGGGAAATTCAGATGTTTTAACTTGATTATGTTTTCTCATGTCGGGGGAAGGAAAGGGGAAGTCAGGCTTTATTTATAAAAATGGGAAGCTATCCAAAATGTGAATTAAGAGAATGATTTCAGCAATCATCTTATCATTTTCTTTCTTCCCTTTTTTATTGGGAAGTGGAGGGGATGAACATGGGGGGAAGAACTATTTTAGTGAGCAACATTCAGTACTGGTATAAACAGATCTGTCGAAATTGAGACCTGATAAGAGTAACTAAAATAAGTTCGATCAGATCTTCCTGGCAACAAAGGAATTAAGGTATAGAGATCAGAACAGAAGCTATAGAAATAGTTAGCAATCAGATTTTGTTTTCATTCAGAAATGACATGATCATATAAAGCTAGCCAGACCTAGTAACAGAAATTTGACTAAATAATAGAGAATGGGAGAGAAGGAAGTGAGGGAGGGAGAGAGGGAATGAGAGAGGAAGTGAGGGAGGGAGGGAGGAAGGAAAGAGGGAAGGAGAGAAGGAAGGAAGGAGGGAAGGAAAGTAAGAAGGAAGAGAAAGAAAGAAACAATGAACAAATGAGTGTAAGACAGAGATAGAAGAAGCCAACAAGAGAAAAAATGGAGAGGGGACAGCATGGGGTAGAATAAAGAAAGCCAAACTTGGAAACAGGAAGACCTGGGTTCAAGTGCCCCCCACTGAATCATACTGACTGTATGACCCTGGAAAAGGAACCTTTAAGTGTCCCTAGGCAACTCTGTAAGACTAACATTTCAAAGCAGCAGCCAATCTTCCTTGGTAGAAGGCATTTCTTCCTTGAGAGCTTCCTACACAATGATATTATGGGTTTGGAACACAAGAGAGTGTGTGTGTGTGTGTGTGTGTGTGTGTGTGTGTGTGTGTGTGTGTGTGTGTGTGTGTGTAACAAAAGCAAACCTTTGTTTGGATCTTTTGAGAACCTCTATCTTTGAAGGGCATGATTAAACCCATTGGCTCTTTGTTAGAAAGACTAAAGAGCTCTCCTGATTAAGCATCAGTGACTATGGCTCCCTCCAAGATGAATGAGTTGGCTACCACAACTATACTGCCTTATCAAATGAACTATTTGTAAAGCATTTATCACAGTGGCTAGCACATAGTAGGTGTTTAAGAAATGTTTGTTCCAACCATTTTGTAGAGCAATCCAGAATCATGCCCAAAGAGTTATTAAACTACCTATACCCTGTGACACAGCAATAACACTACTTGGTCTATTTCCAAAGATGATTAAGGAAAAAGGAGAAGAACCTACATGTTCT
Source organism: Pseudochirops corinnae (assembly GCA_028646515.1). NCBI lineage: Eukaryota > Metazoa > Chordata > Mammalia > Diprotodontia > Pseudocheiridae > Pseudochirops > Pseudochirops corinnae. Next base: position 533,452,619 of record CM053585.1, read on the forward strand.
AAAATGTTTATGGCAGCTCTCTTTGTGGTGGCAAAGAAATGGAAACTGCAGGGATGCCCATCAATTGGGGGATAGTTGAACAAGTTGTAGTATGTGATGATGATGGAATATTATTGTACTATAAGAAATGAGGAGCTCAATGATTTTAGAAAAACATAAGACTTGAATGAAATAATGAAGAATGAAATGAGCAGAACCAAGAGCACATTGTATACAGTAACAGCAATATTGTTTTCAGAATGACTGAGTGAATAAGTTATTTTGACTACTATAAATGCCCAAGTTAACTACAGAGGACATATGTAGAAAGACACTCTCTGCCTCCAGAGAAAGAACTGATAAATAGATGTATAGAACAATTTTATACATACATACACATATATACATACACATATACATATACATATATGTATGTGTATGTGTGTGTATATATGTATATATGTATGTATATAATGCCCATTTGTGTCTAATGGTAACCATATCTGGGGGGGAGGGGAGAAGGGAAGGGAAGAAAAAAAAGAAATTTACAGGATAATTTTGCTGTATATTTGAAAGGCATAGCAAGTTGTGCACAGTAGATTTGCAGTTTCATGTGCAATCATCTTTTTTATTGTACTATGTTATGGAAATGCTTGTGGTATTCCATAAATTAAAAATTAAAAAATGCTTGTTCCCTTCCTCTCTGTTTATAAAATAAAGCATATGGACCCCATAACTCTGTTTAATCCCTTTGATTTTCAGTGAAGACATCCTGACAGAGCAGCAGAGTTAGAAGCTAATCGTTACTGCCTTGGGGAAATGCACATAGTAGGGGCAGGCATGCTCTGATTCCCAAAGCCTATATTCCTACACCTAACCCTGGGCACCAAGAAGTTCTGAATGATGACTTCTGGAAGGAATATCTAGGGCACCTTAACTCCAAGCTCCTGCAATAGATGTGTGGGGACTTCCTGAGCAGCATGATCCCAAAAGCTGGCTTCCTAGGGAGATAAAGAGGATTTCCTGAGATTGGCAACACTCCTAGCAAACCAGAGTTTGAGAGAAGTCTGATTCCAGCCTTCTAAAAAATAGTTGGGAGCTCCTGGGGAGCAGGAACACACACATGGTCCCTGAAGCTGGAGGAAAATCAAGGAAACAATGCCATGAGAAGGGGAAAAGGGACCTGGGCTTTGATCTCTGGTATTACTATTCAGGTGCTATGGGTCTGAGAAGAAGGAGGTCACCATGCTCACAATGCCATATTATCTTTTCTTGGGTGGTTGTTCATACCCTCAGCAGAGAATGATAAGCCTGGGTGCTCATATGCATTTTGGGGATCACTGGAATGTCAGGGGATTCTCTCTTTAATAATTCTTATTTGATTTCACTTTTGAGGTGGGTTCAAACTACAAGACAGTAGCTATGAGTCTGGAGTGCTTTGGGATGTTTGTGGAATGTAGAACTCAACAGGGAGCAAAGTTTTTACTTCGTTCATAGGATATGATAAGTCTTCTATTTTTATCAATTTGTAGGGTATGAGGTGAAACCTCAGAGTTGTTTTGATTTGCATTTCTCTTATTATTAGTGATTTGAAGCATTTTTTAATATGACTGTAAATAGTTTTCAATTCTCTTTTTGAGACTTATTTGTTCATATCCTTTGAATGACTGGTCGATTTTTAAAGTCAAGTTACAGATCTCTGAAATCAGTGTTTTACCATGAAAATGCTCATAGATACCTCACTATGGGGAAACTCAAAACACGAGCTAGAACTCTGTAGGAGATAATTTTGTCTTTATTCGACATACACATTTTTCCCTAGTCCTTTCCACCCACTCTTAAAATATATAAACCTAAACCCCAAAGAGAGTTCATTAGTAATCTGCTGCCTGGAGCTAGTCATTTCCCAAGTAAAACAATTTCACATCAACTTAAAAATTAACTAGCTAAATTCATCTGATGAAATTTATCAACCAAAACTTGACAAGCAAATGAAACTAAAGCTGGTTGACTAAGCTGAAACAGTCTAAGGGGACTTTTTATTGAAAAACTTTGTGCTAGCAAACAACATGCTTCCTTTACCTAGAAAAGATTTATCTATGTTATTAGAATATGAAGATATAAGATAGATAGGAAAGAGGAAACAGCATTCTACCAACTTATTCCACAGCAGACAATCTCTTGGGGGCTCCAACTCTGCCAGAATCAAAATTTTATAAGTTAAAATGATTGCGAAAGATTAGATAAATTCTCTCATTCAGCATTATTCCACATGGAAATAGAGAGAGTCCCAAAAGTCTTAGTGCTGTTTCAAGCCCTTTGGGGGACATTTCCTATTTCAGGTCACTTGATACTTCTAACAACATTTTCCAAATACAAATTCTTGACTTATTCTCAGCATATTCATTCCCATAAAATAAAGCAAAGTAATTAGAGAGGCTCAATAACATTTTTAAGTTTCTTGCCAAAATACAATTTAAAATCAATTTAAGGAAACTTCTTTCATTTATAAATAGGTCCACAAAAAAGGGCTAATCAAATCCCATCTCTCTTGACACAATTATAAAAAATATTCTTGGCCTGAGGTTGCACAGAGAAAGTTTTAAGTTTAAAAGGCATTTTCTTGGCCCCATTATAGGGGATTACAAAGTAGAAGTTTGTTTATATGACATGATTGGATAGCTCCTAATGTTTAGAACGAAGTAAAAATCATTGACCAGCAGTTCAATACTCCTACTAAATGAGATCACGGAGAAATCTAGGAATACACAATATAAGAATATGAGGCTATCAACCATAAGACTTAGGAGCTAATGCAATCTAAAACTGACTTGGGTTTTGCTTTGGGGAAACTCACTCTTTATTGTGGCAAGTACGGTTGTCGATTATGAACTAGAGAATACTCAGAGGGGACATGATAGCTGTCTTCAAGCATTGGAAAGTCTGTCATCAGGAAAAGGGATTAGTCGTACTTGCTTTGGGCCCTGAGGACAGAACAGGAACAATGGGTGGAAGTTGCAGCAAGGTGGCTTTCTGCTCCTCAGTAAAGAAAAAACGCCTGCATGGAGAGTTCTACAAAGATGGAATGGATTGCTTTGGAAGCAAGTGAGAAATGGCCCCCAGAGGCCTTCGAGCAAAGCCCAGCTGACCATTTGTTAGTTATATTGTAGATAGGATTCTTGTTCAGTCATAGATTTGGACTTCACCACTGAGGTCTGTCCCAACTCTCAAATTCTATGATTCTGTTACCTGAATTCATCCATTCCTTTTAACTCAATCTCAGAGCCATAGGCAAATCCCAAGGTCACCTGGTTCCAAAAAAGATTCAAGATGAATTAGAAAGAGCCTTGGGATGAATTTAGGGTCAGACTGCACAACAATCACAACAAAGGATTAGAGAAAACCTAGAGGGCACCAAAGGAAGCCAAGTAGGATCATGAAGGGCCTTGGTATTGTGCTGTATGAGAATCATTTAAAGGAATGGGGATGTGGAGCTTGGAAAAGAGAAAACTCAAGGGAGACATGATAGCTATCTTCAAATATTTGAGGGGCTGTCAAGTGGAGTTTATCTTTCCCTTTTAGCTTGTATAAATTCAAATTTCCTTATATATAAAATGATGCCATGATCAATTTGGTCAATTGTATTACAATTGGAAAAATTCCATGGAGGCAGCCAGGAGATGCAGTGGATAGAGTACTGGACTGAGAATCAGGAACTCTAAGCTCAAATCCTGCCTCACACACACTACCAGAGTGACATCAGCAAGTCATTTAACCTCTCTGCCTCAGTTTCCTCACTTGTAAAAAGAGGGGTTTGGATTGAATGATCTCTGAAGTCCCTTTGAGCTCTAAACCTATGATCTTATAAGATACAGAAGCATGTGAGAAATAGGAGTTCCTTGGTTTGATTTTCTTCCTAAAACCAAATATTTCTATTTCCTATATTTGTTATGGACGGTGTTACTATTGAATAGAGTTCTGTCTCACCTGTAACTAAGCTGACCAAGAGAATCTATCAAGTGGTGGAGCAAACTGTGTCTCAGATATAAACAGGTCATATGCCAATTGACAAAAGTTCAAAGAATATGCATTCAGTGCTGGGCTTTCGCTTTTCTTGTTTCCCAGTCATGGAAAACCTATGGGACACAGGACTTAGTCAAAATATTGACAAGAAGCAAACCAGCCAGAGGAGATTCAGTCAACTGAACCCAGACCTGAAAGTCCTGTAATTAAACCTTTGCTTTACACCCTGGTATCAATAAGTACAGAGACTGGAATTGGGAAATGATCCCAATTTTACCTGTAAAGTGCATATAAGTATGTGAACTCACACTCCTGGTCCTCCATATAGGTCAAGTAGGGAGGACTGCTATGCCAGGGGCCATAGAAAGCTCAACCATCCATCTACATTCATCTATCTATCAATTCACTCATCCATCTGTCCATCCGTCCATCCATCCATCCATCCCTCCACTTATTCAGAAATAGAGGTTCAGAGGGGCCCAAGGTTTTAAGGTCACAAATGTCAGAGATGGGATTGGAACCCACATATTTCTGACATGGAGTCCAGCTCTTTCTCATTCATATCATGAGTATGTCCCTCTTAGAGACAGGAGTAAATTAAAACTGTGGTAAGTATTATATTGATCTCAATTGTTATCAGTGTTCACTAACTGCAATCCTCAAATAAAGTTCTCCTCCAGTGCCTCATGAGGGGTGGAAGCAACATTGAATTTGTGAAGACTTTGCCTGCGAAGAACAAGCACAGGGAGGTCTTACCATTGGAAAGGCCTGGAGTCTGGGCTCAGTAATGGGCTGTATGAGCATCTATCATGCTTCTTAAACTATGGGTCATAAGTGGGAAAAGTTTTAGAAGCTCTGGTCTAAGGAATAGCCTTGGAAATAAGTTGGCCATGGGGTGGGGGAGCGGAAATGAGTCTTGGGCGACATCAGCTTCTTGTGAAGACTATCTATGACATTGTCAAGGAGTTATGATCTTCATCTCTAATGGTATACACACATTTACTGGACTCACTGCTTCTTCAATCATTGAATTAATCATTCTAATAATGTGTACAATTTGTTGGTAACAAAAGGTTTTTTAAAAAAAAATATATTATAATAACAAACCCTCCAGAGTTGTTACTAACGGCCTCCTTCCTACTTTGGGTTATTTCTTTATATCTGTTATTGTTGTTATTCAGTCATGTCCAACTCTTTGTGACCCCATTTGGGGTTTTCTTGACAAAAACACTAGAGTGGTTTGCCATTTCCTTCTCCAGCCCATTTTACAAATGAGGAGACTGAGGCAAACAGGGTAAAGGGATTTGCCCAGGGTCACACAGCTACTAAATGACTGATTCTGGATTTGAACTCATGAAGATAAGTCTTCCTCATTTCAGGCCCAACACTTTATCCGCTGTGCTACCTAACTCCTTCCATATTTTCCTCACCAACCTTCTATACAGTGCCTAAAATTCCTATCATTATCATTCTTTGGACTGAGGTGTTGTCTTTTAAAAATGCAAATATGTTATCCAGGAGGGGTACCACTAACTGTTTAGTATTGACTAACTCCTCAGAGGCTGGGTGGAGTGGTGGACAGGGAGTTGTCTTTGACACATAATGTCTATGGGACCCACGGCCAGTCACTCAAAGTCTCAGGACCCCCACATAACTCCTAGGCCTCTAAGTTGCAGAGCAGGCACCAATCCTCACCAGTAAAGGGCATTTCCTCATGAGAAGTTCCCTATATTTATGAAATGTCCAGTTCTCCCCCCCACCCAGAACCTCACCCAAACCAAACATATTGACATGAGCTCCTTTATCACAGGATAATAAGAGTAAAACTGGAAAGTCACAGAGTCCAAGCTCCTCATTTTATGGATGAGGCAGGAGGAGGTTAAATTACCTGCTCAGCTTAGGAGTGTTTAAGGTAGGATTTGAATTCAGGTCTCCCTGATTCTAAGTCCAGCACTGTATTCACTATGCAAAATTGTCTTTCCTATCAAGTTAGTAAAGTACAGAAGCACAGGCACAAAAGAATGGGACAAGGGACATGTAACTTTTCAGAAGATGTGAAGGGTCAGAAGCACATGACATTATCTGTGTGGGGGTGGGAGGTGGGGAGGGCCAGAGCGGGGCACAGCAGTTGGCAGCCCTTCAGCACCTGGACTGATAAAGATAGGAGAGGGATGATGGGAAGAGTGAGGGGAGAGGGTGAAGATACGGACAGAAGATAGATAACTTTGACTTTCAAATTTCATGTGCTGATAGCTCTGCATATACATGAACGCACACAAGCACGCACACACACACACACACACACACACGCACGCACACACATGCTGCCCTTTCTGTTTGAAGATGATACCACTGACATTTGTCATGCCCTGTCTTGGGGAGATGCAGCTGAAAAGACCAAAGGACAATCTGCTGTCTTTTTCAAACCCTCATCTAAGCCATGAATCTCTCATGACCCCCAAATTCCCACTAAGGGAGCCCTTTCTCTGTCTGGCAGACTCAGACACTCTTGCCTGCTGGCTGGGAGGCAGCTAAAGCTTTCCACCAACAGTCTTCTGGTTGGTTTTCTTCAAATCATTTTACAGCTCAAAAATGGAAAGAACCAAAAAGTGCCACCAGGGGGCGTGAATGGCACTAGCAAAGGGACTGAGAAATGGAGGTGAAAAACCTAATCTAGCCCAGTGTAGAAAAGCCCTCCTACCCCCTCCTCCCTTGTTTTATAACATCAAATATTAGTGAAAGACCCCAGGAATGTCCCAGTTGGTGGTGATTAAAATCTCCTGATTACATGCTTGGACACATGGATGATTCTCAAGGAGAGAGAGACAGCCTGGGTCTGTTTAGCTTCCCCAGCAGAACACCCAGGAAGGAGCTAGTGAGTTTATGAGTGCCATGGGCAGGGCACGGCATTGGGTACTGTGACTGTGACGAATACTCCTGGCCCCAGGGTGCTTATGAGTCTAATGTCTCTGTTCCAAATGTATTTGTCCTGTCTACACAAGAGTCCTTGCAAAGGACTGAATCACAAGATCGTTAGATTAGGAAAAGGAATGGATGGATGGAAGAAGGAGTTTGTTACGTTCTTACCATATGCTATAGTGGTAAGTGCTAGAGATATAGGAAATACAAAAGACAAGACAGTTCCTGCCCTCAGAGAGCTTATGTTCTACTAGAAGAAGGCAATGTTGGTGATGATGAGGACAAAGAACAGTGTTAGGATTAATAAGGCTTAGAGAAAGAAGGAATGACAAAATATTATCAGTTAAAGGAATTTCCAAGAGGTCCACTTGTTGATGACAGCAGGATGGGAAAACTACACCCAGTTCTGTGTGTCAGGGTAAAGATGAGCAGTAGGCCATGGAAACAGAATCAATTGAGGAGTGAGGAAGTCAGGGCAGTTTAGGAGCATCAATATGCAAGATGAAGTTCCCTCATATAAGCACAGGAGGGGAGAGAAACTGAGTTAGCACTGAGCTCATCGAAGAAGGAAGGAGAATGTCCTGGGATCACTAGGATCTGGATTGGCTACTGAATTTGGTTAACTTCTTTGCACTGGCTGTCCCCAAAGCCCAGGAAAGTCTCCTTCCTCATTCTTGAATCTCAAACTCCTTCAGGACTTAGTTTAAGTACCACATTTCCTCATGAGAACTTCCCCAGTCCCTCCTGCTGTTAATGGCATCACCTTTAAGGGATCCTTTAATATATATGTAATGCAATGTAAGCTCATTGAAGGTAAAGACTGCTTTGGCTTTTCCTTTGTATTCTCAGGGCTTAGCACAGTTCCAGGCACATAGTATTTAATAAATGTTTGGTGATTTAAAGGAGTTAATAAATAAGCATTTATAGTCTTAAAGAGTCTTAGGGGTTGAGTCAAGCTCTTTCATTTTATAGATGAAGACACTGAAGTTCAGCAAAGTATAATGATTTGCCCAAGGTAGGAAGTAGGAGAGAGAAATTTAATCCAGGCACTCTATTTGCAAACTGAATGATCTTTCTACTATATTATGTTGCTTCTACATGGGGATTCCCTTTCTAATGCAGATCCCACCTCCTCCCTGACTTGGTGATAAATCTTTAAAAGTTGCTGTGTTTGAAAAAAAAATCTGTCCTCCTGTGGCCACCCCTCTGACAAGCTTTTGCAGAAGTCAGCTAGAAAGGTCCACAGAGGATGCAGTCTGTAGCTAAGACTGAGCTCAGGATGTTTACATCTTGTAG